>CM050169.1:174549670-175092170 GCA_027410445.1 Discoglossus pictus | reverse complement strand
TTCAATATATGGCTTATTATTTCAGTAGTGCATGTTTTATATATTTGCATTTTTCAATATGAAAAAATAAATCTCCACTGGCCTGGCAAACTGATTATAATTAATAAGTAAACATTTGAATACGTATTTTTCCTTATAGCATTATAACTTCAGTACAATAATTATCTATGACATGTCTGATGTATAATTACATTTCTTGCTAAATGCTACTGTGTGTAATAGTCTCTATGGGATGTTCTCTATGGGCTCTATTATAAGAACTTCCTTCAGTCATATGATCTACTGTGTAGGAGATTTCATTTCAGCCATAAGAGCTCTGGAAAGTCAGATGGGAAAATGGCCTCTAACCTCAGGCACTAGTGCTCTAGAGAACCTTGTATTTTTCTAGTAATTATAGGTCTGGGAGTTCTCTCTTATTATGATCACCAAGTCATATCTCAGGAGGACAAAACTTTAATTGTTTGCTCTTTCCCTGCACATGATAATATTATTATTAGCACAACATAAGTGACATTTCTGCTCAGTCATGTATGTTGTGTGGCAGTAAAATGAATGTATAGCAAGACTGTCTATTGTAAACTCAACCTCAATCCTAATAATGAAACATGAATGCCACGTCCATATGATAAAGTCAAAGTATGAGTAGGTTATATTTACTAAGCTAACAGCACTATGTCATATAAAATATTCCAAAACAAATATAATGTTCAGTAGACATTTTACTAGAGGTGGATTGGCTTCTCCTAATATTACTGAATACTCTGCGGCAGTTATGTTATCACATATTCTGTAGTGACTTATTAAAACTCAAAAACCAAAATATATACAAATCAAAAAAGCCCTGCCTGGAAAGCTGCATTTAGAGCATTTAGAGTTAGATAAAAAGACAACTTAATGAATTGCCAGTGGTTTCCTCTGATTTGAAAACATGGTATAAACACAAGAAAAATTGAATATATGTCCTTTTCCCTCTCTGGTTACTCCAATATCATTATTATATAGTAGTCTTCTTCCAACACTAAATTAAAACTGGGAAGTATGGAAATTAAAACTGTTAAAGAGGAAAGTACAGACACCTTTAAATTCTAATCACTAGTCTTAGACCCGCAAAGCCATATATATTAGCATACTATATGTAACAATTGTCATACAAAAAGAAAAGAACCCATTCCTTATATACTTAAAATATAGCTTTTATTATAATACAATATAAAAATATGTACACAAAATATAAATTTAAAACGATATGCTCAGGTATCATAATATATGGAACTCGCAATAATCATAATCAATAGAAAAGAACATGTGGAGAAATTATATAATGCTGTAAATAGACAAAAAATTAGTATCAAAATTAATAAGCATATATCCACTTGTCATTAATGTGACTGAGTAAAATACCCTTAATGTCTTTAACTAATTGTGATGCATATATTACTGATATAGGTCGCCCCAGTTGTGACGAATAATAACATATACTTGCAGATAATGCTATAATAATCAAATAGTAGTAAAATCTATATACATGGAAAAAAGGAGGACTCCAGTGGAGATAGAGGGGACAGGAAAATCTATTGCTGTGGCCCTATCTATAGCTATATAGCGGATGACCCTATAAACAAATCTTGGGGGACCCACTATTTGTCCCTTTCCTTATTAAATGTAAATTCCCTTCACTACAATATCTAGGACTAGTCCCCTCTACTCCACTTACCTCTGAGTCTAACTATAGAACTTCCAATCTCAAGCACTCAGCTGATCCGACGCGTGCGTTTCGCGTCCTCTGCTTTCTCCGGGATCATTTATCTCACAGAAGTAACGTGGGTCTTTTATAGAGCTGACAAATATTTAATTAAACAGCTGGAAGATCATTGTAATGAATTCTGTGCCATCTTAAGTCCTGTAAGGACAATAAAGCGTCATAATGTTATAAGAATTACAAAGCAACACAATATAAATAACGTGGTATATATACAGTGACTGTTATCAGTGCAGAATAGAAGCTGATACATCAATAGTGTAAATTAGAAGGAGACAAAGATTAATTATTTGATTAATAGTAACTTTTGTTTAAATAAGTAGCTGCAAGGTATAACACAAACTACCTGTCCTAATATTATGTATACATTTAAGATAATTAAATTATATCCATATAGGGCAAGTATTAAAATACTAGATGAAATAAGCCAAATGTAAATGTGTCCACTATACTTTCTTATATTAGAAAGATCATAAATCTAAAATGATTACCAAAAAACAGATATAATTCTAAGGCCATAATTAGAGTATAGTATAACAGAGAGTCATAGGAAATATTATTATTGGGTCCATTGATAATAAACTTAGTAATAGTATAATTTAAATGTTATTGGCAAATAAAAATTAAATATATATCAGACATCCACGTAGTAAGATTTCAAAGATATACACCAAAGTTGTTATACTCATTTAGACCATTAGGAGATACTGTATTAAGTATTTAAATCCATCTAGTTTCTGCTTTAAGAAGTTCCTGTTCTAAATCTCCTCTTCTAATGCCCAATGTTATTTTTTGAAGTACCCAGCATTGTAATTTGGGTTTAGACATATGATATTCATTAAAATGTCTGGCTACTGATGTCAATTTCTTTCCATTTTCAATGTCTCTGGGACTGTTACAGATATTACGTATGTGCTCGCCCACTCTTTTTTTGAAAGCACGTGCCGTGATCCCAACGTATCTATAGAGGCATGGGCATTCCAAACAGTAGACCACACCTTGTGATCCACAATTGAAAAGGCCTTTTAGAGGAACTTTTCTACCAATTCTATCAGTCACATTGTTTCTTTTGCTCATATACGGGCAGAACATACATCTGCCACATCCAAAGGTCCCATCTGGTAAATGTGTAGAACGTTTCTTCTTTTTCACAAAATGACTGCATACTACAGTGTCTTTAAAGTTTTTTGATCTCCTCCATCCCATCTGTATTTCATCACCTATGAATTTGTTAATAACTGCATCAGTTTGCAGAATATTGATGTGCCTATTCTAAATCCAGGTAATGTTAGTTAATTCTTCTCTATAAGTCCCAATGAATCTTATAGGGCCTTCTTTCTTAATTTTCGGTTTTGGACATAGTAAATTCTCTCTCGTAGTATGGAGTGCTCTTTGATATGCCTTTTTTAATGATAGATTACTGTATCCCCTATCTTTTAATCTATCTTTGAGCTCCATAGCTCTTTTCTTAAAGATCAGTACATCAGAGCAATTTCTTCTCAGTTGTAAAAATTCACCAAAAGGTATAGCTCTCAAAGTAGGAGAAAAATGAGAGCTTTCAAAATGTAGGCTACTATTTGTAGCAGTTTACTTCCTATACAGGTCCGTAGTTATATACCCCTCATAATCTTTGATGATGGTGATGTCTAAGAAATCAATCCTATTGGAATCAATTGTATGTGTCAACTTTGGATTCAGTTATCAGGCAGATCTTGTTTTCTTAAAACGCTTCTGGCTGCACCTGTGTCTATGAGAAAGGTTGTGGGAGTCCCCTCTATTGGTAGTGGTCACAATAGCTTGTGGTCCTACATCGCCATCCCCTGAAGAAACTGCCAGAATAGGGGACACTGACACAGGCTCACCCCCATCCTATGCTTTAGCTTGAAGTACAGGCACTGCATTAGTATCATCTCCCTGCTGTCTAGGTCTTGGCTTCCTGGGTGCCATGCTATTCTTGCTAAGGTGTCCTGATTTCCCACAATTAAAACACTGTCTTGTTTCTTTCCGTGGTGATTCCTCAGAATTCACCATAAGCATAGCTGTCTTCTTAGACGCTGATGATGCAGGTTGTTTAGCCGCTGCTGTCCCCAGTCCTTTAGCAACCAGCAGTAAGGTGTCTAAAGGTAACACTCTATATTCTGGCCTGGATGTCAATAGGCCCTTTTGAATTGTCTCATGTAATCCCAGCACGAAAGCTGTACTTAACATCTGCGTGTGTGTTTTATTATGTGGGCTGAAACCAAGGTCTGTAAATACTTGTGTGAGTTGCGCATGAAATTTTTCAACTGACTCGTCCTTCTCCTGTTTGATATCTTGTAGATTAACTGCTTGATCTGCCAATTTATCCTTTGCCCAATATCTTAAGAGTTCACAGAACTGTATGCCTGATGTAAAGTCATGCTTTGAACGATTTGTACCATAAGGATCTATTGCATAATAGGCCAGTATGAATCTCCTGCCTCAATTTCACACAAGCTAACCAGGTCTTCCCATGCTGCTGAGTATGTTTTTTTGATCTGTGCCATCTTCCTATAGAAAGGCATATGTTGTTTTTCAGGGTCGGGCAATGTGTTTATAAGGGAGGTGGCTTGTGTTGGGGTAAATGCAACGTACATTAGACTTCCCCTTTTCTTGTTTCTCCTCTTAGGTTTCACTTTTGAACTGGACTTCCTATCTGTCCATTCTTCCGCCCCCTCTCCTCCCCTTATGTCGTCATCCCACTCATCTGAACTATCTTGTTGGTGATGATTGATGGGCAGAGCTTGTGCTTCCAGTGGTGTTCTGGGCTTGGGGAGGGGGGCGAACAGCGGGCTTATGGCAGAGCTGTGTGAACTATGCACACTATGGGGCCCAGCACTTGCTGGTGAATGTTCTGTTACAATTGGTGCCTCCACAGATGGAAATATCGGATATTGGGAATACAGTGTCCCGTTTGGAGTCAATACTGGATACAAGCAAGTGGGATGTGCTGTTGGAGCGGTAGGAGTAATGGGCGGAGCCCCTTAGACAGGTGATGTGACGAGTGACATCACGTTATGATGGGCAGTATTCGGGGGTGAGTCCAGCTCCTCCTTCGTGTGTGTATGGGCGCCATCTTTTGATTGTGGCTGGGTGGAATGTCTTTGTTTGGCAGTATGTAGTAGCTGTGGTACATTAGGGTGACAGATTGCTTGAATTGTGGAGGGGACAATGGGCGAATTCGGGGAACTGACCACTTCACATGGAGCATGATACACATACATTTTCCGTCCTTTCAATTCAATCTCCTTTTCTATCCAACCCTCCTGTGCAATCGCTTTAGCCACTCTGTACCACATCTCTGCACTCGGCAACAAACCACAATCTTGTAACTGCCCTTTGTTTTCTCTCAACACTTTACGCCACTCTTCTGCCTTCAAATGCCCTCCTACGACACTGGTAATACCACACACTTTGAACATCTTTTTGCATCAGCTTACACCAGCCTCACCTCCCCTTTTCTTAACTATATCCTGGGCCAATACGCCCTCACTCAATTTAACTTGATTCTGCCCCATATTTCTATATGAAGCAAACACGTATTTAGCAGCAGGGGTTTAACGAGGTAGTAATACAGAGAGAGAGATAGATAGAGAGAGCCAGAAGCTCTGAAGAAGAAGAAGAAGAAGGTCTGACTTGTTCGACTGCTACGAAGGGTTAATTCGTACGTCTTCTCTAAACTCAGACCGTCGTTACCGCCCTCCTGGGACTTTGCACAACTAGGTGCTTACAAAATGACACCATCAAGGCTTATTGTGCTTTACAACACTATCAATCTGCCACTGAAGTCTGTGTCCCACATACACGTTTAACCACCCGTAGTGAATGACAGACCTCTCTTGGGGTTATCAGGCTAGCAAGGCTTGAACATCATGACCCCCAAGAGATATTCATCTATCCAGCATGCATAGACCCTTCCCAGGAAAGTATGCAAAGCAATCCCAATCCCCAGGGCAAGTATATGCAAGCCCGTATGTGCAATTTCTCTGTGTTATGTGCGAAGTCATCCGTCTTCAGAGCCTGTCACACATACACGTGTATGCTCCCCAAACCACAATTTCTAAGAAATCACAATCACTCAATCACACTACCAACAGACACACAGAGGCGACAGATATCACATCTCTTGTACAGGATTCAAATGGACTTGAGGCAAGCTATTACCTGTACTTTTGTAACCTCCCCTTACAGCGGAGCTGGACAACAGGCAGAGTCCCAGGAACAGGTCTACACAGATAAGGTACTAATCATGTCCTTACCGTGTACCGGAGGTGATCAGGCTCCGCCTGTTCCCATGAAGTCCGTCCGAACTCCTCTTGTCTGCTGCGGTTCGGTTAAATCTCAAGTCCCTGGTCGGGCGCCATTTTGTTTAGGAAATAACAAAGTATTTTTCAGAGATATCTGTCCCTGGCCAAATTACCAATATTTATATAGTGTGCACACCTTAGAGAAATAATACACCAACACAGAGTTCTGGTATAAAGCTTTCTCTCGCCTAATTTTATTACGTCAGCCGTCATTTATATAGTTTTTAGTAATCAGATAAAAGTTACAATTAAGCAAAACATCAGGTTTATTTGGCAATTCATTGGTTCTGAGGTGTCCACTTTTATGAGACCTTGATCAGGCATTGGGTTAAATGCATTAAGGAGTCTCTCGGTGTCATCCCACAGTGGGATGAGTCTTTCTCTCATTGGTCAGAAGTTTAGGACAAAGGGAAGATGGCGTTCGCCTCCTTGTGCTCAGGGTGTGGTAAGACTCGTCATCCTTAACAGGAAATAGTGCTGCCTACATCTTGTATGCAGGGAAGTGACAAATCCTCCATTTTAGAGTCTCCCAATGATTCAGCATTTATTAGTAAAACTTGGTTATACGATAATACTGCAAAGATAAGATATATAAGTAGGTGCACGAATACAGTTATGCATTTTGTACTGATCTTAATCCATAACACTATTACACTGGAGCCTGCATAGCTGAATACTACCAGTGCTTGCAGATGCTGCACACAAGATAGGTTACTCTGAGACCTCCTCAGCTGAGTGGAGCTGAGTGAAACATCTAATATTAAGTCTATTGAAGCTTTCTGACTAAAATCTCTGTTATTACACTGGAACCTGCATAGCTGAACACTACCAGTGTTTGCAGACGCTGCACACAAGAGAGGTTGCTCTGAGATATCCTCAGCTGAGTGGAGCACCTTATTGACAAGTTTATGGAAGCTCAGGTTATATCAGAAGCAGCAGACTTGGTATAGCAGTTTATCCTGAGATCTTCAAATATATTTGTGGAACTGAGAATATATCATGCACTGAAGCATTGTTTATAAGTACAACAAGCATACATCAATGTTGAATATATGCTAAGTGCATTTCAAGCTGAGACAGCAGAGATACATAGCGTTACCAATGTTACAGTCTATTTATACTGGGAGCACTGAGTCAGCTAAGTATCAGCCCTATTAAATTCCAGCCTCGTAAATAAGAGGCTTCTACTTAAGCCCTACGTACTGCAAAATTTCTCAAAGTTACAACGCTATTGTGAGCTACGCAGCAGGGCCGTCCGTATCAACACTGCGATAATGTACATGAGGAGTGACAGCCTACGAGATGATCTTGCAGGCTCCCACACCTCATCAATTAGTGCAGGGGTCCTAAATGGGACCTCCGCGGCAGTCCCCCACATAAGCCCTGCCATGGGGGGTACTCCAACTACCCCCCAGCACCTAAAATTAACCCCCCTCTATGCGGGGGTCCCCATTGGGACCCCCAAAGTGTCCCCACATTAACCCCTTGCAGCGGGGGCCTGATCGGTACCGATCAGGGAGCCCCGCTGCCAGGGGTTAATGTGGGGGTACCGATAGAGACCCCTGCAGCATGGGGATGTGTATAGGGAGCAGGGGGAGCCTCACACGGCTGTCTCGGGCAGTTCCGAGGCAGCACGTAGAGGCTTTAGGATCCCTTGCTAGCACTTTTTGTGCCTGTAGGGATTCTTCCGAGATGAGAGAATCACTCATAGATTTATGGCTGCCTGTGACTCCGTAGCTCTCTCGGTGCTTATTCTCGGCCATTTTTCGTAGTCATCTCGCAAAGCAGGCTGCGAGGGATTCGGTCCTCGCAAACAGCAAAAAAACTGCCTTTTGCGAGGACCGCGAGAACTACGAGGTAGAATTTAATGAGGCCCTATATGATATTCCTGCAGATCCATTGATATGTTATAAGGCAATGTTTCTTTCCACTTCATGACACACATGAGTAGTATTAAATATCAAAAGATTCTATGTATATATATGAATCTTTGCAGAGATTACCTTCAGTTAACATTGTCTTCCATGTGTGATGTACACTGTTGTTTATTCTCAGTGATTTTCTTGTTTGTAACCCATGTGGTCATTTGTTTAGCCATTATATGTATAGATTCCTATATTTTCCTTGTATCCCATGTGTCCTTGTAATATTGAGATTTTGAATGTTTTATGGATCACTTTTACTTCTGTTATATTAAAAGTTATATTTTATTAATTCTATCTAGATTTGAATTTGTTTGTGAGTGCACCTCAGTATGTCTCTTTGTACTTTATTTTTTGATTAAATATTTAAATTCATCTTGTGTCCGGGACACTAGAACAGAATTCTTACACTTAGCCGCAATTACTGTATTTATGATTTTTAAAATAGTATTGCAAGCACTGAAATCTAAACTTTATGAAAAAAAGTGTAAGATAAATAATTGACTTACAGCACTACGTCTGAAAATGTTTATGATTCTATTTTTGTCTTCTTTTATTTTTTATTTCTCTGTAATGTTACATGTGGAATTTATATAACACTAGCTACTTGCCCCTGAAAAACGACGGGAATAAAATGTTAAGGCTGGGAATGCTGTACCTCGTTTTTGTTGTTTTGCATTTTTTAGGCAGACTTTTTCTGTCACTTTGATCGTGAAAAAGAGGCAAATATGCATTAAATTAACTTGCAACCTAACTCACAGGCTCCCTGGCTCTCCCCCTGTGGTGTGTGTGTGTGTGTGTAAATTAATTTGAGGCATATTTGCTGATTTTTTCATGTCTTTTTAGTTTCGTGGTTCGGCCGTTAAAGTCGTAATTTTGGCAAGGGGGGGGGGGGGGGGCAATGCATGTATGGGTTTTGGTCCTAAGTTGTATGGGTCGTAAGTCCTGTGTGCCTCAAATGCTCGCTTCGCGAGGCTCGCAGTGCAATGAGCGCCTTTGGTGCTCGTTGCAGGCTAAGTCCCATGTGCCTCAACTGCTCGCCTCGCTTTGCAAGGCTCGCAGTGCAATGAGCGCCTTTGGCGCTCATTGCAGCCTAAGTCCCACGTGGTCGACGTCTTGCCTCACTTCACCAGACTCGCAGTTGCGGCCCTACGGGCTGCAACTGAGTGTGACCAACATCGTAACGGGACACACACTGACAACTATTATAGTGATAAGGTAGCCACTATTGAAATGATTTGAATGCTCTGGTCTTGATTTAACATTGATATTATAGTTTAGTTGTACTAAAGAACATATGTTATACATGCTAGAAAGTAAACCGCCATGAATTCTGAATGTTTGTAATATAAATGTTTATATGTATGTATGTATTTAATTTGTTAAAAGAAAGAAAAAAAGAAAGAGAGGGTGAGTGTGGGAGATGAGGTGAGTAGAGCAGGAGAGATGGGAGAGGGCGATAGGAGAAATGAACAGGAGATGGTGGAATGTAGGAAGGGAAATGGGGAATGATGGGGATATGGGATGAGAGGAAGAGAAAGGAGCGAGACAAGGGAAAGAGAAGGAAGAGGAAATGGGGGAAGTGAATATGGAGATTGGTGTGGGAAATGAGAAGGACAATTGCAGGAGACATGTGGGAGTGGGGGAGAGAGGAATAGGAGAAGAGAAAGAGGGAGTGGTTCAGGGGAAAGCAGGGTGTATGTGGATGAGGTGAAGAGGGGATGAGAAAATGGGTGAGTGTGGGACATGAAGTGGTGGAGATGAAAAGGAGGAGAGGGATGGAGATAAAGGATAAAAGAAAAAGGGGGAGAATGAGAGTGGGGAGATGGTGCAATGAGAGAGGATAAGGAAGAACAGAAGAGTGGAGAGAGGGATGAGGACAAGAGAAAGGAGATATATTTTGAATTATTTTTCTAAATTTAGAAACATTTTGGTTTTGATTGCTTTTTTTTTTTAGGGAATAAAACATGTTGGGACATTTTGGAACTTTTTAATTTTCTATGGACAACCTTAGAAATATAAGATATACGATTACAGATTTGTGTTTATAGTTTATGTTATACAGGGGTAGACTAACCATTTCAAACCCAGAGTGACTATAATGTACTTATCAAGTAAAGGAAAGTCTTTGGCACTTCACGTTTATTGACATGTCTTAGTCAGAAATAAACATAATGTTACCTAACTCTAATATCAGTTTACTTAGGAGATCCAGGGCTTATGTTATTAACTATATTTTTATTGGAAGTATTGGTTTTAATAAAAGTACAAAGCACCAAAACAACACTACCTTTATTACTTTTTTTAGTTCCTGTTACATACAACCACGATAACAAATACAATAATAAAACGCTGCTTTTGAATAAAACAATATATAATTGTTATATGTTAATACAAATAAGCTGACAGAAACCATGTCTAAGCAAATGCATAGTAAAATGCTTGCCAATGTTTCTGGCTCCTTAGCAAGGAAAATATTTGGAAGCTATGGCACTGAAATGATTAATCACTAGAAAATGAAGCATGGTTTTTATCTCTGATCTCTACTTTCAGTATGGCCTTGTAATCATTAGACATGGTGGCTGACACAACTAGATTGTCATTGCTAACTTTCAAAGTCTGAGTTTCACTCTTGAGTTGAATACGTTGAAATGAGGATGATAGGGGTTTATTATAGTACAAGTCATTAAATATTTGACTGTTAGCATAGCAGATTTCATTATTGATCCAGATGGCAAAGGTTGTGTTGTGCAGGTTGTAGTCAAAAGGATTTGAGAACATAATAGCCAGAGAACTAGTTGAAAAGTGATACACAAGGACTCCAACACTTCCACAGGCTGTGTTAGGTGTTTTCACAAACACACAGCTTTCCATTGAGCCAGGAGAAATGGTAGGAGTTGGAGGGCAGAATACATAGCCACTTTCACAGAAGGTACTGCAACATGAAGAAATAAATAGAAATTATATTGTTTTCAGTAGAAGATGTGCAATTATATCATCCGTGCTATAAATCAATGTTGGCAGAAATATTGCAATTGTTGCATTTAGTCTGTTTGTTCCTATAAAGAATGATCGATGTGAATATTAAAAAAATTAAAACATTCCCATATGCCCTTATAATCTATTTTTTTCACTATTTATTTAGTATCTGTCAGAAAAATAACCAACAAAAAAGCTAGACTATAACACCAGTGCTAAAATATGCTAAAGTAATCTGCATAAAACCAAACGGGCAAATTGGATCCGATGAGAGTTACAATTTTTGTTAGTGATGACAAAATGATATGTTAAAATTGATATAGTTATACACATTTCTGAACTTAGTTAAAAAAAAAAAAAAAAGTATATCTTAAGTGATAAAGAGCTACAGTATATATTGAATGGACATGGAAATCGTTATGCATGTTCGGCTGGATGAAAATGTATTATCTTTAGAAGTCTCAAACCTGCATCCATGTGTCTGTATAATAGGCAACAAATAGAGAAATTAATAAAGCTATTCTATAATTAGTCACAGTCTGGACCTCATTTTCTATGCATATTCTTGTGGGAGGGCTTTAGAAGCTATAAAGCAATAGATCAAATTTACATTATCTAAGTCAGTTCTTGATCAATGAAAAATACATTTCCACAAATGTAAGCCTGTTATGGTCCGGAGTGAATATGGTACACCAGTGTCCTATTAACAAGTGTAGAAAAGTGTAGTTGCTACATTACCCAACTATAAAGAATGAGATAATCTGATTACCTTGGGGAGGACAAGGTGATGGAGTTGGTCTTGTTGAATATTTCAATCCCAACACATCTTCCAGCCTTCACTTGTACTAGTACTTCAGCTATTGATTTCTGCATCTTATCTTGACGGCAGTTTCTTTCAGTTTAAATAAAGATACGAGGGTCCCTTTCAGTGCAGGATTTTAAATAAGGAGGCAACAGATAGTAGGCTAGATAGTAAGTGATTTGTATTTGTGATGGATTCTCTGTTGCTTTCTGTTCTTTGCTGCTGAAATGCTGCGTATTCAAGCAATGTGAGCACTGTATGTAATAGCAAGACAGTGGACAATGTAATCACAGGTAACAGGATGGGTGTGTTTACACTGTGAAAATAAACATAGTGACAATATCCTGTGCAATACAAACCCTGCATTTCAAGCACACATAATACTGACTTAGCAATGGGATCTCAATTTATTAGTTTAATAATCAAAAACCTTTCATGGTATGTGTGTTTTTTTTTCAATTTTCTTTCAGAATTCCAAGAATTCTCCAAAGTTTAGGACAAGACTGGATATTTTTTCAGTGAATTATTAGAGAATGTGTTCTGCAATAAACCTTTTAAAACTGTTTTAGAGAAATTAAACAGCTGTACACTTTAGTATTTACATTTTAAGTGGATGAATAATTAATTGAGTTTGACACACAGTGTAATTGTTAATTACTAACATTTTTTTCCAGTGGACACAAATACCAAAAGTATTGTGTAGTATTGATGCAGAATCTAATGGGGGAAGAATATAAGATAAATTGTCGAGAGTGGGACAGGAAAGAAGGAGAGAGAATGAAGGCAGAACGAAAAGGACAAGGAGTAAAATCGGCCAATGCTAGGAAGTAAAGAGGAGTGAAAAATGTCAGGTTTCTGTACTGTAAAAAAATGAGACAAAGATAAATAATTTCAGAACTTTTTCCACCTTTAATGTGACCTATAAACTGTACAACTCAATTGAAAAACAAACTGAAATCTTTTAGGTAGAGGGAAGAAAAAATATAAAAATAAAATAATATGGTTGCATAAGTATGCACACCCTTAAACTAATACTTTGTTGAAGCACCTTTTGATTTTATTACAGCACTCAGTCTTTTTGGGTATGAGTCTATCAGCATGGCACATTTTGACTTGGCAAGATTTGCCCCCTCTTCTTTGTAAAAACACTCCAAATCTGTCAGATTGCAAGGGCATTTCCTGTGCACAGCCCTCTTCAGATCACCCCACAGATTTTCAATCGGATTCAGGTCTGGGCTATGGCTGGGCTATTCTGAAACTTTAATCTTCTTCTGGTGAAGCCATTCCTTTGTTGATTTGGATGTATGCTTTCGGTCGTTGTCATGTTCAGCTTTCTAGCAAAAGCCTGAAGGTTTTGTGCCAATATTGACTGGTATTTGGAACTGTTCATAATTCCCTCTATTTTAACTAAGGCCCTAGTTCCAGCTGAAGAAAAACAGTCCCAAAGCATGATGCTGCCACCCCCATGCTTCACTGTGGGTATAGTGTTCTTTTGGTGATGTGCAGTGTTGTTTTTGCGCGAAACATATCTTTTGGAATTATGGCCAAAAAGTTCAACCTTGGTTTCATCAGACCATAACACCTTTTCCCACATGCTTTTGGGAGACTTCAGATGTGTTTTTGCAAAATGTAGCCTGGCTTGGATGTTTTTCTTCATAAGAAAAGTCTTTTGTCTTACCACTCTACCCCATAGCCCAGACATATGAAGAATACGGGAGATTGTTGTCACATGTACCACACAGCCAGTACTTGCCAGATATTCCTGCAGCTCCTTTAATGTTGCTGTAGGCCTCTTGGTAGCCTCCCAGACCAGTTTTCTTCTCGTCTTTTCATGAATTTTGGTGGGAGCTCCAGTTCTTGGTAATGTCACTGTTGTGCCATATTTACTCCGCTTGATGATGACTGTCTTCACTGTGTTCCATGGTATATCTAATGCCTTGGAAATTCTTTTATACCCTTCTCCTGACTGATACCTTTTAACAATGAGATCCCTCTGATGCTTTGGAAGCTCTTTGTGGACCATGGCTTTTGCTGTGGGATGCGACTAAGAAAATTTTAGGAAAGACCAACTAGAGCAGCTGAACTTTATTTGGGGTTAATCAGAGGCACTTTAAATGATGGCAGGTGTATGCTGACTCCTATTTAACACGATTTGGAATGTGATTGCTTAATTCTGAACACAGCTACATCCCCAGTTATAAGAGGGTGTGCAGATTTATGCAACATCATTATTTTTATTTTTTATTTTTATTCCCTCCACCTAAAAGATTTCAGTTTGTTTTTCAATTGAGTTGTACAGTTTATAGGTCACATTAAAGGTGGAAAAAGTTCTGAAATTATTTATCTTTGTCTCATTTTTTTACAGCACAGAAACATGACATTTTAACAGGGGTGTGTAGACTTTTTATATCCACAGTACATAAAACCAATATCTAGAATACAAATCCTAAAGCTTGCTTACATGGCTCCTGTAGGAACTACAGCAAGGCTGATACATACCTATGGGAGTTCTTACAAGCAACTCTGCTGACCTTTTACATAGGAGTAGATTTACTGATTTACACTCAGGGGGTTTTGCAGATATCTTTCAAGCTCTAATATGTGTGCTTACAACTTGCCTTACCCATGGGAAACACCAAGTCTGAATCTCAGTAGTCTGCATAAAAATGGAATGCTACTCACTACCTAACCTGAATAGACTTTACTAGCCCTAACATCCTCCTATATCCCTGTATACATATATCTATATCTCTATACCCCTTCCCATGGCAGGGAAGAGGTTCAATTATAAAAAAAATATTGTTGGGGGAATAATAATGTTTCTGCCTTTGCCCCACTACCTCCTTTACTCCTGGGTATCCCTCTGTCACAACCAGACTTGTGGGGTCAATGGGGGACTCTTTTTGAACCCATATTTTGCGACCCTTGCCAGCTAAAAGCCTTTCAGACAGGGCTAAATCCAATTGGGACTGAACAACTCTGACCTGGGGCCCTATTAAATTTGCAGGAGTTACAGAGCAATTCAATTAGAAAAGTGCGCAACGACAAGGTTGGAATCCAAATCCGTAAACCATGCTTTGGCACGTAGCATTTCCGGGCATGAACATGATAAATTATTCCAACCCGTAGTTACTGGTTTAGACAGAGCCAATAGTAAAAGAGACCCCCATCATTACGTCACTAAAACATGGAGTTACATTTCAACTGCAGACCATAGGTGAGAATAAATAATAGACAAACAGCATTTCAGTTTGACCTGAAGTGGATGCTTTTTCATTTTGCTTTACTGAGACTTATGAGAAAATTATTATGACAGAAAGTGTCTAACCAAATTATAAGATCAGCAGGTGAAGTGAAATGTGCTGAATATCAGGTATACATTAACCCTAAAGTCACCATAATCAATAGACAAACCCATTTAACAAACACAGTGATTTGGCTGTTTTAGAAGAACAGTGTTCAGATGTTATAAAGTGTATAGAAAACTGGTTAATGCCTGTAGGAGAAATGTCCATCTCTGTATACCTTCTGTCATTTTGTGTGACACCCTTCATTTTGTAAGGATTAACCACCGTTTTGATATTGTTTTCTGACCTTGACTTTAAAAAGGCTATTTCTTTATCTGTAACCGCAGAAGTTGTTGACAGGATATGTGTCTTTGTTCCATTTGGCACCAAAGATCATGGCCTTGCCAATTTGCTGTTGTTTTGACTGCTTTGTAGTATAAGTCACACAACTGCTTTCTCAATATGTAAGGATATACATAATGTTTGGGTATATAATTCTCTGTAATATATTATGGCTTCAGACACTTCTATAAGCAATCTTTGCTGTAAGAGGTCTCTGTGTACATGATATCACAAATAACTCTCCTGCATGATTGAACCAGAAGCTGTTCTTTATTGGATTTCCTACCTAACAGTTGGAAAAGTGAAGAGGGTCCCAATATGCGATGATCAAGCCGATTATTACCAGGGGCAGAGCTCCCAGTGATGCAGGTGATGCAATGCACCAGGGCCCTCCTCTTGGGGGCAGTGCTGTGTAATTTGTTTTATTTTTTTTCTGTAGTGTAAGGGTCCCCAGGGCCAGGAGGTGTGGAGCCAAGGAGGGTCAGGGGTAACCACACCCTGGCCCAACCCACCACTTCCAAAAATTTGTCCATGCCTGTTTAAAAAATAGCAATACTTCTGAAGAATCATTCGGTGGTAGTGTGGAGCAGTACAGCACTAAACGATATATATATATATATACATATATATATATATATATATATATATATATATATATATATATATATATGTAGTGTAACATAGTGAGCCCCCTCACCCTGGACCCCCTTAGCCTCACCAGCATTCATCATCATTACCAAAGCCCTATGGAGCAATATGTCTCTGTATGACCCTGTAAAACTTTTGACTTCCCCGTTTTTTTTTTTTTAAAACAATTTTATTGGTTTTAGCCTAGATGTCAGATAGTTAGGAATGCACACAAAACAATGTATTATTCATCATACTAATGACATATACCTCTCTTTTATCTCTTTCAGCATCAGGGAGGTCTGGGTCCAGTGGTGAGCCAGAGGCGGGGCCGTCGGCTCCATAGAGCAGGAAGTGGAAGAGCAAGCCCCTACCCAGCAAGAACCGGGGCAGGGGAGGAGGAAGGAAGAGGACCCGAGGGCCCTGACTCGGAGGATGTCATATGGCTAGTGGGGTCACCAGCAGGACTACCAGCAACACTGCCAGGTTTTGACCCTGCTATCCCCCTCCTCCAAAGACTGAGCATCTCGCCAGGGCCCTCCAACTGGAGCTATGATGCCAGCAGCCAGCCACCACCTCCCCCCCCCCCAACAGTAGTGCACTGGACTGGCTGCCAACACATCGACCAGGCCCACCCACACCACCTCCAGTTTTGTCCCAGATCCTCCCAGCTCAGACATTGCCACCTCCTCACTTGGCCACAACCCACGGGTCTCCATCATCCACATCAGGCCAGGCTACGCAGGCAGAGATGCTGGTCCTCATGCGACAGCAGGTGGAGCTGCTTTAGAGGATCCAGGCCAGCATCTACACCATCGTGGGAGGTCATGCGCAGCCTGGCAAGGCGCAATAGGGAGGAGAGGATGAATGAACCCTACCTGGCCGGGCGGCTTAGGATTGGGGCGGACCAGAGCGCATTCTAAGGAGTCACCGCGGAGGCGCTCATCGCCAGTGGAGCATGCAGGAATTACGACCTGTACAACTTAGGACCAAAACCCGTACATGCACTGTGCGCCTCGTAAAAATCCTACTTTAATGGCCGAACCACGGAACTCGACACACATGAAAATAACAACAAATATGCCTCAAATTAACTTACACACTCACATAAGGGAGAAAAAAAATGGCTGGTAAAAAAACGCAACACAATGAAAACGAAGCAGAAGGACGTAAAACTAGCCCGTAGGACATAAGAACGAGTGCAGGAACAATTAACACAAGCCAGTACCACTTAACCCAGGGCAGTAACACATCCCAAGACAGTAACACTCAAGCGCAATGCCAATAAAGTACAGAGGGTGAGAGGCTTGCAATGAGCACCAAAGGCGATCATTGCGCACCATGCAATGAGCGCCGAAGGAGCAATAGGTACAATTTTACTCTTGTCAGAAGGCGACCAGGGGAACATACACCACACTAATGTAAATTGATGAATAGCAAAACATAATGGGATGTCACCAAATGGGAATGGGTAGTCATCCTGGCACATGGCCACCAGCGTTGGCGTTGGACTATCCAGCATGGGCGTAGCAGAGATTACTCCTGATGGAGGTGAATTGGCCACGTGCCTCTGCACAGCCTCCATGTGTTTTTGCAGGCCTTCCTGATGTGTTAGAGTAGATTAGTGTGGTGTATGTTCCTCTGTTCCCCTTGTGGATTGCTAAGTGATGGTGATGAGGGGGCTTGTGTACCTGAATGAATCTGTGAGCTACAACATGTAGGGCCAGTGTAGGTGATAGCAGAGAGGTCAGACAAATCACAGTCCACTAGAGGAGGAACTGGCAATCGACTCCATTATCTTTTGGCATGCAAACCTTTTGGAACAGCACAGGCAGTGACCTAGATAAATGTGCTGCAGTCCATAGGGTCACAGAGATTTGGACACAACTTAAGGATTGAACAACAAATAATAAAATTTTCCCTGGTACTTGATCTATGTGATGTTGCAGTGTAATTTGCCCACTATTTGTTTTCCTAAAGTAGATGTGATGTGCGAGATGTTTATGCAATCATATATATATTCCAGGGACCACATTTGAGCCTCAGTGAGCGAGGAAGGGTTAATATGGTATCAGTTTCATGTTTTTGTGTTACAATTTAATCAGTTAGTGTGTCTATAATTGCTTCCTGCATGTTGCAGCATGATTTTCCATATTGGCATTTTCATGACCATTCCAACATATGATGAAATAAAATATTTTTTTAATTCCTATTTATTATTTGGAGATTATTGTGCAAGTAATTGTTATGCCTTTCCATGCTTTCCCCATATTTTAAAGTCCACTGGTGTGTATAAATTCTCTTTTAAAGTGTTGAGAAATTGTCTGTAAACCCTTTGCTTGGTTTTTTTTAATTAATTATAAATACATATATTATATTACATATAGAGAAAGAAAAAAACGACCAGACGACAGGATCACAATAAACACCAAAGGTGTTCAGAGCGCTGGTCACAATGAGCACCGAGGGTGCTCATAGGAGCAAAAGTAAACCAGGGAAGAGGCTCGCAATGAGCTCCAAAAGGCGATCAACGCAGACCTTACAATGAGCGCAGAAGGGGCTCTGATAACCAAAAGTACAACTGAAAGGCTCGCAATGAGTGCCGAAGGTACTCAGATGACCAAAAAAGACTTACTTTTTGTGGCAAACAGCATTAAAATTTTATTGCTGTCATTTTTGGACGGGCAATTGGCTATAGATTAATGTATTTAAATTGTTTTTAAATTAAGCATTTCAGACTTCCATTTACTGGCTATATGGCTTGTAACAGAAATTGTAGCAGTTTATTTTGTGAGGCAGACAAGACTAGAGAAGACATTCCTAAGAGGCAGGTATCAATAATCAGCTTAAGTTGAACTTTTGGGTATCCCACCAGGTATGAATAAAGGAATGAACCTACTACAGAGTAATCCCCTCCTCCCAAAAAAATGGGAATTCTCCAAAGACTTCCATTTAGAAATTCGCTCTGGAGTGATATAAACTCTATATAGAACTTTAATAGATGTCGCTAAAATACTGTAATTGAGAGACCCTTGTGATAAATGAGTCCATTATTCTTTCCGTTTATCCTGTTCCCGATGTTGAGCTAAATCTGCCTCCCATTCAGTACTATATTTATCTTTGTGGGTTTTCCGAAGGTGAATTAAAAGGGTTATATAATAAGCCTAGGGTACCTCGGGTTACGGAAGCCTCTTTGCAGAAACATGTAAACCAATTTGCCTCTGGGCTTTGAAGTAGTTTTTATATTGCTATTATTATAATTTATTGCATTGCTATTAATACAGAAAGCACTTCAGGGGTTAATACATTATTATTGGACAAAACAGAAGAACCAGCTGTGAGCCCCCTGTTCTAAAGGCCAAATGCTACAATAGATAAGCAAAGACAGAACATGTATTGACTAGAAAAAAAAGTTGCTGGGTCATTAAGTACGCCCAGAAAAGTAGCTGATAACTTCAGGAATACGCTTGCCTAAAAGTACTAAATTATGGGGCACGCCTGAAAAGTACACAATAACCTTAGAAATATGCAAACTGTAGAAATGTGTTGTACAAGATAAAATGGTGTTGACGTAATAAGACTGCTATATAAGGTTCTGCTGGATCACTGTATCAGATCCACATTTGTGCTAGTATACTCTATGTGCATCTCTCAAGCTAGATAATAAAACAAAATCTGATTGAAGCGCTGAGATTTCGTGGTCTTCCTTGAGTGCCTGAACTGTGTGGTGAGAAACTCTGGCACAATCTTTTATTCAACAGCTTCCATATGTTCTTGTTATAGTAGTAAAAATTGTTTCAAATGACAGTAGTTAACATGTTCTTGTAGGGTAAGACCATAATTGTATAGTAATTGTTCATATGTAAGTGTTACGTTGATGATAAACCAAGATCCAAATATATCTAGGCCTTTAGATCTCCACCAGAGTAGTTAATCTTCATTAATTCCTTCAGGGAATTGTGGATGGGGAAATATTTTTGTCAGGGGAGAGAATTTAGGAAAGAGCTGAAACTTTGCTTGGTATAGCAAGATAAATAAAGTTTAATGAATGGGTTTAAGAAGTTTTCTATCACAGTAAGAGGTTTCGGTAGCCCAACAATTTTCTCCCAAGAATAAGGAAGCGTTAGGTAGTTTTCAATGAAGACCCAGGCTGGTTGGTGTAGGGTAGAGTGGGCCATAGGTATATAGATAAAGTTTGAGGTTTGAACATGAGAGACCATTTCTGGATTTATGTTTGTACATTGTCGATCTGGTTATTCTTGGAGGTTTGCTTTGTCAGATACTGTAAATGTGAAAATCTGTCTTTGAAGCCCATCTAAGTTCTTGGAAATAATCAAAATAAGTAATATAAGGAACAAGAAGTGTAGTCTAGGCAGAATATTCATTTTAACAGCATTATTTCATCCGGCCCACAAGATATGGTATTTTGACAGTACGTGCTGGTGACTTTCCAAGTTGGTGGGGCGGAAGAGAGAGACCTGACCCCTCCCCTTACATTGACTCCACACAACAGTATAAACCCCTCCCCTTCACAACATGTTACCTGTGTAGACCCTGCCCAGTGACACAGACTCCACCCACAAAAGTAATCCCATATAGAGAGACAGGTATAGAAAGAGAGAGAGAGACAGAGAGAGATAAAGAGGGATAGAGAGAGAGGAGGATAGAGAGAGAATGCTAGAGAGGGAAAGAGGGGGATAGAGAGAGAGAGAGAGAGAGAGAGAGAGAGAGGGATAGAGAGAGGGGGATAGAGAGAGAGAAAGGAATAGAGATAGTGGAAGGGATAAAGAGAGAGGAAGGGATTGAGAGAGAAGGAGATAGAAAGTTAGAGGTAGATTATATGCTCTCCCTCTCTCTCCATCTCTCCTTCTCCCCCTCTCCCTCCCTCTCTAACCCCCCCCCCCCCACCCCATTTCCTCATACCTTGCAATCCCTCCCTCTCTCTATCTATCCCTCTGAGTCTAGGTCAGGTATTTTGCGACTGAGCCAAAAATGGTACAAGTAGATACTATGATAGCAGCAAATATACTGAAAAAGAGTAAAACTGCATAAATAAATAATTTGTTAAATGAGCAAATAGATTAATTAAATAAACAGAGACTAAACAACATATGGGAGGAGCATCTTAAACCTACAGAAGGACAGGGTGAGAACAGACTATGACATCCCAAGGGGGTTCTGCATCATTCAATACTGTTTTGTTTCTCCTACCATTTTATACATAATTTAAAGCTTGAAAAAAACATCTCAAACCTCCCACATGCTATTTGGACTATCTTTAAAAAAATCTATTTATTCATTTTATAGGCTGCCTATACATAATTAATATTAAGTTGCAATAAACATATTTGAGTGGTTAATTAAGCATATATTTCTAATTCTGCTCCTTCACACGCATATATATATATACACATATGCACATTATATATACACACACAAACGCACACATTATATACTGTATATATTACACATACAATAAGAGATCTTCCCCAAAAGTAAGTATACCCTTATATCCTTATAAATACATATGGACATAGAGAGAGACTAAGACACAGGAGCCCTTCTATATCGCTACCTTGTCGTGGTGAAGGAGCCTGTTACATCAATGAAGCTGTGAGCTATATCATGAAGGGTCACCCAAGATGGGCAGGTCATTTCAGAGAGGTCAGAAAAAAAAGCAGTCCATTGGCATAGGAACTGGCAGTCCACTCCAGTACATTTGCCATGAAAACCATATGGAAAAGCACAAACAGAAACACAGACAGATGTACCTGGTGTGCTGCATCCATGTGGTCACTAAGAGTCAGACACGACTAAAGGGCTGAACAACAACAAGACACAGAAAGGGATATGGACTCACCTGAGCTCTGCAGCTGCTTCTTTCTGGTATAGGCCAGGGTTGCAAGGTCACAAGCTTGGTGTGTGGGGCAGGCTAGTCAGAATCAATTAGACCATCAGAGTATGGACAAAGCTGACGCATGCATTGTGACCTGGGAGTTGTTTTTTTCAATAAACTGTATTGAGATTCTCAGAATTGCAACAATGTATTCACTTCTGGGGGGACTGTGAGGGGTGCTGCCCCTGCAGGGTCCGGGACTTTTTCCTGCAGGCCATTCTTATTGGGTGATGCTGCATGCGACAGACAGGCTCAGTCCTATAGGTTAGAGCACAAGTCGGGAAAATACAGCATTATGACTGTTTTTTTCAAATTGTCACATGTACCCTGATCTGTAGTACTAGGCTTTTCACCAGCAGGGGGCTAGATGTGATAAGTCAGTGTGTTTAACTGCAGCACAAAGGTTTTGTTAGGAATTGTTAGTGATTTAAAATGATTTAAAGTGACAACAGCAGCTATTAAAAAAATAGAAGATTGAACATAATAAAATTATTTTTTAATTATATAAATTATACAATTAAGTAAGTGATGGGATTAAGTCAGTGCATTCATTTTGGCAGGGTGGTTGCCCATTTGCCCCTATGCACAGTCACCCCTGTATTTAGACCACTTGCATAGATTGTTTGTTAGAAACGCACTGTTTAATCACTTATTAAGAAGTGGAAAGTTTGGGGATCTCTTGATACCAAGCCAAGGTCAGGTAGATCAAGAAAGATTTTAGCCACAGCTGCCAGAAGAATTGTTCGTAATACAAAGAAAAACCCGCAGGTAATACAACGATACTTGAACAAAAATGAGCTGCATGGTCGAGTTGCCAGAAAGAAGCCTTTACTGTGCAAATGCCACAAAAAAAGCTTGGTTACAATATGCCCAACAACACCTTGACACACCTCACAGCTTCTGGCACACTGTAATTTGGAGTGACAAGACCAAAACAGAGCTTTATGGTAACAACCATAAGTGCTATGTTTGGAGAGGGGTCAACAAGGCCTATTTTGAAAAGAATAAGATTCCCAATGTGGTGGCTCACTGATGGGGTGTGAGCTCTAAAGGCACAGAGGCTCTTGTGAAAATTGATGGCAAGATGAATGCAGCATGTTATCAGAAAATACTGGCAGACAATTTACATTCTTCTGCACGGAGGCTGCGCATGGGATGCACTTGAACTTTCCAGCATGACAATGACCCTAAGCTCAAGGCCAAGTTGACCCTCCAGTGGTTACAGCAGAAAAAGGTGAAGGTTGTGGAGTGGCTATCACAGTCGCCTGACCTTAATATCATCGAGCCACTCTGGGGAGATCTCAAATGTGCGGTTCGTGTAAGACGACCAAAGACTTTGCATGACCTGGAGGCATTTTGCCAAGACGAATGGGCAGCTATACCTCCTGCAATACTTAGGGGCTTCATAGACAACTATTACAAAAGACTGCACACCGTCATTGATGCTAAAGGGGCAATACACAGTATTAAGAACTGAGGGTATACATTTTTTCTTTGCTGCCATGTTTTGTTTTATGATTGTGCCATTCTGTTGTAACCTGCAGTTGAATATGAATTCCATAAGAAATAAAATAAATTTGTTTGTCCTGCTCACTCGTGTTTTCTTTAAAAATGGTACATATATTACCATGGCTATGCAAACTTTTGAGCACAGCTGTAGTTGGCTTTATATACAGTTGTACTCAAAAGCTTGCATACCCTGGCAGAAATGTTTACATTTTGGCATTTATTTTGAAAATATGACTGATCATGCAAAAAAATGTTTTTTGTTCAGGGATAGTGATAATATAAAGTCATTTATTATCACATAGTTGTTTGGCTCTTTTTAAAAAAAAATCATAATGATAACAGAAATCACCCAAATGGCCCTTTAGTTCTTATTACTGTGTATTGCCCCATTTAGTATCAATGACAGCATGCAGCCTTTTGTAATAGTTGTCTATGAGGCCCCTAATTCCTGGAGGTACTATAGCTGCCCATTCGTCTTTGCAAAACGGCTCCAGTCCATGAAAAGTCTTTGGTCGTCTTGCATGAACTGCACATTTTAGATCTCCCCAGGGTGGCTCGATGATATTAAGGTCAGGAGACTGTGCTGGCCACTATAGAAACTTCACCTTTTTTTCTGCTGTAACCACTGGAGGGTCAACTTTGTGCTTAGGGTCATTGTCATGCCCGAGAGCCCAAGGGAGACCCATGCGCAGCCTTCGTGCAGAAGAATACAAATTGTCTGCCAGTATTTTCTGATAACATGCTGCATTCAGCTTGCCATCAATTTGCACAAGATTCCCTGTGCCTTTAGAGCTCCCCCCAAACACCAGTGAGCCCCCACCATGCTTCACAGTGGGGATGGTATTCTTTTCACTATAGGCCTAGTTGTCTCCTCTCAAAACATAGTGCTTATGGTTGTGACCATAAAGCTCTATTTTGGTCATGTCACTCCAAACTACAGTGTGCCAGAAGCTGTGAGGTATGTCAATGTGTTGTCAGGCATATGTAACCAAGCTTTTTTGTAGCATTGGTGCAGTAAAGGCTTCTTTCTGGCAACTCGACCATGCAGCTCATTTTGTTCAAGTATCTTCGGATTGTGCTCCTTGAAACAACCACATACTTTTTTCTAGAGCAGCCTGTATTTCTCCTGAGGTTACCAGTGGGTTTTTCTTTGTATTCAGAACAATTCTTGTGGCAGTTGTGTCTACCTGACCTTGGCTTGATATCAAGAGATTCTACTTCTTAATAAGTGATTGAATAGTACCGCCTGGCATTTTCAAGGCTTTGAATGTCTTTTAATATATTTTTCATCTTTATGAAGTTCCATTACCTTGTTACTCCGGTATTTGGACAGTTCTTTTATTCTCCCCGTGGCTCGGTATCTAGCATACGCAGTGCTTCCACGTGAGAGCTAACAAACTCATTGTATATTTATACACAGACACTAATTGCAATTTAAAAACCCACAGGTGTGGAAAAGTAACTAATTGCCATTTTAACGTGTGTGTCACCTTCTGTGCCTGTAACAAGGCCAAACATTCAAGGGTATGTAAACTTTTGATGAGGGCCATGTTGGTGATTTTTGTTATCATTATAATTTACAAATGAGCCAGACAACTATATGATAATAAATGGCTTCATATAATCACTATCCTTTTATAAAAGGCATTTTTATTTTTGCATTATCAGTCATACTTTCAAAAAAATGCCCAAATTTCACAATTTCTGCCAAGGTATGCAAACTTTTGAGCACACATGTATGCTAT
Organism: Discoglossus pictus; assembly: GCA_027410445.1. Lineage (NCBI taxonomy): Eukaryota > Metazoa > Chordata > Amphibia > Anura > Alytidae > Discoglossus > Discoglossus pictus. The sequence goes on along the minus strand of CM050169.1, from coordinate 175,066,977 downwards.
GCATCATTATTATTATACAGTATTACCTTAAACCCTGGTATATGTTTATGACTGTGCTCTGTGTATTCAATAAAGGATGTTATTGTTATACCGTTATCCATGTTGCTGTGTGTTTCTCAAGCTACTAGATTACATCAACAATTATTTAACTATTTTGTTTTAGGATATTGGTCCTCATCCTGTATTGGCATCCCTTCATGCAGTTTATGAAAGTAAACACATGCTTGCCTGTCACTAAACCTATGTAAATTATTAATTGATATATTAGCCAAGTGTTTCCACTTTCTATGTTAGATCTGATGTTAACCAATTCACATATTGGTGCACACAACACCTTATTTCTGCATGACTTGTGACATGATGATATACAGTATATATTCTTTTTTTTCCATTGTGAACCATTGTTCTGTGAGCATTCCTGAACATTACAGTGACAGAGCCATAACTTGCAAGCGATGGAATGTATTAATATGTCCAACGTATGTTCTAACACTTATTGCAATGTTATTATCACTATATTTTAAAACAAGGCTAAACAACATGAATAGTGATTATTGTGAATTAATACTTTGATATGAAATTTGGCATTGCTGGGCCTCACCATTCCACTGAAGGATTGTTAAACATATTACATTATTAAGTTATGATTGATTGTTCCATTGACACTATCACTTATTGTCATGCGATGAGTCTTGGTGTACATGTTCCCACTAGCACATCATCAATGGCATAAAATTTGCCAGGACAGCCATAATTCCTGTTAATGAAGGTACGATTTGTGGTGCTCCATGTGCCTCTTTGCAGACTCCTATTGTGCCATACCTACTAATAGATGATCTCTGTGAGTACTGTGTTGTGGTGCTGATCAGTACAGTTGCTTAGTATTGTTTGTGGTGTGTGTAGCCCTTAAATTTTGAGTGCTTGATAGCATCTGCTGTGGTCCATCTGTGTTTTATGATTTTAATTAACCTGTTGTGTACTGTGCCTATTTCCCCCTGTACGTTGTGATTTGTTGTGTGGAGATCTGATATTTTCATTAGTAGGTGAAACCTTTTGATGTACAAATATGATTGCCCTTTTTTACATTTGTGCCTCTGTGACTGTGAGATTTTATTTGTAATAAAGTTGTATCATTTCTGATGCTATTTCTAAATGTCTTTAAGAGATTTATGCAGCTTTGAAGATTATATTGTCTGTTTCAGTATCTCTGATAAGTCATATGTGAGTATGACTATTGCTCATACTGTATGTTCCACGTGTGAATCTTTAATTTATGATTATTTTGCATGCTTTTGTATTGTTTTGTATTGTTTTCCTGTCCCTTTAAGAGGTGCTGCAGCAGTCTGACATTGTTTTCAAAGTCATTGTGAGTGGTGTTTAGTACCCATAATAATTTGTTAATTTGTTTGCAGTGCTCTTATTTCCGAGCTCTCCATTAAATGTTATTAGCATAGGGTTTGGGGGTGATAATCTTTCAGAGTAATTTGTAATCTAAAGCCAGTGTGAAAAGCCAATGGAAAAGTTATCCATAGTGTCCAAATCAGACTTGCCACAGTGACCCATAGCTGTTTTCTCACAGTGTTTTAGAGTTGGGTGATAGCTAGGTATAATTGTTTTGTACTGCTACGGCACTCACCATTGGTTTTCCTGGGATTAGCATAGGGCCCAGGGTTTGCGGAAAAGGAAAAGAGGAGAAAAAAAAGTGGAGTCAGAATAATAATTTACTTTCTCACCACACATATCTTTGGCTAGTATGTAATTTTGTCTTTTAATTACACTTAGTTATCACAATACACACACATATATATATATATATATATATATATATATATATATATATATATATATATATATATATACAGTGCCTTGCAAAAGTATTCAACCCCCTTGGCATTTTTCGTGTTTTGTTGCCTCACAACCTGGAATTAACATGAATTGTTTGAGGATTTGCATCATTTAATTTACAGAACATGCCCACAATTTTGAAGATGTTTTTTTTTTATTGTGAAGCAAACAACAAATAGGACAAAATAACAGAAAAACTAAATGTGCATAACTATTCACCCCCCTAAAGTCAATACTTTGTAGAGCCACCTTTTGTGGCAATCACAGCTCCAAGTCCCTTGTATAAGTCTCTATGTGCTTGACACATCTTACCACTTAGATTTTTGCCCATTCCTCTTTGCAAAACTGCTCCAGCTCATTCAAGTTTGATGGTTTGCTCTTGGGAACAGCAATCTTTAAGTCTGACCACATATTTTCAGTCAGATTAAGGTTTGGGCTTTGACTAGGCCATTCCAACACATTTACATGTTTCCCCTTAAACCACTCAAGTGTTGCTTTAGCAGTGTGTTTGGGGTCATTGTCCTGCTGGAAGGTGAACCTCCCTCCTAGCCTCAAATCGTGCACAGAGTGGTACAGGTTTTGCTCAAGAATATCGCTGTATTTAGCACCATCCATCTTTCCCTCAACTCTGACCAGTTTCCCAGTCCCGGCTGCTGAAAAACATCCCCACATCATGATGCTGCCAACACCACTGTGGGGATAGAGTTCTTTGTGTTATGTGATGTGTTGGGTCCTCCTTGCCCAGTCCGTGAGTTTTGGTGGGCGGCCGTCTCTTGGCAGGTTTGCTGTTGTGCCATGTTCTTTCCATTTGGTTATGATAGATTTTATTGTGCTCCTGGGGATCATCAAAGACTTGGATATTTTTTTAGAACCTGCCCCTGACTTGTACTTCTCAACAACAACAAAATTATTGGGGTAATGCCTAGCAAAGACTGATTTAAGACTTATGGAAAGCCTAAGGCTTGAAGGCCACGTGAAGAGGAAAAAGGGCCAAAGGATCTCCAGTAATCTAAATGCCTTCATAGACATATAAGCAAAAAGGGGACTAAAGGCAACAAAAAGGCCAAAAATCTCCAAGCGAAGGGCTTTGTGTAGCTAAAAACAGGAGAGCACTAAAACACACTCTCCAGCTACACACTCAATAATGATTTAAGATGTGCAAGGAAGATGCGGTCCGGAAGTGCTTATGAAGGTTGAGAGAGGCCCCCATTCACGGGTAGAGGTGGGATGAAAGAGGGCCCCTCTCACAATCCCAAGTAACACCTGGTCACTTATGGTCGGGTCCCTCACCTACGACGAAGGTAGCTGAATTGTGGTCGGCGCTACAGACATCTGGCCTGATTAGAGGGAAAGGACAATGATGGGCCAAAAATGAGCAAGGCAGTTCCTAAATATATTTCTGATTTAGGGCTTATGGAAAGCCTTGTTGAAAGCCAATTATAAAAATGTGTTAAAGGCCTTTCAAATCTCAATTTGAATTTGGTATGAACCAGCTAAAACAGTGCAAATTCAAAACCACGACCTTACAGCAATTTAATTGCCTTTACGGACATATAAGCAAAAAGGGTCCAAAAGGCAACAAAAAAGAAAAAAATCTCCAAGCAGTGATAAATAAATAAATAAATAGGCTAATAGCAGCCGTGATTACTGCAATATAATAATGTTTTTTTACAGGTAACAGAGATACACTTTCTGCCATGTTGTGTTCAGCCCCCCATGTTAGTGGGACAGCAAAGAGTTAAACTAAAGTTCCTGCAAGAATTTATATGGATATATGGCCCCTCCGGGCATTTAGGCATCCTCTCTCTGGCCTCAGAAGGTTTGAAGTTATTTTATTGCCCCTCTGGGGTTGTAAAATATATCAGGTCTGGAAACTAGGGAGAGGGGTTTCATATGCTAGTGACAGAGGGGGCAGAAAGACCACAAGGGTAGATTATTTGGTACTGTTTTAAAAATATCTGTTTAAGAAGAATAAAGGTCAGTCTGTCTGCTGCACTAAAAAGAAGGTGCATGTGTAATTCTTGTATGATGTGAAAACCTAATTAATGGATAAAAGTTACAGTTGGCTAAAAGTCTGCTATTCTGCTTCTCCATGAATGGTGTCCTAATCTCAATCGGTATGCTGGATGCTAAGATTAATATAAAGTCACAACCTGGAGATTGCTCCTGTGAGCTAAAGTAAAGAAGTCTTGGGGTGCACAAGGTCCCTCATAGTTACATAGTAGTTGCATACTAATTGAGGTTGAAAAAAGACTTTCAGTCCATCAAGTTCAACCTTTTAAGATCTCCTCTGATCTGCAATATGCTGATTAGTTGTTAATTAATTAGTTGTTTATTAATTGTTAAATAATTGTTAATTAATTATTAACTACTAATTAATGTTTTAAAATTAATAATTAATTGATCCAGAGGAAGGCAAACAGAAAAAAATCCCAAGTGAAACTTAGCCTATCGTCTCAAAAGAAAAAAAAAATTCCTTCCTGACTCCAGATACTGGCGATCGGATTCCTGGATCAATACTCTCTCTCTCTAATTATCCAGGATAACCCTGAATGCCTTTTTAATTAAAAATAAATACAGCCCCCTTTTAAAGTTATCTATCAAATTCCCTGTCACCACCTCCTCTGGTAGAGAATTCCACAGATTAACCACCATTACTGCGTACAACCCTTTTCTTTCTTTAAAGTGGAATCTTTTGACTTCTAACCTCAAGGGATGTCCTCTTGTCAGTTGAAAACCTCTTGGCACATAATGCTCACTTGACAAATCTTTATACTGAAAATCATCTCTGGGTTGTGCCACAAGTCCTCCAATTTCAGGCTCAAAAATAAACTGAGGTGTACAAGGAAAATGTGGGTCAGAAGTGCTTATAAAAGCTGAGGGAGGCCCCCTCCCACGGGTGGCAGCAAGACGGGAGAGGGTTCCTTTCAGAATCCCAGGTAACACCTGGTTATTTGAGGTTAGGTTGTTCTCCTACAGTGAAGGCAGCTGAAATGTGGCTACGGACATCTGGGCTGATATGAGGGTCAGATGAATCCTTGGGCATCGGCAAGGACACTGAAGGGCAAAAAATGATCTAGGTAGTGCCTAGCGAAGGCTGATTTAGGACTTATGGAAAGCCTGAGGGCTTGATGAAAGTGTCATTGTTTAAGGACTGATATTGCCAGTAATTATGGATATGACCAAGGGAGCATGACATTGCTGCACTGAGATTATGTATTATTGTATGTGGTTATATGTTGACTGTACATGGTTATTATGTATCCTAGTTATAAGATATTACTAGTGACTTCCCCGCCAAAAATGACGGGGCAATAACATTTTAAGCCACGGCAATGCTGTTTGCCACACAATGTAAAGCTTTTTCTACTCTGAGGACCTTCGGCGCTCATTGCGAGCCTCGAGCTGAGCTCCTTATGTGTTTTTTTTCTTTTGGTTTGTGCAGTTCGGCCGTTATTTTCAGATTTTTCGCATGTCGTATTTTTTTTCCTTTGTAATAGTGTATTTTGTACCTCGTACGCTCCTGTGTGAAAGTGCTATGCGGTTGGCAGTGTTTCATTTTTTTTCTTGCTTAGGAGATTTTCGAGTGGCAAAACTCGCCCAAATCAAATTAAATTTGTGTTACACCTCACTCCCGGACGTCCTGTCTGTTCCCCTGTGCTGTGTGTGATGTTTGTGTGTTTTTAGTGTTTTTTGCTATGCTCGGTTCGGCCGTTAACTTCGTATTTTTCCTATCTCATATTTTTTTTTCTAATTCCTGCGTCTCTTAAAAAAAATGTTTCTAAGTCCCTTGTTGGTCAACTGCTTGCAGCCTAAGGCGATCCCGCGTTTACTATCCCATGTGTTTCATTGCCTTCACTGCTCGCCTTGCTTCGCGAGGCTCGCAGGCATTGAGCGCCTTCAGCACTTATCACCTTTGTGCTGCGAGTTTTAGTGCCTTAATGGCTTGCCTTGCTATGCGAGGCTCGCATGTGATGAGCACATTCGCCGCTCATCGCCTAAGTCAAAACGTGACGATATCTCGTAGTTTGACAACTATTATATGTGATAAGAGGGAAAATGTGATAAAGAACATATGTGGAAATGGTAAAAATGCTCTGCATAGTAGTTAACTGCAGATCAGTGCACCCTCACACATACCGGCCTTGAGTAAAGGAAGATGACTACTCCTAAGGAGTCCTGGGTAAACACTTGAGCTTTACATTTCCTAGCTAACCATGTACACCTGGCCTATCCTTTAGATATCTGATGAGTGTTATCTTGATTGTTATAGCATCCAAGGGAGGGTATAAATATGTTGGTTTGATAATTCAATAAAGGTTCAGTTCTAGTTTTCACATCCAAGGTGTGAGACTATTTTTGTGTTTTGTATCCTGACTTGGGGAGTGGCCTTGCCATAGGCCACTAGTACCCTGTATCCAGTATTCTTTGCCTGTACCTTTGGGCCTTGCCCTCTTCAGAAGTCATCCTTTGTGCCACAGAGAACAAGAACTACACGATTCTGCTTGGGTAGGTTTGAACTGTGTTGACTGTGTTGAAACCGAAAAGTCATAACGCAGGTCTCAGAAGTTTGCAGGGTTTTGAAGCAAGAGAGGCAAGGAACTTATTGGCATTTTTGCTATTTTTTTCATTCTATCAAGGTAAATTTTCACACTTAAATTCTTTAACAGATTACACTAATAACAGATAATATACATACACATACAGTCCCATTAAATTTGAAGCCCGTAGCAGCATCAGCAAGCCAGCAAAGGCTAAGGGCTTGAAATTCGACTGCGTTACAGAACTATTAAATTGAACAAGGCTGCGAGCTACGGGTCACAGACGCAAACGCGTAAACCATTCTTGCGCGCGTTGCATGTGCACCCGTGAACATGATTAATTAGTCAAACCCGTAGTTACGGGTATAGACGGAGCCAATGGCAAAAAAGATCATTACGTCACTGAAAAATGGAGGTTATATTTCAATGCCTTACGGGTTTCAATTACGAGTTTCGATCGGTCCCGCATTCCAGAAATAATGCACTATTAATAAATCAGTATTTGTGATATTCTAGTCCATGAGAGTTCCATTATATGTATTAATATATTTTATATTGCAGATTTGCAGGCTTAAGAATATAGTGCTATTAATTGTAATACCTAACATCACTTTCCCTTTAATTATAAGTACAATAGTGTGTTGATATTTGCATTTACAGAGCTACGGATAGGACTTTAACCCTGTTGCGGGTCCTCTCTAGTACCCGTTGGCTTTTTGGCTCCATTTGCAGGTTACGGGTTTGAACGCCAGTGGATTTGTAGCCATTTAATAGCAATTTTCGAAAGTAACAGATAATGGATTGACAGATCAAAGGATTTGCAGCTGCGCAGTTCAATTTTCGACATCCCATAGTGGTTTTCCCTCCTTACCCCGCAAGTCATTGGTGGGTTGCTTTACGGGGCCAATTTAATAGCCACAAGTCTTACGGATTACGTTATGGCTATGGTTTTACACGTTGAGGGAATTTTAATAGGGCTGATAGAGTAACAATACATATATATCCTCTCCCTGCCCTGTATCTTTCCCTCTCTTCTGTGTGCCCCCCCTCCTCTGTGTCTCCCCCCTCTCCTCTGTGTCTTCCCTCTCCTTCCCTGTGTGTCTCCCCTCCTAAATGGAAATGTTAGTACACACGTAAATGGAAATGTCCAAATTGGGCCCAAAGTGTCAATATTTTGTGTGGCCACCATTATTTTCCAGCACTACCTTAACTCTCATGGCCATGGAGTTTACCAGAGCTTCACAGGTTGCCACTGGAGTTTTCTTACCATCCTACATGATGACATCACAGAGCTGATGGATGTTAGAGACCATGCACTCCCCCCACCTTCCGTTTGAGGATGCCCCACAGATGCTCAATAGGGTTTAGGTCTAGAGACATGCTTGGCCAGTCCATCACCTTTACCTTCAGCTTCTTTAGCAAGGCAGTGGTCGTCTTGGAGATGTGTGCCAGTGCCGGCAGCACTCATGCAGGCCCAGACCATGACACTCCCACCACCATGCTTGACTGTAGGCAAGACACACTTGTCTTTGTACTCCTCACCTGGTTGCCGCCACACACCATCTGAACCAAGTAAGTTTATCTTAGTCTCATTGGACCACGGGGCATGTTTCCATTAATCCTTGTCCTTAGTCTGCTTGTCTTCAGCAAACTGTTTGCAGGCTATCTTGTGCATCATCTTTAGAAGAGGTTTCCTTCTGGGACGACAGCCATGCAGACCAATTTCATGCAGTGTGCGGCGCATGGTCTGAGAACTGACAGACTGACCTCCCACCCCTTCAACCTCTGCAGCAATGTTGGCAGCACTCATATGTCTATTTCCCAAAGACAACCTCTGGATATGATGCTGAGCATGTGCACTCAACTTCTTTGGTCGACCATGGCAAGGCCTGTTCTGAGTGGAACCTGTCCTGTGAAACCACTGTATGGACTTGCCCACCGTGCTGCAGCTCCGTTTCAGGGTCTTGGCAATCTTATTATAGCCTAGGCCATCTTTATGTAGAGCAACAATTATTTTTTTCAGATCCTCAGAGTTCTTTGCCATGAGGTGCCATGTTGAACTTCTAGTGACCAGTGAGAGAGTATGAGAGCGATAACACCAAATTTAACACACCTGCTCCCCATTCACACCTGAGACCTTGTAACACTAACAAGTCACATGACATCAGGGAGGTAAAATGGCTAGATGGGCCCAATTTGGACATTTCCACTTAGGGGTGTACTCACTTTTGTTGCCAACGGTTTAGACATTAAAGGCTGTGTGTTGAGTTATTTTGACGTGACAGCTAATTTACGCTGTTATACAGGCTGTACACTTACTACTTTACATTGCAGCAGAGTGCCATTTCTTCAGTGTAGTCAAATGAAAAGATATAATAAAATATTTACAAAAATAAAGGGGTGTATCTCACTTTTGTAAGATACTGTATATACGTATATACATACATACATGTATATATAAAATAAACTATATGTATATATATAAGGAGTTCTACTCTGCTAAACCCTTCTCAATCTTATTTCTCTTAAACTCTCCTCCTCCCCCCATCTCTCCTCACCTTTCCTACCTCATCTCTCTCACACTCCACTCTCTTCCTCCCTTCACTAATCTTTCACCTTTCCTCCTTTCTCTCCTCTTCTCTCACTCTTCTCTGTCCCTTTTCATTCTCCTCTTTTCTCATTCTCCCCCTCACTTTCTCTTCTCTTTCCTCTCTCTTACCTTCTCTCTCCTTCTCTCTCTCTTTCTCTCTCTCCCTCCTTCTCTATATCTCTCTCTCCCTCCTTCTCTCTCCCTCCATCTCTCACTCATTCTCTTCATCCTTCTCTCTCTCCCTCTCTCACTCATTCTCTCTCCCTCCTTCTCCCTCTCTCTCTCTCACTCCTTCTCTCTCCCTCCTTCTCTCTCTCCCTCCTCCCTCTCTCTCCCTCCTTATCTCTCTCTCTCCCTCCTCCTCTCTCTCCCTCCCTCCTTCTCTTCTCTCTCTCTCCCTGTCATTCTCCTCTCCCCCTCTCACTCTCCCTTCTCTTCTTTTTCACTCCCCATCTCTTCTCTCTTACTCCCCCCATGTTTCCCCCCTGCCCAATCTCCTTACCTGCATGTTCCTGGGCCTGGCTATCTTCCTCTTGGTGACTCCTCCCCTTCATGGCTCCTCCCATGGCTCCTCCTCTTCTCGATGGCACTCAGTGGAGAGAGCAATATCCGGGAAGGAAGAGGGAGCCTGGGGGAAGGGGACATATGGTAACATTTCTGCCACCCCCAAAGAGGTGGCACCCAGGGCGTTCCGCCCGCCGTGCACCCCCCTTCCTACGCTACTGGATGAAACCATTTGTAGTAAGGGATAAGAAGAAGTAACTAATACATTTATTGTTTTAATGTATTATCAGTACAAAATCTGTAGTTTCTAAACCAGTTCACTACATGTGAAAGAACAGAAATTATTTATCATATTAAATAGTGGTATAATCAGACTAGAGACATAACATTGTTTTAATGACATCCCTGCTGTCCCAGCATGAGTAAAGGATATGTTTTCCTATAGCATACTTGATGAAAAATAAGTTACATTATTAATTAGCTTTTGATAAGATTTGATTATGCGTATATGCTTATATATTTCTTGAATTTTATTACGCTTTGTAGTATATTTTCATTGTGACAGTTATACAAGGGGTATATGTAAGCCAGAGACTCTGCAAAGCTCTTTTCCCCCAGTTAACTCATGCAGCATTTAATTGATTCACCTTTAAAAAGACTGCCATTATCTGTGCTGGAAAGGAGGACAGAACAGTGTTTTTCTGAAGTCTGAAAAAGATACAGACTGACACAGCTATTTGGAGCTAAGGAGAAATTTGCAGCAGAAAGGAAAGCTTTCAAGGAAAAAAGGTCATTCAAATACATAGATATTGTTTTTTTTGCCCCCTCCCAGGACTTTCTAAGAGTGGGCATGGTTATTGAGATAGTGTGTATATACACAGTTGAGTCACATTTTTAATTATATAATATCCAGAATAACCACTATGTGCCGCAAGAAACCGCAGCTAGACGGCATAATAGTAAGTCAATAAAATGCTGGTAGATTGACACGGGTATCTGGAGCCATGCAGACTGCTTTAGAGTGCTTGGTGGATGATCCATACTGCGAACATGGAGATCGAGGTGGTCCCATAGGTGCTCGATGGGGATCAAGCATTGCACCCCCCTTCCTACGCTACTGGATGAAACCATTTGTAGTAAGGGATAAGAAGAAGTAACTAATACATTTATTGTTTTAATGTATTATCAGTACAAAATCTGTAGTTCCTAAACCAGTTCACTACATGTGAAAGAACAGAAATTATTTATCATATTAAATAGTGGTATAATCAGACTAGAGACATAACATTGTTTTAATGACATCCCTGCTGTCCCAGCATGAGTAAAGGATATGTTTTCCTATAGCATACTTGATGAAAAATAAGTTACATTATTAATTAGCTTTTGATAAGATTTGATTATGCGTATATGCTTATATATTTCTTGAATTTTATTACGCTTTGTAGTATATTTTCATTGTGACAGTTATACAAGGGGTATATGTAAGCCAGAGACTCTGCAAAGCTCTTTTACCCCAGTTAACTCATGCAGAATTTAATTGATTCACCTTTAAAAAGACTGCCATTATCTGTGCTGGAAAGGAGGACAGAACAGTGTTTTTCTGAAGTCTGAAAAAGATACAGACTGACACAGCTATTTGGAGCTAAGGAGAAATTTGCAGCAGAAAGGAAAGCTCTCAAGGAAAAAAGGTCATTCAAATACATAGATATTGTTTTTTTTGCCCCCTCCCAGGACTTTCTAAGAGTGGGCATGGTTATTGAGATAGTGTGTGTATATACACAGTTGAGTCACATTTTTAATTATATAATATCCAGAATAACCACTATGTGCCGCAAGAAACCGCAGCTAGACGGCATAATAGTAAGTCAATAAAATGCTGGTAGATTGACACGGGTATCTGGAGCCATGCAGACTGCTTTAGAGTGCTTGGTGGATGATCCATACTGCGAACATGGAGATCGAGGTGGTCCCATAGGTGCTCGATGGGGATCAAGCATTGCCATTTTTGGTGATGAACCCTTGTCAGCATGGGTGCAGTGACCAGCTTTTTGCTTCAGAGCCCCATATGCAACAGGGTTGGTTGTACGGTTGTTTTAGACACACGTCTGGTAGCCCCCTGGTTCATTTGGATGGTGAGTTGCTCAACTGTAGTGTGTTGGTTGGCCCTCAAACACCTACGCAGCCGACGTTCACCTCTGACATCAATGGCACTCCGCAGATTCCACTCCGTTTATTCGTAATGGTGCCGTTTATCCAGTCACGGTACACTTTAACCACAGCAGCACGTGAACAGTTCACAAACTGCGCTGTTTCAGAAATACTACCACACTTGGCCCAAAAGCCAATGATCATCCCCTTTTCAAAGTTGGATTAATCACTTGTTTTATCCATGACAACGATGGTTGTTATGTTTACAGAATGCCTGATCAATGTTATGCACTGAACCTACAATTTATTTTTTAATATAAAGCCACCTGATTAAGGTGCAGAGAAGTAACCATGGCTGAACCCACACTGCAGCCAGTGTTTGGTATTGCAGTATGATTAGGGTGGAATATGCTGCAGGGACTTGAGGTGCAATCTGAAGCAGAGAGAGAGACTCTTATATGAAAATATATAGCACCTTCTTCTATGGATTTGTGCCACACTACAAATCCCATGATGCTTTGCTGCAGAGACAGGATTTCCATAATTTGCTACAATGTTGCAGTTGCCTCTGATAAAATAAATTATGATTGTTATGCTAATTTAGCCTGGATGTTTAGAGAAGTCTACTCTCAAATTCTACTGCTAAAAAACAGAAGAATGTTTGCTAACTTCAGGGTAATGTTGATTTTGAGATTTTTTTAATGCAAAAAAAAATTCATACACTGCTGATTCTCCTCTGCCTTAAATCATAAATAAAATTGAATCACTGCGTGCTTGAAAATATTTAGCCCCCAAAAGTTCCAATTTATCTTAGATTGATTTTGGTTTTTTTTTTTAAAGACAGATGTGGTACATGGTTTCCAGTGACCTTTGACAAAGCCTTATGAGGTAATAGATGATATGTGACATCATTCAGAAAAGCAAGGTGTCAGCAATTGGCTTCCATTCACAACCAACCAAGAACAGAACATTTTACATTCTGTTACCAGTTATAAGTCATGTATGGAATAATAAATGTAAATGATGTGATGATCTAATAATTGTCCATTATCTTTATACTTTGAATACAGCTGCTGTAATCTCTTTCTCACAAATGAATTTTCTCTGCCTTGCACATACATCATCATTCCATCCTCTGTTTCCTCTTGGTTGAGGAGACACCTGTATTGTAACACAATTCTCAATCCCACCTCTGTTGTCTGGTTGTAAATTAATCCAAAAACTAGAAAAACAAAAAGAATAATCAGTGTCATGTTTTTTGTATTCTCATTTGAAGATCTCAAATTCATAATGTGCAAACAGTTTTACAGTTCAATATAAATAAATACAGTCTTTAATTGCTATATATCAATTGTTATATATTAAATTACTATTTAGTTTTGCTATTCAGTTTTGTTTTAGTGATGATGGAAATTTTGCCTTTGCTCATAATAGGACTGGAAACCTGGGAGGGAGGAATTGGAGGAACTGTAGAAGCAGATAAGTTGAAACCTACTCTCTAAATAGGACACTTGACAATAGACCTCTATAGAAGAGCAGCCTTCCATAGGATTACCATCTCCCTGAAGCTACAGACAGAATAGCAGTCTAAACATATGCTGGATAACTGATAACAAAAAAGGAAAATGACTTAGATCATTTATAAACACAAAACATAACATGAAAATAAAAATAAATTGAAAATAAGATAAATTGGTATATTTCTTAAGAACGGCATCCTAGATTTAATATCTATAATCATGTCTATTTTTTTTTAGCTATGGATTAACATTTAATCGTATATGAAGGGCTAAATACATCTCCCAGTTCCCCTTGGTTGGGGGGATATCATTTGCTTGGGAAATAAGCTAGACTAAAAACTGTTTTTTAAATAGAGAGGAACCGAAATAGAGGTTCAATTCCTGACTTTTATCTTGGAGATCAAGATATGCTCTACTCAAGTGGCCATAATGGATGAAGTAAAGAAGGTATAGCAGTAGATGTAGGGGAAAAGTTTGATTCTTATACTGCCCTGTATTCTGGAAGGGCCACTAGATCCAAAGGCACATATTTTGGTGGAAACAAGCCATGGAATCACTTGGGCAGTGTGGAGCTTGGACATCAGATACTAAAACCTAGGAACAATCTTTAAGGCCTAAGCCTTTCCAGTGGACCATATTCTGCAAATGAACACAGGTTATGCAATTTTTCATCCATGGTTAGCATTGGCTAGGAGTCCTGCAGGATAAACAATATAATGATAAGGAACATTTCTCAATCCTAGATTTCCAAGATGTACATGAAAGATGTTAAGAATGATTAGAGAAGGGGAATAGGAATAATACTTTGAAGGATCTTCTACAGACAGATAAAATGATGTCTCTATTGGCTAAGTACTAATGCAGCAGAGGTGCCATATTTCATAGCCAACCCGATAGCTCACCAACAGCAGGCATCTTTGGTTGTCATGTTTCTAGTGGGAGACATTGGATCTTCTGAGGTAGAAATTACAGGGAAACAGGCATAGAAACAATACATAAATGCATGCAATTATTTAGGGGGAAATATTTTAATGGATGTCAATCTATATATGTTGTTCTTGATTGACACTGATCCATAGACTAGTTCACATTTACTTTAAAGTATGGGTGATAGGCAAATAGATAGATGAATCTCTTAACTGAAACTTTGATCCTCCATTGGATACAAAGTTGAGGGAGAAATGTATAATTCATAATTATTTTCTTCACAAATATGTCTGACTATTCTGGCGCAGAGCAAAAAAAATAATACATTTTGTTTTCTCATCAGCTGCTGAGTTTTTTTAACATGAAAATATATAAAAATTACTAGAGAATAGATCAAAATATCATCCATCTAGATCACAACAAATGGATTAATTACCATAATCACAAATTGTTGGTAGGCAGCTCATCAATTTATGGGATACAAATTAATCTGACATTCTCAGGGGCAATGCTAAGAAACTCCTTGGCTTGATGCTTATTTAAGAAGTCTTAGAAGTCACATCACTGGAGATGGTAAGCAGACTTTTTCACCCTGTACAATGGTTGGATCGTCATGAGATCCATAATGAGATTTCCAATCAATATCAAGGTTATGTAGAACCAGGGCAAGCGTAACTACAACAGTAATCATATCTACAGGTAGGGCATCCAAGACCATCTTCTATTTATGAAGAAGACTCATCCAGGAAATTAATTCATGAGTGAGGATTCTCATATAGCCAATAGACAGCACTTCACTCACAGGGCAAGGCACTGCTTGCTAGCTAAAGTCTCATCTAAAAAACACCCAGTAGCAAGGAGCACTTGAGTGTACATAGAGGCCATCCATTGACTGATTATCTAATTTATACAATCTAGAGATTGCCTATAAATTGAATTAAATTATATTGCGTTTCAAATAATCATAGAAAGAGTAAAATCATTTAAAAATGCATTCACTGTGGGAAACTGACCTTATAAGAGGAACTATTCCTAAAAGGAGCATCTTTGATGGCTAACAAATCCTTGATTAATTAAACAGACCCATGTTAAAGCCATTATCCTGGTTTATAGGAAGCTACAACAGTAAGCAGGGTTATACTTCGGGCCTCTTAAAGGGCAATTTACTTCACTTTAAGTGCCGTTCGTGGTGTGAAAGGGCACAAGATTCTATGTAAAAATCATCTGTTTTTTAACTAAACTGATTACAGCTAAAAAATCTAAAGTATTAAGTCTGTTTAAGAGCATGTGGTGGTTGTCTAAAGGGAAGACAGCGTTTGATAGCAGTATTTCCTTGGACTCAGGACTGTACTGACCAATTAACCCATAACTGACCTGTTTAAGTGATTCCAGCACTCCAAGACTTTTTTTCTTTTGCTCACTACACAGAGCTGACCGAGCTTACCAGAGCAAAGCAAACATTCGCCTAAACTGGTCTTCATTGTTCAATTTCCAGAATGACAAAACAGCAGAAACATGATATTTCTGCAGTAAGTAAAAAAAAAAAAAACATTCCCAGATCTGTTTGCTTCATCTTGTAAATATAAGCACTGACTTATATGCCCTTGTTGTTTTAGCGTAATATTAATTAAACATTTACAATGGCCCTCATTCAATTGCTATTTTGGCCAATTGAATAGGGGTCTAAATAAGCACATAACATATATTTTTTAAGAAGTTTTTACTTAGTAAGCATCTATCTAAAAGCAAGGTTTTCACTAACTAAAAACGTATGGTGCTCTCCCTCTCTGTGCCCTATGTCTCTCTCTGTGTCCTCTCTCTGTGCTCTGTGTGCTCTCTGTCTCTCTCACTCATGCTCGCTTCCTTTCCTCTCTTTCCTCCTTTCTCTCTCTTCATCCCCCCTCTCACTCTCTCTCCGTCCCTCTCTATCTCCCTCTCTGCCTCCCTCCCTCTCTCACCCTCCCTCTCTCTCCCTCTCTCTACCTCCCTCCCTTTCTCTCCCCACCCTTTCTCTCTATCCCACTCCCTCCCTCTCTCTCCGCCCCCTCCCTCTCTCTCTCTGTCTCCCTCCCTCTCTCTGTGCACAGCGCATGCACAGGTGCCCAATACCCCAAGCCCGTCGGCAATCAGCATGTGAGTAACACCTGTGCAGTACACACTGCGCAGACATGGCTCACATGCTACAGACTTTTATAGTGGATAACAGACAGCTGCAGCAATTCTAATTCTAATCTCAGCACTCTGTTTATTATATCTTACCTTTCCGAGTATTTATCCAAAATGCTTCCATCTACCCAAACCCAAACATCATCCTTCTTTGTAAGTCCGATCCAGTATGAACCATTAACTCTGCTTTCCAGAAAATGCTACAATGGAAAGGAACAAAATAATTTACAGCACAATAGTATTTACTAATACAAGGTATTCTTCATAGAGTGCTTGAAGAAATGTAGTATCTTGTGATTGAAGAGGACATAATTCAGTGATTACATTTCCAAAATGCTTTTATTTGCTAATACTTTTTATACTATATATATTAATAATACTATTAATTAAGTGAAATTACATGGGTAGAATTTGAATTAACATTTTGGGACTGTCCTGTTCCTTAACATGATTATCCCTTAGGAAGATAGGATAAGAAACGTTCATGTGCAAAGTGTGTAATCTCTGAATCTTATTGTTTTATGGACTGGGAAAGTGTACAGAAACACTGTGATAGTGAAAGGATTTTGAGATTATGGAGCAGAGATGACAAAGATTAAACTAGACAGATAGAAGGTACTTGGTAAAGAGATTATGCTATACTGATCATCCAAGAAGGCTTGAGAGCAATTACTGTCTGGGTCTTAATATAGTTAATGTTACATACTTCTTCCATTAAGCTCTCAACCTTTGCCAGGTGTGATCCGTTTTGCTTGCAGAATTTCATGCTTTCTGTCCAATTCAAGAAATGTTGAGACACAAAATAGCATTTTCCAAAGTATATCCAGCTATCCTCACAATATTTACAATTAGATTCTGTAAGAATAGAATAATTTTAAAGAAACATTTGCGTACAAATTGACTTGGTATAAAAAGTTATTGTAAACATTGTTAGTACATTTATAGAGAAATACATCTGCCTTCAATATTCATTGGCACTCTTAATCATACTGTATTGTTTTCCTTAACAGTAATCCATAGAGTTTAGTTTGAATGGTCTATTTTAAATATATGCCTTGGCATGCCTCCTTAGGAGGGCTGTCTCATTTGCATAACAATATATTAAAATTTTGGTTTGCTTATGTTTCACCCATAGACCCTTCCTTCTCTAGCCAGATGCCATGAGTATGTTTTTTTTTTCAAGGGGTGGGAGGGGGTGGATAATGAGAAGTGGTAGGCTTGTAGTGCACTATGGTAAAATAAACAATATGAGGGAGCACATGTCCAAGTTTAAAATATCTGCACCACTCTGTTCCTCTTGGTATGCAGGAGGTGTTATTTCATTATACCAGCTCTGTCTCTCACTCCCAGCCTTACAAGCCCTCATGACTGTCTTCCTTCAAAAACACAGCATGTTCCTGCTCCCCTTTCTAATGGGTCCTCACAATGGTCAACTAGTATTTCACCTTCTCATATAGTCATCTCCCTTACCTGTGAGATGTATCATGCATAATAATTGAAATAAGTAAGCCTTATTTTTTTATATGTTATGCTATTTTGTTTGTGCTGTTTGTGAATATCTCCATTCTCCCTTTTCCAGCACACGGTTTCATTTTAGAGTATACTTTTGAGAGTTATTTACATATGTTCTTTTCATATGTATTTGTACTAAATACTATTAGACTACTTTCCTTTAAATCAATAAAAACATGTTTGTAGACAAAGATCATTTTAATGCATTGAAAAGGCTCTTAAGAAGGAAATAATATAATACATAGACTATATGTTTGTAACAACAGCATGCTATCTGTTATTCTAATTAAACTGAGTTCATTACATTGAAATGTTAATATAAATGTTTGCATAAACAAAATAACTAAAGTCAGAGGTGCTCATCAGAGAACGAACTAACCTTAATAGGTTAGTTCTATGGACATTATAATCCACTTTGAGAGCAACCTCTTTTCACTTGTGCCCTTCACAGGGAGAAATATCCTGTAGTATATCAGTCTGGTCTCACTGAAAAGAATAACCCAGCCCCGAAATACCAGGCAATTCTACCCTGAACAGGAGAAACAGCAAACGCAAGACGCATTTCAGCCTCTCTGGGCCTCATCAGTGAGGTGTAGCTGAACTCCCTAAGGCACAGTGAGCAAGGGGTCCACGTCTGGAGTCCCCTATCACCCTTAGGGAGACTAAACCCTAAGGGTAATTTGCATAAACAAAAAAACTAAAGTCAGAGTTGCTCATCAGAGAACAAACTAACCTTAATAGGTTAGTTCTATGGACATGATAATCCACTCTGAGACTCTGTGCATTAGGTAGTCAGAGGCACCTCACTGACGAGGTCCTAAGGCGAAATGCATCTGGAGTTTGCTGTTTCTTCTGTTCAGGGTAGAATTGCCTGGTATTTCTGGGCTGGGTCACTCTTTTGAGTGAGACCAGACTCATATACTTCACGATATTTCTCCCTGTGTAGAACACAAGTGAGATAAAAGAGTTGCTCTCAGAGCGGATTATCATGTCCATAGAACTAACCTATTAAGATTAGTTCATTCTCTGATGAGCATCTCTGACTTAGTTATTTTGTTTATGCAAAGTACCCTTGGGTTTAGTCTCCCTAAGGGGATTTCGGAATGATGACACGCCCCTGAAGAGACTAGTGTGCGCCTAGTCGGGGTTAGGGTGGTTGCCCATTTGTATGTCGAGAGAAGGGTGCAGTCCCATGGTCCTGGTTGAGTGAGTGGGGGCCTGTCCATGGCGAGGACAGAGTGGAAAATGGAGAATAAGGCCTTTAGAAAAGGGAAAAGATTTGGCATAAGAGTTAATAGAAGAGGTAGAAAACTCTCTCCCTGCTTTTGCCTCCCTGCCCTTGCCTCTATTAAAGTGGATTGATAAAGGACTAATAAAGGTTGGTGGGGTGTTGGGATTGCTTTAAAATTGGATTTGGGGTATATCCCCTTGAAATAAGATGGGCTAAATTATTGAATGGGACCGTAATGAAACTGTGATAAAACAACTATCTGGAGAATTACATTAAAGTTTTATGGTTCATAGATTTGGTCTCTATTTAACAATGGAGTGATTGAACTAGTAATACTGCTCCCTAGAGTGCTATAGGACATAGTCCTGGATATAAGTTTAGCTAATCGTTTGCAGTATACTCGATATCCCTAAGGGAGATCATAAAAATGGATAAAGATTAATAGAGATCTGCTCAGTAGTATGATTGAAGCAGTTAAAAATCAATGGAGAGCTGATGGAACGATTAAGCTAAACTGGAGCCATATACTTCTAAATGGTTACGACTGACAGAAATTACTAAGGCTGTTAACTAGGAAGTGTGGGATACATACTTGAAATTATATTGTTTTCTTGGTTAGACCCCCCAAAAAATAACAGTGAAGCTTTGTTGGCCATATGGCCTCCACATACGCTGCCTGGAGAGTTAGGTAACAACTAAATTGCTGGGATAATTTGTATTGTTTTCTTATAGCCCTGTGTTCAACTGGTGGAAACTTGGAGAGAGCGATACATCATCTATTAAGGAGACACTCTAGGTGTCTGTATAAAATTTGGATTTAGACTTTGATTGGGAGATTTAAGCAAGAAATATCCTCTTTGGATTATTGAAAGATATCATCTGTTCTGCGGACTTGGTCAACTGGTCTGTGATATTTTGATGGATCCAACACGCAGAAAATACATCTGGTGCCCTGAAGTTTCCAAATTATTTTAAACTGCAGCACTTAAGTTCTGGAGGCAACTTTTAAAGCTGTCCACTGGGAGTTGAATAGGACTTATTAATGAAGCATCATTGTTTGGTCATTGGTTCATGTAAATCTATATTGTAATTGTGTGACGATTGACTGACCATAAAGTATTTGTCAATAGCCCTTAATCAAGGAACAAGATAGAGAAATTAGCTTTAAGTGGATAAAATGTCTGCTAGAGAGAAACAAACGACTAGACTTAGGAAGAAAGATAAAAAGAAATCTCAAAAATCAGTGGTAGAATTGTTTCATCCTAAGTCAAAACTTACTAGATACCTCCTCCAGTTCTCATCTTGACTCATCAGCCATACATTCTGGGATAGAAGAAGATGGTAAAATAATGGAAGATGTGTCCAGATTTGAAACAGAGGAGAAAGTGTCTATGCAGTCTATTAAACTGCTCTTTGAGAACTTTCATGAGCTTATTAAAAAAGAATTGGCTTAAGAAATAGCCAAAAACACTAATATTCTTCAAAATCACACAAAAATAATCCAAGATTTAGAGGTGAATAAACAGAACTGAATAAGGAAAATGAGAATTTAATGAGAGAGGTTAAAATTGTTAAAGAACAAATTTCATCGTTAATTTATAAATGTTCTCGATTAGAAGAAGGTGTTAGGAGGTATAATATTAGAATAAGAGGTATACAAAAAAGAGTTAGAGATGGTGAAATAAAACCCTATGTAAAATCTTTCTTAGCAGATCTCTTGGAAACTGAAGTTAATATGGAAGATAAAATTGAAAACATTTACTGCATCCTCCGTCCAAGACATTTTGATAGGTTGTCAACTAGCGATGTGATTGTTAAATTAAGATATCTTTCTATGAAAGATAAAATCATGAAAATTGCATTTGAGAACAAGATCTTTCAGTCCCCTTACAAGAACATACAAATCTTTCCAGATATCTCAGGGGAAGTTTTATTGAAAAGGAAACTGTTAAGAGAAACAGCGAGTAAGTTAAGAGAAAAGGGAATTGTATATAAATGGGCTTTCCCGGTTAAAATGATCGTGGACTATAAAGACAAAATAACAAGAATAGCTACAAATGAAGAAGGAGAAATATTGTTTGCTAAGATACTCGAGGGATAGGAACTCTTGGGAGATGCTTTTGGGAACCCCAATGTGAAATGTTATGGAATTTGTCTTGGTTACATATATATATAAAAAAGGGGAATAAAAGGAATAGGGGGAAAGAGGAAGAGAAAAAGAAGGGGGAAAAAGGAGAAAGGAAAAAAAAAATGTTATTCTCTAATTGTGAAGCTTCAGAGTATCTTCTCATTAAAGTAAATTAAATGAATCCTTTGGGAGTTGAATTGTGTTAAATAAAAGGTAAAAAAGGGAATAATTTCAAGACATTTGGGGATGTAGTTTAATGTATTTTAATAACTAGTAATATATTAATGAAGGAGGCACTATGCACTGTAGTGGTTGGTTTTATTTTTGAATTAAGGTTCTTATGATTTTAGATATTTTATACATACAATACTATTTATAGACAAATATTTGTAGGGTCTGGTGTTGTTATTAGAGGATTAGGTGATGAACTAAATAAATACACATCACGTTATAACAACTTAAAACATATATGAAATAGTTCACTTTTGGGTACTTTATAATCGGTCCATCTAGGCTGTCTAATTAATATAAATTGCACCCTATTTATTGACACAAATATGGAAGAAATAGAAGTGTTTATACATTTTTAGGGTCTATGGTTCACAATTATATACTCTGGTGTGGTTATTAGGGGAGTAGTTGATGCACTAAGTAAATACACAGCATGTTATAATAACTTAAAACATATATGAGATAGTTCGCTTTTAGGTATGTTACAATCAGTCCTTTGGGACTGTATAATCAATGTAAATTGCACTCTATTTATTGACACAAATTCGGCAGAAATAGAAGTGTTTATATAGTAAAAGTCATAGAGAATTAATTAGATTTCTTAGATAGGTATAATTTGGCTTGTAGCTACAAAAGGCAAACGGGATACGACAAGAGATACATTAAAATGTATAAGAAACTCTTTGCTTTGCTTTGTAGATATGTTGTATGTTTTAGATGTGTATAAAATATGTTAATAAATCTTAGCCGGGGAAGATATGGGGGAAATAATGGTCTACCGCCCTGACATTCAAACGGAGTATGGGGAGCACATGCGAAAATAGGATTTGAGATGTCTGTAGAGTATGTAAGGTTCGAATAAGGGACATGTGAATGTGTGTAAGGGGGGCTGCTGTGTGTTTTTTTTTCTCTCCCTGTTTTTTCCTTTCCTCTCTCCTTGCGCTCCTCCCGGTGGTCTGTCCAGTATGCAGCAGGAGCATTGTTAATTATTTATGATATATAACAATATAACAAATAAATTGTGGTAAATATATTAAGTTATAATGTTCAGGGACTCAATCACCCAGCTAAAAGAAACCTTTGGCAAAAGTAGTAAATAAGGAGAAAGTTGACCTCTTACTAATTCAAGAAACACATTGACAAAAAGACAAAATTCCAGATTTTGAAATAAAATCTTTTGAGACATATTATAACTCCACCTTCACTCAAAAATCTAGAGGAGTGTCTATATTCTTTAGGAACTCATTAAGTATTTCTGAAGAGTTAATGAAATGTGATGATGAGGGTAGATATATTCTCTGGGTTGGTAAGATTAATAATGAAAAAGGCACTATTCTAAATTTGTATGCTTTAAAATTTTAACCAGTAGAAATTCATCAGTAAGATTCTGAGATTGTGGAATAAATATGTACAAGGTAGATCAATTATTGGTGGTGACTTTAATATGATCATGAATAGTGACTTAGATAGAATATCAACAAGAAAGCCTGAGAGTGACAGTAGAGTAAAATCTAATGCTAAATTATTTACAAAATTAATGGTGAAACATAGGCTTGATGATATATGGAGGACTCTTTATCCTCAAAGTAGAGAGTACACTTTTTTTCTCCCATCGCCATATCACTTATACTCAGATTGATCTGATATTAGCATAAGCTAAAACTTTTAATAGGATACTTGAACTGAAAATTGGTCCAATAGTGGTCTCAGATCATGCTTACATAGTTCTAAAGCTTGAGATGAATATAGTTAAAATGTCTACCTCTCACTTTGAGATTAGATAACTCCTTATTAGAAGATGAGCATATGAAAATTAAACTCAGAGAAGAAATAAATACTTTTTTTGAGACAAGCAATAGTTCGGACATTTCTAAAGAAATTGTCTGGAATGCGTTGAAAGCGTACATAAAAACAAGAGGAGTGACTCTTAGGGAAAGATATATTCAACTTTTTGATCTAGAGATGAGAATACAAGTTGCCCAAATCAAGAATTGTCAAACAAAATTAGAGTATGTCAAGCTGAGATTAAGGTAATAAATCAAGCAATCTCAGATAGATCTCTATGGAGAATTCAACAGAGATTACATTGGTATGGTAATAAATTTAGCAAACTATTGGCTATTAAACTGAAGAAAAAATTTTCAAGTAAAAAAATTGATTCTATACATTGAAAAGACAAAGAGATGATGTAACCTTAAGACATAGTAGAAGCATTTGCAAGTTTTTACCGTGAGCTCTATAACTTGGAGTCGAATCCAAGTTTTAGTAAACCTAGTGTAGACGTTATTGAGGAGTTTCTGGGAAATATTGATTTACCTAAACTAAATAAACTCCAGTTAGAGGTGTTGAACAAACCAATTCAGCTGGAAGAAGTTGAGCATGTAATTAAAAAGCTTAAAAAATATTCGTCTCCTGGCCCTGATGGGTATTCAAATGAGTTTTATAAGGTCTGTCAAAAAAGTATTTCCTAATATCTCAAATAATTTTTTAATGAAATTAAAGATAAAGGCAAGGTTTCCAAGGAATTTTTGCTTTTACTACCAGAGTGCAAGGATTTTCGTCCGATTGCGCTATTAAATACCGATTTCAAATTGTATCCTAAAATTTTGGCAACACGTTTAAATAAATGTATTGACAATTTGGTACATATAGAGCAAGCCGGCTTCATAGCGGGTTGGCAAGGTACAAATAACACATGCAAACTGATCAATTTGATAGATCATGAGGTCGGGAATAGTACTCCCCCCCTACTCCTTTCGCTTGATGCCGAAAAAGCTTTTGATTGAGTAGGGTGGGATTACATGAGACTTCCCTTGGAGAAGTTTGGTTTATGGGAATTTGGACGGCAGGCGATAGGTGTCTTATATTCCAACCCAGAGGCATTTGTCTCTGCATTTGGTTGTAAATCAGAAACATTTACTATAAGCAATGGTACCTGACAGGGTTGTCCCCTCTCTCGGAGGGTTTTTGCTCTCCTTATGGAACCATTTATTGCATCTATAAGAGCTTACACTAAATAGCAGTATTATTTGCAGATGATGTTGTCATAATATTAACAGAACCGATACAATCATTAGATGCCCTGCAGGAGCTGATTCAGAGCTTTGGTAAAGTATCATACTATAAAATTAATCTTAGAAAGACGGAAGTATTAAATATTGGGTTATTATCAGAAACCGGCATTTTGAACTTAAAATATCCTTTCAAATGAGACAATAATAATTTTATACACCTTGAGATAAAGTATGATAAGGACATTAAAAAAATGATCCCTGCTAATTGTAAGAATGTATATCAAAAATGTTTAGATACTATAAAAGATTGGAAGGGGTAACATCTATCCATGTCAGGTAGATTGGCTGCTTCTAAGATGATACTTCTCCCAAAAATCAATTATTTGTTTAGAAATATTTCAATCGCTTTCCCAGTGAAATGGATAAGTAAATTCCAATCTGTAGTAAATGTATACATTTTTGAGGGGAAAAAAATTAGGATTAAGAAGTCAATTTTAGAGGGAAAATTACAAAATGGTGGGTTGGGATACCCAGACGTGAAGATGTACCATGATGCCACTATGTTGGCTCACATGATAAAATGGACAGAATCCTCGTCTAAATATTCTTGGGCAGATATAGAAAGGGCCTCATTGAAGGAGGAAACTCTAAGTCAATTATTATATTTACTTCCTATAATTAAAAATGAACATGTGTCTAATCTGTTGACAATTAGAAAAAATCTTTCCTTTTGGTTTAAATTGAATAATAAGCAACAACTATTACCTTTTCCAAGTCCGTGCATTCCTATCAAGGATCTCCCTATTATTAATAAACTGCCAGAAATAAAAGATTGGATCGATAAAGGAGTTGATAGAGTAAATAAGCTCTTTATAGAAGGTAATTGGATTCCATTTGAGCAACTTCAAGAGAGATATAATATAGTACATCAAGATTAGCTCCATTACTTAAGTATTAAAATCTCACTGGAAAAGGCAGGATATGGGAAACGTAAAAGGAATAGTTTAAATAACTTTGAAAACTTATTAAAGTCTGATAGTAAAAACATCTGATATCAAAAATCCTTGATTTCCTTAGAAATCAAAAGATCTAAGATAAATCTTCTACTCTCATTGCTTTGGAAAGGGATTTAAAAATCCTTTTTTCAAAAGAAGTATGGGCAAAGGCTTTCTCCATAACTAATCAATTTGTTAAAAATGCTGCTCATAGAGAGACATATATTAAAATACTAAATAGGTGGTATTATATTCCGGAAAAAATGTATATGATATCAAATAAAATTGAAGATAAGTTGTATTGGAGGGACTGTGATATGTCCGGTTCACATTCCCACATATGGTGGGAATGCCCAGCTATTCAACCATTCTATCTAGATTGTTTTCAAATATTTCTGTCATTTTAGACAAAGATTATTCCCCTAGTTCAAACTGTTCTATTTCATATATTTCCTGTAGAGCTGAACAAAGCCAATCAAGCGTGTGTAGTCCACATTTTGACCATATATAAATGGCTTATAGTTAATAGATGGAAAAATAATTTAGTCCCAACATGGAGTGACATTGTAATTACTATGAATAGAATTAGAGCACTTGAATATAACTTTTGTATAGCAGAGTGGATAAGACAGGTTATATCTAAATGGAAGGTATGGAAAACATATGTACAAAATTGAGGAGTAAAAGGTAGGTGGCTCAGCTCAGGTACATAGGAATAGTTACAGGTCGGTGACAGTGAGTATTGGAGAGATCTTCCCACCCCCCTTCCCTTTTTTTTCCTTTTTGGATATGTTTGATGATGGACTGTGGTATAAAGAATGGTAACTAAAAGCCTAAGATTTAACTAAGAGAAGAATTGTGAAAGGTTCTTTTTATTTTTAAATTGTAAAAGATTTTCATGCCAACTGGAATGTTTGCTATTTATGTTGTGAAATGTATTTGTTGCATGATAATTGAAAATTTTTAATAAAAAAAAAAGTTAATATAAATGTTTGCATAAACAAAATAACTAGTATGAACTCACCTTAATAGGTTAGTTCTATGGACATGAAAATCCACTCTAGAGCAACCAATTTTAGCTCACTTGTGCCCTTCACAGGGAGAAATATCCTGTAGTATATACTAGTCTGGTCTCACTCAAAAGAATGACCAAGCCCCGAAAATCCAGGCAATTCTACCCTGAACAGGAGAAACAGCAAACCCCAGACGTGTTTCAGCCTCTCTGGGCCTTGTCAGTGAGGTGCAGCTGAACTCCCTAAGGTACAGTGAGCAAGGGGTCCACGTCTGGAGTCCCCTATCACCCTTAGGGAAACTTAACCCTAAGGGAAATTTGCATAAACAAAATAACTAAAGTCAGAGGTGCTCATCAGAGAACAAACTAACCTTAATAGGTTAGTTCTATGGACATGATAATCCACTCTGAGACTGTGCCTTAGGGAGTTCAGCTGCACTTCACTGACGAGGCCCATAAAGGCTGAAATGCTTCTGGGGGTTTGCTGTTTCTGCTGTTCAGGGTAGAATTGCCTGGTATTTCGAGCTGGGTCACTCTTTTGAGTGAGACCAGACTCATATACTTCAGGATATTAATCCCTGTGAAGGGCACAAGTGAGCTAAAAGATGTTGCTCTCAGATTGGATTATCATGTCCATAGAACTAACCTATTAAGGTTAGTTCGTTCTCTGATGAGCACCTCTGACTTAGTTATTTTTTTTTATATAAATGTTTTAATTAAATTATATAGTGAACAGTTTCTTGTCTGTAGATAATGTAAATTGACTATGTATGTGCAAAGGAATAAAGCATATTAATTATATATATATATATATATATATATATATATATATATATATATATATACAGTATCTCACAAAAGTGAGAACACCCCTCACATTTTTGTACATATTTTATTATATATTTCCCCGTGACAACACTGAAGAAATGACACTCTGCTGCAATGTAATGCAGTAAGTGCACAGCCTGTTTAACAGTGTAAATTTGCTGTCCCCTCAAAATAACTGAACACACAGCCATTAATGTCTAAACTGTTGGCAACAAAAGTGAGTACACCCCTAAGTGGAAATGTCCAAATTGGGCCCAAAGTGTTAATATTTTGTTTTGCCACCATCATTTTCCAGCACTGCCTTAACCCTCATGGGCATGGAGTTCACCAGAGCTTCACAGGTTGCCACTGGAGTCCTCTTCCACTCCTCAAAAATGACATCACGGAGCTGGTGGATGTTTGAGACTTATAGTCCCTATTTATAAGGACCAATAATAAACAATTAAACTTTATCTAAATGGTACAACAACAGCGTAATATATTTATTAAAACTTAAATTAAGAGGTGGTCTAATAAAAGAACATAGACCACTATCATCCTCCTACAGGGGAATATATTGATGCAAGGACAATTATTTTAAATATGCTGGTTATAATAGTGGTCCCAGTGTATATTGGGCTATTGAGCTAATAGTGCACAATAGAAGTATACACTGAGTTTATATAAGTAGGGGTAAATTCCCTTGTACGTATATCTATGTCTTCATTATAATGCTTACTCATAAGCCTCTATTATACTGGGAAACAAAAAAAAACAGTCTTAAATTTATCTAGGGTCCAGTTTTACCTTATCTTATTCCTTCATTATCCTTCAATATATAACTCAATGAGACTGTGAGAGGATTAAACTATGGAAATGCTCTATTTCCCCCACCTCTGGTGAGATCACGAGCAGTAAACCTAATCTATACACTGGTCTGTATGTTGCCCAGTAAGTATATGCCATAAATAAGGCATTAGTATATCTGATCTATCCTCCTCTCCCCCTGTCTCGTTGTTCCCCTGAAGGCCCCAATGGCGTGTGACGTCACTAAGATGCGACACCCACTAAAATGACGGCCCATTTTTTATGCAGCGTTTCGAACTCCTGCTTCTACGGGAGCTGACACGGGTGTGCAGAGGGGAGGGTGCTTTATAGAAGTCGGTGTCTATCAATCTGTGCATCGGGTTAACTAGTTGTTAGCCACATAAGTATATGTCTGTAATCAAAACAGATTAATAAGTGTCACAGTTAAGTTATTCTCTTCTTTCTTATCTTTGGTATCTTTATTATAGTCTGGGTTGTAGTGTCTAGGAGTATATATTAATACTTGTATTACCTTTAATGACTAGACCATGATTATTATATAGGGGTTTAGTGAGCATTTTCCATTAAGAATTAAATGTGGCAACAAATCTTACTTCTCCTGTACTTGATTTTTCAATTTTAGGCACCAGCATTTGTTCCCTGTTGGTATGCAATGCTCTTTGGTAACCTTTCCTAATAAGACTTTTGCTGTAACCTCGTAGTTTAAGTCTGATTTTTAATTATTTGGCCCTGATGTTTTAGGTATCCAAGTCACTACAATTTCTACGTATCCTAAGAAATTCCCCTGTTGGTATAGCCTTCTTGGGTGATGGGTGGTGACGCTACTGTATTGGAGGGTGCTATTGGTAGCGGTTTTCTTCTTATATAGATCTGTTTTGAGACATCCTACCTCCTCCTTGTATATTCTGAGGTCTAGGAAATTGATTGTCTGTAAACTCATTTTACATGTCAGTTTTAAATTCCAATCATTGGTATTAAGGATGTTCAAATATACTCTGAATTCTTCTGCAGTGCCCTCCCACAGTATCATGATGCCATCTATATAGCGCACCCATAAGAGAATTTTCTCAGTTAGTGCGCTATATTGATCAGAAAGTGCCACTTCCTTCTCCCACCATCCCAAATACAAGTTTGCAAATGTAGGGGCACAAACAGCCCCCATAGCGGTTCCTCTCATTTGTAGGTAATACCTACTATCAAAGATAAAATAGTATAAATGTTAACAGATCTATGATGAAATTATTTTTGTCTTGATTCTCTCTGGACTTACTGCTTTACAACCAATCTCATGTGAGATTGAGGTGTACAAAGATTCCACATCACAATTGATGAGTAATGTAGTTTTATTTAGGAAGGCTAGTTACATAACCTTGTTACCTGATATCCAGGTATCTACTGACCTGTTTGGTCAAACACCCCATGCCCGATATTATAGGGCGTCCCGGTGGTTCGGTTAGATGTTTATGCACTTTAGGCAGCATGTAGTAGGTTGCAACTCTAGGATGTTGCACTCTGAGTAAAGTCAATTCTTTATTGTTAATCAGGCCATCAGCTCCAGCGCCCTCTATTAATCTGTTATATGATCTTAAATCATTTTCAGTCGGGTCTGTTATTAGTCTCATATAACATTCAGGATCATTCAATTGTGTTTTAGCCTCTTCCGTATAGTCTTCAATCCCCCAGAGTACAACATTTCCACCTTTGTCCGATTGTTTTATCAGATTGTATTATCACTATATCCTGCCACTGCATCATCTCGAACAGGGCATTTTTTTCTTTTCTGGTTATATTCGAACCTTTAGGAGAATTCAGTGTCAATATATCACCTAGTACCATCTGTACAAATAACTCTATTGTTGGGTAGGAGATTATTGATGGATTAAACCTTGATTTGGTTTTAATATTAACCAACCAGTTATCTGTATTCTCATTCAATTGCTCGTTTTCCTCCAACATCCCTAAAAATAGGTTTGAATAACATTTGGCATTTTGTTTCTAGAATAATTCTGTTTTTAGGGCTAGCTCTCTGTCTTCTAATTACCATGACTGCTTTGCTTTTGAAATAATAATTCAGTGTTTTCAGGCAGTAAAGACATTGGGCCATATTCTATTAGCTGCTTGCAAATGCCTTAAACCTATACGTTTGGTTGCAGGTTTTTCATTTATTTATAAATGTTTAGATCAGTGGCGGAGCTAGTGAATGGAGGGCCCCCGTGCAGAAAAACTTTTGCCCCCCCCCCCCCCAAGGAAGAGGAGCAAAACATGTTTAAAAATATTTTATGCTAACCCTGCAGCACCTTTCAGCCCCACAACCACTCAGCAGCACCATTCAGCCCCCCCCAGAGGCACCATTGAGCCCTAAAAACCCCATTCACCCCCCAAGCAGCACTATTCAGCCGCATAAACCCCCATTCATCTACTGAGCAGCACCACTCAGCCCTGCAAATCCCCAGCAGCCCCATTCACCCTCTAGCAGCTCAATTCAGCCGCACATACCCTCAGCAACGCCATTCACCCCCAGCAGCCTCATTCAGCCCCACAATCCCCCCAGCAGCCCTATTCACCCCCCAGCACCACCATTCACCACCCAACCACCCAAGCAGTCTCATTCACGCCCCAGCAGCCCCATCCAGCCCCACAACCCCTGAGCAACACCATTCACCCCCAGCACCACCATTCAGCCTCCAACCCCCCAGTAGCACCTTTCAGCCCCCAGCAGCCTCAGAACCCGCCCAGCAGCGCCATTCAGCCCCCAACACCACCATTTAGCCTCCAATCCCCCAGAAGCATCAATCAGCCCCCAGCAGCCCCACAAGCCCCCAACAGCACCATTCATCCCCTCCCAGCAGTCCTATAACTCCCCAGCAGCCCCATTCAGCTCCCAACCCCCCAGTAGCACAATTCACCCCCCCAGCAGCCCCATAACTCACCAGCAGCCCAATTTGCCCCCCTTCTCTTACTTGTGCACTGTGGTCCCTGGGCCATTTCTCATTAGTCAGAGGTTGGATATCCTTCGCCTGCCGGCATTTCACATTCATGGGAAGGGAATTTCCTGCAATATGAAGCGCCCACAGGAGAAGGATATCAAGCCTCTGACTAATGAGAACTGGCCCAGGGACCACAGTGCAGTGCAAGAGGAAGGGGCTGCTGGGGGGGGGGGGGGGGGCTGAATGAAGCTGCAGTGGGGCCCTGGGGGGGACAGCACTGGGCCCCTCAGGGAGCAAGGGTCCTGATGCAACGCACCCCTGGTTTAGATCTATTCTATTGGCTCCAGCTGGCAAATTACAAATGAAGACTGAACTCGTAAACCCTGACTTTTCAAGTCTGATTTCAGGGGATGTGATCATATGATCTGAGAATATTTAATCAAGCCTGAAATGTACTTCTTAGACAAAGCTAATAGTAAATGAGTCCGTCATCATGATGTCAGTAAAACATGGAAGTTTCAATTAATCTGCAATCGGAGGCTAAGAATGAATTAGTGACAATCAACTATAATATTTGTGGTAAGTGTGAAGCGCTCCATGGGAGCGTACACACTTACCACTTCCTAAGTCTGTTCAGAGCTGCATGCATGCGCAGCTCTGTACAGACGCTGCAAGCGAGCGCACACACATGGCCCGCTCGCATTTCATGACCGAGCCGCGCATGTGTAGCTTGTGGCCACAACTGCGAAATGAGGAAGACACAGGGGAGACGGGGGAGGAAGACACAGGGGAGAGGGGCAGGAAGACACATTGTGAGAGGGGGGAGGAAGACATAGGGGAGACTAGGAGGAAGACATGGGAGGGGAAAGGGGGGAGACATAGGGGAGGGGAGAAGGGGAAGAGACACAGGGGTGGGGGGAAGAGACACGGGGGAAGAGACACAAGGAAGGGGGGAAGAGACACAGGGAAGGGGAGGGGGGAAGAAACACGGGGGAAGAAACACAGGGGAGAGGAAAAGGCACAGGGGAGGGGAGAGGGAGAATGAGACACAAGGGAGGGGAGAGGGAGAAAGTGACACAGAGGAGGGGAGAGGGAGAAAGAGACACAGAGGAGGGAAGGGGGGAGACACAGGGGAGTGAAAGGGAGAAGAGACACAGGGGATGAAAGGGGGGGAGACACAGGGTAGGTGGGGTAGACACAGGGGAGTGAAGGGGGGAGAGAGACACAAGGGAGCGAGAGGGGGAAAGGGAGTAAAAAATAGAAAATTATACATCATTTTTGTCTGGCAATTTACTAGTAAGTAATATTTGCTGATCATGCTTACAATCAAGCAGTCTAGCAATCTATCATATGTTTTAGTCCATGTGGGTTTAATGATATGTATTAACTCCTTGAGACCCGGGATTGATATTACTCAGAAATAACATTTAAAAATAATATTTTTTAATTTCACATTTGTGGGTTTGAGTCTGTTGTAAAATTCATTCTTACATCTTTCCCTTTTGCCTTCCCATGCTTTTAACGTACAACATTGTGTGTTTAATTGCTGTTACAGCTTTAATATGTGTTTGAAAAAGTCCTTGCAAGTGCTATTTAGTACTCATAATATTTTTGACAGAAACTTGATACTTTTTTCTGTTGGGAGACAGACTTTATTTGTGAGCTAGAGCCACGGGTCTTATAGACTATCGATTTTGTGTAACTTTAATTATTTTAAAGCTCATAATATTTAAGCTGTGCTCAAACCAATGGAGTTCTAAGGCTGGTTTTGCAGCTTTGACTGTGCTGTACTTATTGGGGGGGGGGGGGGACTTGTAATCATATTGCAAGTAGCTAATAGAATATTTGGCAATATTAAGAGCAGTTTTAAGTGTGTATAAATGTATGAATTGGACAATAAAATAGAGCCCATTGTCAGTTGGTCAAGTAATTAAAGTTAATTGTTCATTAACAAAATTACATTTCATCTGATTAAATATTATCAAATATTCTTTTAAAATAAAGAAATTAGGGGGATATTGAGGCCATTCTTTTAATTGCAAAAAAAGGTGACATTTGCAAATAAAAATAGTATGTCATAATACATTTTTGTACATTTAAGGAGACAAATATTTTATACAGGTATGATGTGAGTTGGGTAGGGCCAAAGCAGTGGAAATGAACATCCTTTAGTCATCCTCTATTATGGTCGTTACCACTCATTACCCAAGGCTTGACAAAGGGAGAAATACCACTTAAAATCTCATCTTGTGTGTATACTTACATGTACTTTTGAAAAATACTGCTATGATTAACTTAAGCCAAAGTATGAGTTACATTAAGACACTTACTGAGGATAATTACCTTTAATTGTTAGAGTCTGTAGGTTTGTTTTGTTGTCCATCAATATGTTTTGTGGACAGACTGGTTTGCAGTAAGCATCTAAAGAAAAGAATATTAAATACATTGATATGTAGAAACAAACCAGTCTGATTGTTCAGCTACTTTAAATATATCTTAATTTCTATGTATCAAGGTGTGCAAACTTTAGTTGTAAAATAATTGTGACAAGGTGAATTTGAATATGGAGACAAATTATCCTGTCAACCAATACTGTATAATAATCATAGTCTCTTTGTGAAGTTGACCACATCAAATTAAAATCCCTACAAATCTGTAACAGTCAGTCCAGCTGGAGTCTACTTGCAGACTAGTCATTACAAGTTGTCTCTCATGATCTGCATCATATGACTTCCATGTGGGCTAAGAAAGCTCTTAGATATTGAATAATAACTAAATAAAGTATTATAAAGTACTGTATGTCTGTGTTGCATCACATTTTAACCATTTATTATTTTTGGACAGAAAAAAAATTGTAAAAAAAAAGAAGCTTGAGTATTCTTTACATTTCTAATGCTGTCAAAACAAGTGATTCTTTCTGAAATTCACAATTGTAAACTAAAAATAAAACCTCTTTTTGTTTGCATGAAATTATTTAGCAGAAACAGCTAAATAAATCAAATATGGCTGTGGTTTCAAGTAACTATTTTTCCAACCAAGATCATATATATTGTTCTGATTGTGTGGTACATACGCTTGACAAGCAGAAAGCATCCCATGGCGCTGACCGGAATAAGAAGAGTGATTGCTGCCAGTGCAATTATTTTCCATATCAGCAGTTTCCTTGTAACTGTAATTAGGAAACAAAAAAGAGAAGTCAAATTTCAAGTATATTCGTTGAAATACATCTCCATGACATTTTGTAAATAGGCATTACACTGTTGATGGAATCACTGAAACACGAACTGCTTTGAAGGGTCACTGCAATGGTTCTACTTTAATAACTTTTTCAGTATTCAAAACTTTTCAGCATTTTTGGGGTAAAATGTTGACCTGTTGTATAAAACATAATACTGAGAATATCTTTTTTTTCTCACTGGAAGTTCACTCTAACTTTTATTATGTCTGTGGAGTACATTTGCCTTTAGCTATATCAATGCTGCTCGGCTTTGGTTTGGAAGTATTGAAAAAATATTTTCAATGTACAATTACAAGATTAACTTTATTTTAGTTCCAATAAATAGATTATTTAATACTGATCTTTCTTTTTTCTAAATGAAATTGAGTCATGTGTCCCTTTAAGTATATTCTCATTTGGTAGCCCCTACAATTGCAGCTGCTTCTATATTTTTAGCAACTCAATGAACCCACAGACCAAACATTGCAGCCACCTGTTTTCATATTGACTGCTTTAAGCTTGAATAAATGAGCCATGTTATGAGAAGCCAGAGTTTACCTTCCAAAAATAACTGTCAATGAAATATGATTATACCCAGAGGCCAAATCTCCTATTTAATTTTACTTTCGCTATTTGTGTGCCCCTATTCATTTAATCTGGGGGGGGGGGGAGGATTTATCCCTTCATCCCTCCCAGTTCCTATGCAACTGCTGGTTAGACTATGGATCTGATCAGAAGAGAGGGAGATCACTGAGGAGTAGCCCAACGACACTCAAAACAGAACATAAAACAGATGTAAACCAAAGAACTGGACATCAGCTCTATTGCATGCTTCCAAAATTACCAAGAACATTTCTTCCATTCTCCTGCCACTGTATAGACTCATAGTAATCAGGGTATAGCTTAGTTTTATCTATCAATGGGTCTTCCACCTAATTCCTCAGTTAATAGCTGACCTCAGTTGTTGTGGACGATCTCTTCTCAAGTGTGCTAATTGCTGATACCCAATACAACTGGGCTTGGATTGGAGAGCGTGAGTATGGATTCAGAACATCCTGTGGGATGAGACCCTACCTAGGATGGAAAGGAAGGGCTGCTTTGTATGTAATTCTAGATGTAGAACTGGAAGTACAGTACTCTCCCTCCATGTACTGCTGATTTCCTGAGAGCAGTCAGCTAGGTGGACAGTGATGTCGGTGGTACGTTGTGGATTGTTCTGAACCCAAACCCTCATATTTGTGGGGTACAGCTTGTAGAACTGCCCCAAAACAACAAGCCACTGGGCATCCTCTAATGACTACCTCTTGCCACTTCCACCAAGCTTGTCAGGCATGTCTTAGCTTCCACACCAGCTCAATAGCGCATGTAGCCAGGAGAACCTGTTGTATCACCTTGTAGTCCTCGACAAATTCCAGCACCCAGCATTGGGGATTCAGCTGCGTTTGCATTTCCTTGTATATTGCCATCAATGGGCCTCATTCAATTGAGACATTGTAAGTCACTGGAGTCCGTAATGTAGTGTGTATACACATGTATATATATATATATATATATATATATATATATATATATATACACACACGTGTATATTTATATATATATTATATATATATATATATATATATATATATATATGTACATACACACACATATATATCTATAAATATACATATATATTTATATATATATATATACAGACACACATGTACACACACTTTTGTTTATATATATATATATATATATATATATATATATATATATATACGGTATATATATACAGACAAACACATATATATGATCAAGCAGGGTTTTCTGTATTACCGCCTTGTTACTTCAGTTAAGTTGTTCAAGCATCAAGGGCATCACCCTCCTCACATTTATTTGCAGGACGCTTTCACGACTAGCTTGGCACAAATATCTTAGCTAGTCAAGTATCTTTACCATTCTTTGTCCATCGAGGGCTTCATTCACAACTTTTATATATTTTTTGCTTCTTACAGTAACTTTATTATCAATAGCCCACCTAAGGGTTTTGTTACAAACTGTTGCATCCTCAACCAATCAAGGGCATCACAAGACTCATTAAACTGCATTTACCTCATTATTCAACTACAATCTATAATACCAGCCCATCAAGGGCATCACAACATTAATAAATTCAGTTTTATGTCTATCTCACCTTATAATAAAAATTCCCTTACGCACAGGCCATCGATGGTTACTAGTAAGTTAAAAATGTTTCTTTATTTTTGTCTTCTCGTTATCATCACCAACAATTAGGTTTTATTGCATGTAAGGCTTTAAGCTAATACCTCTCTTTATGAACACTAGTTATTATTGTCAAGTACACAATTTACTACGGCCTATTGAAGTTTTCACAACGCTAATTCGTTCATACTCGTCTTTAGTTTCTCATTACGCACAATCCTTATTCTTCTGCCTATCGTGGGCCATAGTTCACCAGTTACATTTTCTGTCATTTAACGCTAAATAAACCACACTTGTGAAATTTTGTTTTACTCAATGTTTCTCACATACAGGAATGTTTATTTAGAGTTTTTTTGGTGAAAACAGTGCACCATAGCTTGTAATTATGTACACAATATTTTTATCCTCAGGCGAGTAAGCATTTCCTTTTTCAGCAACAGCAAGGAAATGGAACTGCTTAGATTAGTAAGATGCTTGAAGGCATACCCTATGTTCTGGCAGCAATGAAGAATGATAGCCAAAGTGGGTACTTCTGTAAATGAGCTGAAAGATTGAGTTGTCAGCATTGAGTCCTACATCACTATCTTAGTTACTTGACTACTAGGTTGAATTTGAGAGACCAGTCAGCCTCCTCTGATTATTATGCCATCACATTATGTATCACCAAACTGAGAAGTAACATAGTAGAGGGTAAAGAGATTAATTAGTTTTATTCTATGTCTTCTTTGGATTCATCGGATCCCAACACACTTACTCTAGGGGTTATTTCTGTCACCTTAGGTTTAAGGACTCGAGGTTGCAATGTAAAATTACAGTTACATAATTTGTGTTAGTTTTGGCATTTACAGGGAATTTGCTGCTAAGGAAGCAGTCGCTTGGCACCAATTCCACTACCGATTGAACTGGTCTCTACTAGATCATGATTTATTCTGCAGGCACTTGAGGGGCTGTGAGCTCCAGTCCGTCTACATTGCCATTCCCCTTTTTTCCTTAATTCAGTAATTTTTCCAGTTATACACCTCCCTTTTGCAATCCTACCAGTTCATCTGCCACAGTAGTGTAATTCCCTACTCCTTCACGTCCAGTTGTGACCGCCTGGGTAGACCAGTTTGAGTTGTGTTTTCATCATGATTAAAATTGATGCTGCTTCATACGTTTTTTAAATGATGTATTTCAAAGTTTTACATAGTAATTATCATGGGACTTTTTAAGAATCACTTAATATAAAATTTCCTTGGCTTTGTATTGACTCTCTTTATAGGAATTCACAGGGCAAGTCTTTAAGATAAGTACTTCAGGTTAAGATTGGAAATTTCTAGATGATTTCTCTAGCTCTGTTACTAATTGCTTTCTATGTTAATGTCACAGTGCATGTTGTTTGTTATCATGTAAAAGTTATCCATTACCCTCAAGATTTGACACAGGGAATCACATGATTCAATTCAGTGAATCAGTATGAACCTTCACGTTTGTATTCAATTACTTTCAGCCCATCGAGGGCGTCACCTTCCTAATAAATATTGCATGGGGCTCTCACGATTAGCTTTGCACAACACCTTAGCTATTCAAGTGTCAACACCTAACCAGGGCTTCAATCTATAAACCACATATTTTCGCTTTCTTCCTAGTAGACCATTGAGGGATTTACTATCCTTTACAAACTTGTATCCTCAATCCCCAATCAAGGGCGTCACAGAACACTAAAAAACGTTCATCTCATTTTCAATCACAATCAATCATTATATGCCCATCGAGGGCCTCACTCCTCAACCTCCCTCCTCATCCTCAACCTCCCTCCTCATGCTCAACCCCCTCCTCATCCTCAACACCCTCCTCAACCTCCCTCCTCATCCTCAACCCCCTCCTCAACCTCCCTCCTCAACCACCCAATCCTCAATCCTCCTCCTCAACCCCCCCATCTTCCTCCTCTCTCCTCAACCCCCCATCCTCAATCCCCCTCCTCAACCCGCACCCTCATCCTCTCTCCTCAATCCCCCATCCTCAACCCCCCATCTTCAACCCCCCTCCTCAATCCCCCTCCTTAACCCCTCATCCTCAACCTCCCTCCTCATCCTCAACCTCCCTCCTCAACCCCTTCCTCAACCTCCCTCCTCAACGCCCCCATCCTCAACCTCAACCCCCCCCCCTCAACCCCCTCCTCAGCCTCAACCCTCCTCAACCTCAACCCTCCTCAACCTCAATCCCCCCTCAACCCCAACCCCCCCTCCTCAACCCACCCTCCTCAACCTCCCTCCTTAACCCCCCATCCTCAACCCCCCCCCTCAACCACTCCTCCTCATCCTCAACCCCCTCCTCAACCTCCCTCCTCATCCTCAACCCCCTCCTCAACCCCCTCCTCATCCTCCCTCCTCAACCTCCCTCCTCAATCCCCCCATCCTCAATCCTCCTCCTCAACCTCCCCATCCTCATCCTCTCTCCTCAACCCCCCATCCTCAACCCCCTCCTCAACCCCCATCCTCATCCTCTCTCCTCAACCCCCCATCCTCAACCCCCCATCCTCAACCTCCCTCCTCATCCTCAACCTCCCTCCTCAACCCCTTCCTCAACCTCCCTCCTCAACCCCCCCATCCTCAACCCCCTCCTCAACCCCCATCCTCATCCTCAACCCCCTCCTCAAACCCCTCCTCAGCCTCAACCCTCCTCAACCTCAACCCCCCTCCTCAACCCCTCCTCCTCATCCTCAACCTCCCTCCTCATCCTCAACCTCCCTCCTCAACCCCTTCCTCAACCTCCCTCCTCAACCCCCCATCCTCAACCCCCTCATCCTCAACCCCCGATCCTCATCCTCAACCCCCCCTCAACCCCCTCCTCAGCCTCCACCCTCCTCAATCTCAACCCTCCTCAACCCCCCATCCTCAACCTCCCTCCTCAACCCCCCCATCCTCAACCCCCTCATCCTGAACCCCCCCATCCTCATCCTCAACCCCCTCCTCAACCCCCTCCTCATCCTCAACCCCCTCCTCAACCTCCCTCCTCAACCCCCTCCTCAACCTCCCTCCTCAACCCCCATCCTCAATCCTCCTCCTCAACCCCCCCATCCTCATCCTCTCTCGTCAACTCCCCATCCTCAATCCCCCTCCTCAACC
This sequence comes from Discoglossus pictus, assembly GCA_027410445.1. Lineage (NCBI taxonomy): Eukaryota > Metazoa > Chordata > Amphibia > Anura > Alytidae > Discoglossus > Discoglossus pictus. The sequence goes on along the minus strand of CM050169.1, from coordinate 175,027,519 downwards.
CCCCCATCCTCATCCTCTCTCCTCAATCCCCCATCCTCAACCATCCATCCTCAATCTCCCTCCTCATCCTCAACCTTCCTCCTCAACCCCTTCCTCAACCTCCCTCCTCAACCCCCCATCCTCAACCCCCTCCTCAACCCCCCATCCTCATCCTCAACCCCCTCCTCAAACCCCTCCTCAGCCTCAACCCTCCTCAACCTCAACCCTCCTCAACCTCAACCCTCCCTCAACCCCAACCCCCCCTCCTCAGCCCACCCTCCTGAACCTCCCTCCTCAACCCCCCCATCCTCAACCCCCCATCCTCATCCTCTCTCCTCAACCCCCCATCCTCAACCCCCCTCCGCAACCTCCCTCCTCATCCTCAACCCCCTCCTCAACCTCCCTCCTCATCCTCAACCCCCTCCTCAACCCCCTCCTCAACCTCCCTCCTCAATCCCCATATCCTCTACCCCCTCCTCAACCTTCCTCCTCAACCCCACATCCTCAACCCCCTCCTCAACCTTCCCATCCTCATCCTCAACCCCCCATCCTCATCCTCCCTCCTCAACCTCAACCCCCCTCCTCAACCTCAACCCCAACCCACCTCCTCAACCACAACCCCCCTCAACCTCCCCCCTCAATCCCCCTCAACCCCCCTCCTCAACCTAAACCCCCCTCAACCCCCCTCCTCCACCTAAACCCCCCTAAATACCTCCCCCCTCTCCCCTCACTTACCTGCTTGTGCTCCGCCTCCGCTCCTTGACCTGGTGCGCATGTGACGTCAAGGAGAGGAGGCCTCAGCACAAGCAGGTAAGTGAGGAGAGAGGGGGGAGGTATTTAGGGGGGTTTAGGTAGAGGAGGGGGGTTGAGGGGGTTTATGCTGAGGAGGGGGGTTTAGTTTGAGGAGGGGGAGGGAAAGAGACACGGGGGTGTAGAGAGACACACGGGGGGGTTAGAGACACACAGGGTGATGTTAGAGAGACACGGGGGGGTTAGAGAGACACTGGGGGGGGGGGGGTAGAGAGACACAGGGGAGAGTGACTAGAGTATAGGCCAAGGGGGCCCTTTTTTGCCTTAAAAAAAGGGCTGAAAAACTCGGCTTATACTCGAGTATATACGGTATATATATATATATATATATATTTATATATACACACACATATATATATATATATATATATAAAAATATATTTATATATATATATATATATATATATATATACAGTAAACTAACGTTATGTGGCGCCCATGGGGACTCGCTATGGCCAGATAAGTGTAGTTGCCGGTTAATCGGGAGTCCCCGAATTTAAGGGACCCTTAAACCCCCCAAAACCCTCAAAATGCCTTTAATAAGGCATTAGCTCCTAAACTGGGCCATTTAGGCCCAGAAAAATAATATTAGAAAAAAGGTTAGTATTTGTTTTCTGCAGTCTCGAACTGCTGAATAATATAATATATATATAAAATTTCCTTTTTATGAAGTTGTGCCCAAAATTGTACTCCATATTCCAAATGAGGGCGTACTAGAGATTTGAATAGAGGCAGGATTATATTTGCTTCCCTTTCTTCTATACCCTTCTTAATACATGCTAATATTTTATTTGCCTTTGCAGCTGCCGCTTGGCTTTGAGCACTGTCACCTAGGTGGTTGTCCACAAGCACTCCCAAATCACTTTCAATATCTGATACACCTAGATTTGCTCCATTAAGATTATAAATTGCATGGCTATTTTTCCTTCCCAGATTCATAACTTTACATTTATTCATATTAAATCTCATCTGCCATTTAGATGCCGATTCCTCTATTTTATGTAAATCCCTTTGGAGGGAAAGCACATCATTATCTGATTTAATTACCTTGCACAACTTCGTATCATCACCGAAAATGGAGACACTACATTCCAGTCCCACCTATAAGTCATTAATAAATATGTTAAAAAGGAGAGGACCTAATACTGAACCCTGAGGAACCCCACTTAACACATTAGTCCAATCGGAGTATGTTCCATTTACAACAACCCTTTGCTTCCTGTCTTTTAGCCATCTCTCAATCCATAAGCAGATAGTTACTGCAATTCCTGTATCTCTTAGTTTGCACAATAGTCTCCCATGTGGCACTGTATCAAAGGCCTTTGCAAAATTCAAAAAGACTACATCCACTGAGTTTCCTTGATCCAGGTTCCTACTAACCTCCTCATAGAAACTAATTAGATTTGTTTGACATGACCTATCGCTCATAAATCCATGTTGACTCCTACTTATAATACTGTTCAAATAGACATATTCCATTATATTATCACTTATTAACCCTTCTAAAAGCTTCCCCACTACAGAAGTGAGGCTCAATTGTCTATAATTCCCCAGATTTGCTCTTGCTCCCTTTTTAAATATAGGTATCACATCTGCTTTTCTCCCGTCATCTGGTAGAGACCCTGTGTTGAGTGAATCTTGAAAAATTAAATATAATGGTTTGGCTATTACAGGACCTAGTTCCCTCAGTACCCGTGGATGTATTCTATCAGGACCCAGAGCTTTATTAACATTTATTTTTTCCAACCTCTTTTGGATTACTTCCTGTGTTAACCAATTATTTGGCAAAGGTAGCGTAGCCCCATTATGTTGTGGTGTCCCAACCACTGGTACCTCCCTTGTATATACCGATGAAAAGAACCTATTTAGCTCATCTGCCTTTTCCTGGTCACTAATTTTCAGATGGCCTGTGTCACATTGTAACGTTCCTATAGCTTCCTTCCTCTCCTTCTTCCCATTAATATATTTAAAAAAATATTTTAGGGTTAGTCTTACTCTCTTTTGCAATACATTTTTCATTTTCTATTTTAGCCAGTCTAATCGCGCTTTTGCAAGCCTTGTTGATTTCCTTGTATTCCCGTAAAGCAGTCTCTGTCCCCTCTTGTTTGTATAATTTAAATGCCTGTTTTTTACTCTGTATCTTGATCTTTAAATCATTGTTAAGCCACATTGGATGGGATTTACTTCTTTTACTTTTATTCCCACTTGGTAAATGCCGATGTGAATGTATATTTAGTAAGGATTTGAACGTTGTCCATTTATGTTCAGTATTTTTACCTATCAGTTCTCTGTCCCAGTCTATACTTTGTATTGCTGCCCTTAGACAGTTAAAATCTGCACTTTTATAATTTTAAGTGTTTTTGTTGGCCCCTTTATATTTTGTTTTTTTAATTCAATCTCAAATGAGACTGTGTTGTGATCACTGTTTCCCAACGGTTGCCCTATTTCAACATTTGATACTATATCAATACTATATGTGTTAACTGAATCCAAGATAGCCTCATTTCTAGTAGGTTCCTGTATAACTTGGGCCAGATAATGACCCCTGAGTGTACTCAAGAACCTGCTCCCCTTAGCTGAACTGCTGGTCTCATTTATCCAGTTTATTTCAGGGTAATTAAAATCTCCCATTATTAGAACTTGCCCGTGCTTAGCTGCATTTCCAATCTGTAACAATAATTGTTACTTTGATGACCACTACCTTTAACCTATTTCACTTTGATACCATTCCATTCAACAGTAACTTTTCCTTGTTAACTTTATTGCTCTGGGATAATTTCTGCATCTTGGTACAAAAGTATTTGGTCACAGCCTTCCCAGGCATAGCTTCTTATCTATATAAAAGCACACGTACACACATAAACACAGAAATCCATAACAACGTAACATCCTTCTATTCTAGACTTGTAACGCTCTACTTATTCACATAATTTACTTGGGTAGTAGTCCTTATTTTCTTATAATTAAAGTTTGATACTCAAGTCAGTGTCAAAGCGGTCTGTATTGTAAAAGAAAAAGAGGAAGTACAATGGGTTGTGGCTTTTTCCTGAGGTATTTGCCAAGTTTTTCTACATATTTGTTCTGTTATTTCACTTTGCAAAATACTATTTCAAATACTATTTCTTCTGATCAAAATTAAAGTGACACAGAGGAGGTTCCACATATTGTAAATTTTAAAACTAAAGATAATAAGTACTTTATTAATTGAATGTTATTAAAAGATGCATTTTCCTACAGTACGTATTGAATGTTAACGTTTTAGCTGTCTCTTGACAATGAACCCTGTTCCTTAAGGGCGAATCAGTATTACTATCAGTGATCTCTCATGAACAAAATATAAATATCTGTGGTTGAATGAAAAACTAACAGCACAATATGGCAACTTTGAACTTTTTTTATTTACTGTAGGAAAATATTATTCAACTGTGTCTGTAAATTATTCCATATTTGGAACCTCTGATGTTTCACTTTTAAGGAAAAGGTCACATAATTCCCTTTCAAGAGCTTTACACTCTTTATCTCCATGTTAATTGAAGAGTGAAGAAGCCATAAATGTCCAGTAATCTAGAAATGTAGTAACTATTAATCTATATATATATATATATATATATATATATATATATATATATATATATATATATATATATTTATATACATAGTAAATAAATAGTACATCTGTGTTCACATTTGAATGTCTAAAACAAGTTTAAAAAACCTGCTTCTATCTCAGAATTTCGAGAAAAACAGATATTACACTGCATTCTGGGAAGCTGAGCTGGGACATGCAAATGTGCCCACAAATGCATTAATATATTATACATATATTAATAATAAGTATTGCAGTAAAACTTAAACTATGTGGTACAAAATAATGATATTGAAACTGGGTTAATTTTCAAAATCATGATTTTAGTCTGGCCACATAAAGACTACTATCAAGAATGCCTCCTGGGCATATATGGTTGTGGGATGGGAAAATTGTACCTTGTCTGACCCACCTGCGTAGGGACTGGGCTCAGTAGTTGTTTTCTAGTTATTTAATAGGTTGTTATGTTATGTTGATTACTGTATGTTATGCTGCATGTTCAGTTGTGGACAGTTAATGAGGAGTTAACTGACAGTTGGGATCCAGTTATGTAATCTATATCTGTTATGTAATCTGTATCTGTTATGTAAAGTCAGTTTTTGTATTTAAGTCAGTTGATGCTCCTGACTGAAAGGAGTGATGTAACTAATGTAACTGACGTAATTAATATAATATGGAATAAAATATCTATAAGATATATATATATATGTATCAAAATCCTTAGATAATAGCTGCCCTGGTCCTGTCCAATTACTGAAGTGGATGTTATAATGCCTTGCAGAGGAAACATTTTAAATGATTTAATTAGTATCCCCGCTGTCTCTCAGTATCGCATCCTCCTCTTGTTCCCCCTCCAATTTTCACTCCCCCTGCTACCTCTTGCTCCCCCCACTTTCTCCTGCTATCCTTACTGCCTCCATCTACTTTTATCTACATCCGCTACTTTACAGTGCCTCCGCCTACCCAGTGCTACCTCTCTCTGCTCCCACTGACTGCCTCCATCCCTCACTAACATCTGATACCCTACTACTTCCTCACTCTGCTTCCACCTGCCTCCCTCTTCTGGGTGCTACCTCTCTGCCCCAGACTGCCTTCCCTCCAAGGTTGGAGCTAACGCAGGTGCAGCTGGGGGGCCCAGTGCTATCCTTTTTGGTACCCTGCAGCACTTTGCAGCACCCCGCGGCACCTCTCAGCCCTCCCACGGCCTCTACAGCCCTCCCGCGGCACCCCAAAGTGCATCCTGTGTCTTTAATAGCAAATGTGCATTCCGTGTCTGTAAGTGCCAATCTGTATCCTATGTCTGTAATAGCCAATCTGCATCCCGTACCTTTAATAGCCAATGCGCATCCCGTGTTTGTAAGAGCCAATCTGCATCCTGTGTCTGTAAGTGCCAATCCTGTCTGTGAGTGTCAATCTGAATCCTGTCTGTAAAAGCCAATCTACATCCTGTGTCTGTAATAGCTAATGTGCACCCTGTGTCTGTAAATGCCAATCCTGTCTGTAAGTGTCAATCTACATCCTGTCTGTAAAAGCCAATCTGCATCCTGTGTCTGTAATAGCTAATGTGCATCCTGTGTCTGTAAGAGCCAATGTGCATCCTGTGTCTGTAAGTGCCAATGTGCATCCTGTCTGTAAGTGCCAATCTGCATCCTGTCTGTAGGAGCCATTCTGCATCCTGTGTCTGTAAGAGTCAATCTGCAGCATTTGCCTCTAAGTGCCAATGTGCAGCCTGTGCCTATAAGTGCCAATATTCAGCATGTGTCTGTGTCAATCTGCATCCTGTGCCTGTAGGTGCCAATGTGTATCCTATAGCCATAAGTGCTTATATGCAGCTTGTGCCTGTAAGTGCCAATCTGTAGCCTGTGTCTGTAAGAGCCAATGTGCAGCCTGTGTCTGTAAGAGCCAAAGTGCAGCCTATCTACTGTGTGAGTTGATGTGCCTACCCTGTCCTGAGGGGACCCACTTTTTTTTCACCAGGTACCTCCATGCACTAGCTCTGTTACTGCTTCCCTCTACCCCTCACTAACTCCATTAGTGACTCCCCTTGCCTCCATCAATAAATCTGATTTCCTCCCTCTACCCCCCACTGCATACCCTTATCCACAGCATCATCCATCTGATTCTACCTGCATCCACTTGCCCCACCTCTTTCTCTCTACCTCTGTTGCCTCACCAAAACCCCCACTGCTACTGCCCACACCTACCTACCTCCTCCTAGTGGAGCTGAGTGAGGATGATATATGAATAGAAATAGATGAAAATGTGTGTGTGTGTGTGTGGGGGGGGGGGGGGCAAACATTTTTTTTTTCACCTGGTTCCTCCATTTACTAGCTCCACCACTGCTTGTGGACAAGGGGTAGGAACTTAGTAAGGCATTGACAATAGGAATCCAGTTGAACTTAGCAAGTAAGGTGGAGGTGTGCATTGTGCAAGAAAGATTGAATATTAGAAGTGAAGAGGCATTTTGGATTGAATGAATATCCTTAGAGACCAAAATGAGCGAGTTACAGTATTCTAGGCAATTGAAGATAAGAGTGGTTCTACAGTTTTGTCACAAAGATAGATAGAGAGGTTGGAATTTTTCAAATGTTATACAAGTGGAATCCTCAGGTGCGAGTTACCAGGGTTATGTGATACATTAGAGAAAGAGTTGGGTTGAAGGTGAAACCAAAGCTTCAAGCTGCAGGGGATAATTTGAAAGAAAGTGAGGAGAAGGAAATGCTGGGGGTTTCTGGTGGGACAGTGTGAGGCAGAAAGTAAATAATTTCCATTTCAGAGGGATTGGTGAGGAGAAAGCGGATGCCATCCAATACAGGAAGTTAAAGGAGGAAATGAGGGCAACAAGGGATAATGTGTATTAGAAAAGGCGCGGTACAAGAACAGATCTTAGAAGGACTCCAACAAAGAGTGGAGAAGCAGGTAGATGGATCTGTAGATGAAACCGGTCAAAGGATTCAATAAGAAGTAGAAAAGCGTCAATTATATAATTATTAAGGTGGAGATTGAAGTATGCTAGTAAGGCAAATGGATGGAGCAGTGGGAGAATGGGTGAGGGGAGGCATTCTATAACCTCAAAGAAGAGAGAAGTGCGATCTAGTGGGAGGTAGATGGTGAGGGGACTGAAAGCAGATCAATAGATTTTCCAAAAATAATGATAGACTTGCAGCCCTGGGTCAGGGAGCTAGCAGACCAATTCCATCCCTGGTGCCTGAAGGATAGGCAATGCAATACAAAGTGGTCATAGCTGACCCATAGCTCATGTATCTATCTATCCATCTATCTATCTATCTATCTATTAGAATATATCTGTATTAGCATTTGGAGAGAGACCTTTCCAATATAACTAAATTCTCTAGAATCTGCTATTTGAAAAAAAAATACCTTTATCATTTGATGTTATCTAATAGTGTGTCTTTTTGGGTTTTTTTTTCTGTGAACATCCTAGCACATGAAGAATATAATCTTTTTTTTCTTTGCTACTGTAGTGATATAACACTTATAGGAATGAGAAATTTTATATTTAGAGCTGAATATTTTTCCGTTAATAAATTGTTTGAGATATTTTGCCGAAAAATTTGAATGTGGAAGAATGGTAATTTAAAAGTTCTAAAAGCACACCAAATTTAGCAAAGAGTATTGGGTATTTTGTGGAATATGATATGCCAGACATGTTTTAATTCTGTTTGATGTGTTCTTTCTGATAATATATGTTTATATGGTTATTTTTATGTTATGGGATAGTTTAACTTTAATATGTTTAGCTTTTTTTATGTTTGGTACCAGTATACTCAAAATATTTGTTTGGATAATATAAAGAGAAACTGTTTTTTTTTACATTTTTCAAAGTTATTTTTTATTTATGTTGCTATTGTTTCTGCACAAGCATTGGACTTTTGATTTAAATGTATACAGACCAAGCTCCTGTTTTTTGTTCATTAAATTTGTTTTACAACCTCACCCATGAAGGGTGTGAATTTCTAGTGTTTATGCTGCTATGCAAGCAGTAGCACAACTGCCTGTGATGGGAAAATGTTTTGAATACAGCGGAAGATTGTGACTGCATCATGGGAAAGTGGCAGTAACTACTGGCAATGCTCCCAGCAGCACTAATGGAGATGAGGCACACCCACTTCAGGAAATTAAAGTTGGCAACAGCAGGCAAGAAAACAAAGTAAAAGCCTGCAGCAAATAATTATTCCATATCATCAGCCTTATTAAATTGTGATTCTGTAAATTTAAAAGGGCTCTATTTAAGCACATAGCATATTTTTTTACAGAAGTTTTTAGTTAGTGAAGACCTTGCTTTTGGATAGAAGTTCACTAACTAAAAACTTCTGTAAAAAAATATGCTGTGTGCTTAAATAGAGCCCTTTTAAATTTGCAGAATCACAATTTAATAAGGCTGCATATGTACAAAATGTAATGGTTGTGTTTAATGATTTTGCTTTCTAATAATATTTTGCTTACTACCATGCTTAGTTTGACCACAACAGTAATGTTAAGTTTCTTCCTTAGTGCATTTTTAGAAACTTTCAGCCTTATTAAATTGCGATTCTGCAAATTTAAAAGGGCTCTATTTAAGCACATAGCATATTTTTTTACAGAAGTTTTTAGTTAGTAAAGACCTTGCTTTTGGATGAAAGTTCACTAACTTAAAACTTCTGTAAAAAAAAATATGCTGTGTGCATATATAGAGCCCTTTAAATTTACCGAATCGCAATTTAACAAGGCTGATTATAGTCAACTCTGTGTCCCCACATCTAGCAAACAAAATTGGCCTAGTACAAATAGCAAACTCTAGTAAATGCCATCATGATAACGCAGGTCTGATGCACAATCTTTGATTCTGTCCTAAAATCCAATTGTTTCGGTAAAAGTTTTTGAAATATAACAACTAAAGATATTTTATCACAAGGCTCAGAGCTACCATTATATTGCTGCAATATGAATGTAAGATCAATCAACGTCACCAGAATATTTGAGCTCATAATAATAATCTTTACAATGTGTATCAGAAAAAAATCACAAAATAGCCCAAGATCTGTTTACTGGCAAGAGAAAATAGGCGAGTGAACTTGGCAAATAATAATTTCTGGGAGACAGACGCTTCTTCACTTGGGAACAATACACAGCACAATGGCAAACACAACAGGGTCATAGCACCTTGCTTCTAACATGCTAAATAGATTTGTATCAGAACACGTTATGCTAATAATTAAACTATAATGGTACAGTGCTTGGTAACACGAATTATGTTGCAGCTGAGATATGACAGATACACCCATCATGAATACAGCGACCTTTGTGAGACAACCTGGGCACCAACATTAGTTAAACTTATAGTTCTATGGTTATCTATTTCATATTGTTTTATTATGCTTATAAAATAATTGGTCTACAGGAGCAAAGTAATGAAGGGCCCTGTAGATCACCCCAGGCCTCCTGGGGTTGATGGGAGGGGCCACTTGACCTGGCAGGACCGGGGTATGTTATTGGAGGTGTCTAGCTGGGGGGAGGGGGGGGGGGGCGGTTTGGAGCCATTTACAGGCTTTTTGGCACCATCTGTGCCATTATGCCCCCAGCTACCATGTGTAAGGATACCCACCCATCCCTATATAAAAATAAATGAATAAATAAATAAATAAAATAAATGTTCATTTAAAACAAAAAAAAAGAATGACAATATAGAAGTTATTTATATTGTTGATTGTATTAAGTGGTCGTTTGTTCTGTAATATATGTTAACTAAAAAATTATTTTGTTTTTGTCACAGCGGCAGATGGTGAGGTGAGTCGCGGCACAGTGGTAAAGTAGGTGAGATCCTACACTATGGTGGTACTGCTCTTCCAGCGTGGTAGGCCCTGGACGAGGGTTCAGGGCATAGGGTGTACTGTCTCCGGCCAGGCCCCTCCCCTCACATGGTCATTGTTAATTTATTATTATTGTTATGGTTATTACGTTATTTGTGTTTACCAATAAACGCTGTGGCCGGTTTTCCCTCCAATAAGTGGTCTGTGTCATTATATTCAAAATGTGATTTGGGTCTAATCTTTATATTTATATACCAACTGGGCCATGCGTAGGTCATAACTAGTTTATTAGTATACTAACTGTATAGTGTGATCAGTTAAACAAAGGATGGGTGAGGCATTCTACTGAGCCTAACCTTCAGTTATTAATAACAGAGATTCATCAACCATAATCATTAAGTTGTTATGAGCTGTCACTATTTCCTTTAAAGTTTTAAAATAATAGCAACATAGAAATGTGTTTTCTTTCATAGGACATGTGTTCTTTCTTTTTAGGTTATACATAAACTATTGCTGAATTCTGGTTATTGAAAATAAATGAGTGTTCTACCTCTGTAAGATGTTTATTGTAAAAAAACAGTAAGTTAACACCTCAACATCCATTTTTATACTTTTGTATTACGTGGTTGAAAATGTTAGACACTGCTTTCAGGCCCTATAGAATAGTACAGTAGAACAACAGTATTTCCTGCACTTTATAACACTAGTGGATAAATAATTCCCAGTGTCTTTTTGGATCACCTAAAGTTCCTGGAGATCTCATCCCCAAGGTGAAAAATGTTGGTGTATATTTACAAATACAGAGTATAAAAATGCTTAAAAGAGAATAAAAACTAAACAAAACAAAATGTAATGTAATATTCCCACTTCCTACAATCTCTGCAGAACCTACTGTATTTATGAGTTAAACTTTTCACTTAATAGGCTTCACAGAAAGTTGAGTTATTTGCTCTATGTTTACCTCTACTTAACCTCCTATTTGATAACTACGTACATTTAAGTAATTTTGATGCCTGGAATGCAATGTTGCAATAGCATTTGAACAATAGCTTTTATATTTGTTTACCTCAGTAAAATTATCCCTGATTAATTGTTTAAAAAAAAAGCTGTATGCATTGGTGCCAAATAAGCACATACATTATCTTTTAGGTCCATTTAGATTTTATGAAATTAGTAAAATATTAGCGCTAGCTGCCTCACTATATTTTATGCTGCAAAAGAAAATGTTTATATATCTTCTTACCTTTTATGAGAGTGTCTTCTGCAGGTGAGATCTGATCTTTGTTATGATTCACAATGGAATAAATATTTCTGTCTTGGAACTCTAGATCTTGGTAAGCATTTTCTCCAGTCATCTCAGAACGTGGCAGTGTAAGATTAAGCATATACCAGTCATGTAAGGATTACCGTAATTCACACAAATAGCAGCTTTACTAAAGTCTCTTGCTAGTTTCTTCATAGTAATTAATTTGTGCTTCCCTAAATTGCCCGGTATTGCTTATGCTAATATTTCATCATATAAAAAGTCTTTAAAAGAAGACTACAGAAATTCTATGAACAAATAATGAAATATTCAAGTGGTAAGTGTTTTAAACAATTCATGTAATCGTGACCTTTTGATTAAAAAGTTCAAACTCATGATAAAGTTCCTTTAACCCCAAGAAATATTTAAAACTTACCTTCAACAAATATATCTTTTTGATCTGTTACTATATTGTTACTGTAAAAAAAAAAGAGGATTTTCCATGCATACGGTATGTACTCAGAAATAAAATAACAATTAAAGGAAATAATAATAATGGGGAGGTCTACTAAGGATCTTAAAATATGAAATGTGGAACAATAATATATATATATATATTCTGGGAGAAGGCATGGTTTGTGTCAAAACTTGATCTCCAATGTGCCCCTCAGTGCCTTGTGTGTATATATATATATATATATATATATATTCAAAAGAAGGGAGAGAGAAAGAACAAGCAACTCTAAATTAGAGAATCAATTACTATGTAGGAAGAGAGCAAAATTAGATCAAAGTTATGAATAATAAGTTTAATCAAAATTATTAATAATAGTAATGAAGAACTGGAGGTTCATCAGAAATGTGCAAAAGGCAGTAGAAGAGACAAAAAGGGATGAAATTTAAGGGATCAGCTCATAGGATGACCTGGATATGTGTATAAATCCACATCTCTGGTCAATGTCATCAAAATCATCAGTGCCCTATGCCCAAGCAAAGAAGACAATATGAATATGAGACTAAGTATAAGAAAAAAACATTAAAAAATAACTTTAATATCATTAAATTAAGAGAGGCCATTAATTGAATTAACAAAAAAACAATTCAGACATCCATGGTAATAGGAAACGGATGGTAAGGGAGACTAAGCACGAGGAGACACTGGGAAGCTAATAATATCAAACCAGGGCACACACAGGTAAATACAGGCACTGGAATTAAAGAGTAGTACTATATTGGCACAATATATAAGTATTGTAATTTGGGCTAGGAAAAAAGCTTTTATCTTGTATTAATACATTTGAGTATAGACAAAAGTGTTAGCAACACTAATATACGGTAATAAGTAGATCCTTTAGTCTGTATGGGAATAAGCAATAACCCATATCATTATATCAAACTAATTGAGTGCCAAGTTGTGATATATAAACACAGCTATAATTACTGTATTTGATACTATAAATAAGTTTTAATCAATGAAATACACATACCTATTATCTCTGTATGTCTTCCAGACAAGAGCTGCCAGATCTAGCCTCTGTTCCCAGGGTCTCCTCTCACTCACCCCACGCTGCAAAATTCAGCGTCCGACGTCACTCGTCAGTGACTCCTTGGTTCTCCTACACCTTGTGGATGCTGAAATGTAGACCCAGCAGCGTCCTCAGAGCTTAACGCATGCGCAATACTGCTATGAGACTAGCGCATGAGCACTACATTTCCGGATGTGCGTTTCGTGGATTAATCGCTTCATCCGGATTTCAGCATTTCGTATAGGGAATCTCTCCTGTTATGTGTCAGCGAATGCTGGCAAAAACATTGCCAGTCAGATAACAGGAATGGTCTCAAGGATGTGTTAACTTTATAGCTAGGAATCATTGTGCAATATATCATGTTTACAGTGGATTGTGTGACTCATCATATCATCATATTGCCATTACAGAACTGCTGTGTGTGTCAACAAATTGTTCACCCACACAGATATGGGAAACGACTTGTACAGCAACAGAACATAAGTTACATCAATGTAGTCTATATTGTAAGTGTGTATTTGCGGGAAACATGTGCATGTATGCATGAGAGGAAATGACTAAGAACTCCATTAATATAGGCCTAACTTTCTTTTCCCCAAGACATTCCCTACGCATTGCTGAAACGGTCAGAAAAGCTTATCAGACCATGAGGACGTGGCCTGGGGGAACAGATCTCTTTGTTGAATACTCCACTCGACCCCACCCAAGGTAAAGCACCACATGTGGATCTCCAAACATGCATCAATGTGTGATAGTTGTGATCCTCTATTTCTCTTCCAGGCTGCACTGGTCTCTCTCAATCTCTCTCTGGCTCAATCCCCTCCCTCCCCTCATACCACCCACCCCTGTTTAGCCTTAATTTATTGAGTCACACAAGTCTTCGACACCTGAACGATTATCAACTTCTGCTAACTATTGCTATTAACTCTTTACACTATGTTTCCTCATGCCTTCTTCCTCATATCCCCCTGCCTTTTCCTCAGACTCTTCTTTACTTCTCCCCTTTTTATCTCTAACATACCCATCTCATCTCTCATGCCCTCCTCTCCACTTTTATTCGCCCATGAGCTAATCTTACTCAAGCTGTGGATAAACTATGTGTCTCCTGACTGTCATCTGCAGGTGACATTATCTGTCCATTAGGGGCAGATACCTAATTACATAACAGTGCCACTCATTTTACATCTGATCCCTTTCCTCTCCAACTAATGCATAACTTTCTACTTGACACTATATGTGTCACAAGACAATTTTACTATACAATGCAGATGTGATGTGACATCTGTCACCTGATGTTCCCTGTATATCCACAGCATGTGTATGCTCACATACTCTACCTCGATTCATATGTACCTATTTCTTTAGACATATACTCTCCTCTACTTGGACTGTTGTGAAGCCTGCATTACACTTCCTTCAAGATCTCTTCTTCAGTGCTGATGTGACCCTCCCTGTACATATGGGGAAGAGTAAATCCAGGCTTGGGACATAACGGTTAATGAGGTTACATTAATCTTCAGTTATGCATATGCAACAACAGGGAGTATAGATGCTCAATCAGAGAACAGAATACCCCTGATATTGCCCGGTTTGTTGTGAGTGAATATCTGGAATAAGTTAAGACTGATATGGTTCTGGTCAGGTCCCCATCTTTCTTGACAATGTTATGTATGTAGAGGCTGCTCTCACAGCGGATTATTGTTGTCAGAGAACTGACCTCATGGGCTCATAGCATTCACTGATTGAGCACATATATTTCTGATGTTGCATTGGAGTGTCCGTTGAACACACAAGCCTACATTTTGCTCTCCCCATATTTTTATCACCTAATTATGTATTATTGAGGTCTTTCCTTATTGACTGATATATATGTCTTGATATATGTAATAATAATATGAGGTAAATGATAGTGCCTCATGTTGGCTGATACACTGTAAATCCCCCTCAACTGATCATCCATATCAATGTAATTCCCCCTGCCTGCATTCTGCTCTCATATCCCTATATCCCTGTGTTACTTGAACTCTGTATCCTACCCCCCTCCACCATGATCTTTTGCATACCTGTGATGATTAGTCAACCTATGTCTTTGTGGAAAGTGTGATTTGTTATTTGTTTTGTAAATATTAAATATGATTTATTGGATATGTTGCTTGTGTGTGCCTCGCCAATGTTGATACCATAGCATTTCCGTAACACCAATGAAAGGACCTTCATACTCAACATCTGTACTCTGCACCATCAGTTAGGAGTGTCAATAGTATTTTCACAGTGTGTTTGCAGTACTGATTTCAACCATGGGTATTGACAATCTAGTTCAGTCTTTGAATCCCATGAGACAAAACCAGACAAATAGACTGAGACAGGTGTTTGTAGGTGGTTCACATCATAATAGTGAACATATATGCAAGTGTCAGGGGGTTAGGGTGGCACAGTTGTTTACATCTGGTTGTGTGTGAGTGGAGAGAGAGAGAGAGAGAGAGAGAGAGATAGCTTTGCCTGCCAGCTTCATCTTATTAGCAATGTCACTAATTATTGAGTATATTATATATATATATATATATATATATACAGTATATAAAAATATATATATGAACCCCTGTGTGTTCAGATCTTTTCTTCTACACAAATATTAGACCACTGCACCTCGTACTGACACATGCTCTGATATATACCCTGAATTAATATCTCCATGTGTTAGAATATCATGCATAGCTGTGATTGGAATCAAACTCAGGATCATTACCTCCAGCTGCACTAGTGGGTGTTACTCCAACCCTACATTAACACAAGAATGGTATATTGAAGGAAGATGTGTGTACAAATACAGTAATGTTGTTTTGTAACATTCATCTGGTGTTTTACAATCATGGTACAGTATAAATGAAAATAAACAATGATAATGTGATCAATCCATAATACTTAATCTTATGGGAACAAATGACAATAAGAAAAAAAGAAAAACATGTCCCGTCTTTGTCGATTTAGACCTGAAGAGATAAGAACAAGATATCAATTAGAACAATATATGCAATGACTGCAACACCAGATCTCAACATCAATATACAGTATATTGAACATCAATTGCTTCTATATGCAACATAACCACGTTCTCACCTATTTCCTATTGCATTTTAGTTGGCCCTCACCCCCCTGGCCTTTGGCATCCTTCCTACTAGACTGTCCACGACTGTCCACCCCGGACGTTGGGGGTAAGGGCTGTGTGGCTGAGGTGGAAGCCTCTGGTTGCGTTGATGGAGCATGGGCTTCAAGGGCACAATGGGATCCATCAGGACACCTATGCATGGGACCTGTCGGTCCTGTCAGCCATCTGTCCTTCTCTGGACATTTCAGCCCTTTGGACATAGCCCTTCATCAACTGGTGGTGCCTCTTGATCTCCACATATTGGAGTGTAGCCAGCTGAAACAAGCTGTCATTGTGCAGTCTCATCTCCAGCATGAGGTTTCTGTTCCACTTATCATCATGCTGGAGGAAGTCCTGCCAGGATCCATTCGATAGCGCCGGACTAACTACTGGCCTTAGTGATGGGGTGCACCCAGACAGATGGGATAATCTGGTCGATGTTGTGGCATGGCTGAGCGGTGTGGCCTGGCAGCCCAATGGGGTCAGCAGATGGACCGGTGTGGCCTGCGGGCACGGTGTGGCCTGCCGTAGCCACATGTGCTGAGGCACCATGTGCTGAGGCACCATGTGCTGGGACACCATGTGCTGGGGCACCATCTGACCATGGAACATCTGCTGGCTCCAACTTTGATGGGGTCACATCGGCCCAAACGACATCTGCTGGCCCCACATGTCCTGTCTCCCCATCTGCCCAGCCCACATCGACTGGGTCCCAGGCAGGTATGGACTAGCCTGCGCCATCATCCCCTGGCTGGAAAGGGCATTGGTGGAGCTGTTGTCCATGGTCCAGGTGACATGGCGCTCTGGTGAATGGGCCTGGCCCGTTGCCCTGATGCGGCTGCGGGCCCAGGGGGCTTCCACCAAATGGTCCCGCTGCAGATGGGCGGCATCTTGGCTAAGTGCAGGGCCCAGGCTTTCCTGCCCCTGAGATGCTTGCGAACCAGCAGCATCCATGTAGCTGATGCCTGGCTCTTGGTGGCCGTGGCACGCCTGATGTGGTACTGAAATGAGACAAGATTTGTATTTGAGTATTGTTCTGAACAATTGATGTTGTTGATGTTGTATGTTTCCATATCCCTGAGATCATATTGACTTGTAACTGGTTGTGATTGTTCTACGCAGATCAAGATTGATCTTCATAATGAGCGTTGTGGATCCTGGCTTGGATCTTTCCTGTTATGTGACCGCGTCTGTTGGCAGCAGCATTTGCGCCAAGGGGCTGCTAGATGGAGCTGCCGCTATTATATACATCATTTTCACCTTATCACAAAAGCCGTAGCCCTCACCCTAATCCTAAACCCTTACCTTAAACCCTACCCTAGCCCACTAAATCTGCAGGACTATCCAATCGCCAGTAAAATGCAGTGACATCCAGAGGCTATCACAGTCAGATAACAGGAAAGGTCCCATGGCTCATATCAATATATATAATGCTGGTGCGGTGTGCCATCTGCAGTTCATTAGGACAAGTGTTCATCTGAATCTGCTGGCCAGTGTGTGAGACAGACCAATCTGTGACCAATCCTCAGCAATGTGTGTTAACATGCTAATGTGACATGGTCCAGGTTAGGCTGGTACACGACACCCACTTGCAGTCCATCAGAGTCTGTATCCGCATGTGCTGCAGTGTGCACACTCATACATGTAGTCTCATGGGGATGCATAATCGGTCTGGATCTACAGCAATACCTAGTTTCAAGATGTACATGGGTTCTAAGCAGTAGGAGTGTTAAGCCAAACACCTATGAATGGGCCAGTTTAACATGGGGTAGAGAGCGACAGGGGAACTCATGACAATAAATACACAGTTGCAATGGAGTTTTCTCCATTATGCTTTATATGCACTCTTAACCAACAGCAAACATAACAGTAACATCAATGAATTTACACAACACTATTCACAATCAGTTGTATGTGGAGATATTAAACATTTATTTAATTACTAACAATTCTGACAAATATATTTATTCACACTGGATTGGCATGGTTATTGCTGCCTCATATATGTTGTCACAAGCGGAGACCTTACAGTGCAAATCAATGTCAGTTATCTATGTGTGTGGGGTTCATGTGTGTTCATATGAGGGTGTGAAGGTGTATATGGTACTCACATGGCAGGGTTTCTGGCGCACCTGAGTCCAGCAGGCCAGGGATGCTCACGACTGTCACTGGCTCGATCATCTCTTTTATGATGGCCTCCCAACTGGGGTATGTGAAGGTAGATGAAGGCCCACCATCGGTTCGCACGGGCCGCATTGGCCTCCGCCGCCATCTTCTTTTTGACCACCATGCAGCAGTCCTGGAAGTGGTGCTTGACAGCCTTCCAGGTATGTTTGGCATGACCCAGTGCAGAGACATTTACAGTGATCGCCTTCCATGCATTTGTCTTCTGACTGGGCCTCACCTCACTCGCGCCAGTTATTATGGAGTAATTGGCATATACTCCCATTAGGAGCATGTAAAACCCCTCAAGCCTGAAGTTGGCTGCTCGTCTTTTGGCACCAGCAGCTTGCTGGCCAGCCTGTGGTTCCTGCTCTCCCTGGCCTCTCCCTGCACTGCCTTCTCCTCTCTCTCCCTCCATCTCTCCTCCTCTCCTCACTCTTCTCCCTCTCTATCACTGTCTCTCTCTCGCTAACACTTTATTACTTTCTCAATCACTCTATCTCTCTCTTTCACACTCTCTTTTTCTCTCTCTTGCCCTCTAACACACGCTCTCACACACTCTAACTCACACTCTCTCGCACTCTCTCACATTCTCTCACACTCTCACCTGCTTGCTCTCACACACTAACATTCTCTCTCCGTCTCTTTCTATCACTCACTCTCTTTTTCCTTGAAAAATCCCTACAACTCCAAGACCTCTGTGCCAACTTTTACAGTATGCAACACAGTCACAGATTTACAAATCTCCCTCCCTTTTAAAAAGTTATTTGCGGGCTTGATTGGCATCCTCGCTTCCTATAGATTAATTGACATTTGTCTAGCAGATGGCGTAAATTTTCTGGAATCGGTGAACCAGGTTTACGGGTTCAAGCCCGAAGCCGTTGCGGGTCTGACGTTGCACTTCAACCTCCAAGCCCGTGGGACTTGCATGAGGGATAGAAAATGAAAATTTAACATGAAATAAAATATTTTGATTTGACGATTTGAGAGTAGGGGCATGTTGTGCTATTCATTCTAAGAGCTAAAATCATTTTCACTTCTAATTACAGTACAGGATGGCTTTTTTATTTGCTTAATTATTGATACGTTTTGTAAGTAAAAGAGTTGCGGGACCTCTTTGGTGTAAGTAAGGCTCGATTGTAGCGATTTACAGGCTTGACGGAAGGGTGATCGTAGCAAATGAATAGCGAACTGGGGTTTCTTGCAGCTGCAACTCCTGCAAGGCTTTGACGGAAGTAAGCTGCAATTTAGCAAATCGCAAGGGATCACAGCTCAAGGCTCGCAAGCCGATTGGAGGCCCCAAACGTAAGCCAATTGAATAGCTACGTAGCTTGTGGCCTCCCCTTGCGGCCCCGCAGCTCAAAATCGTAGCAATTGAATGAGGCCCTTGGAGAGGATTTGCAAAGAGGAGTGGGACAAAATCCCTCCTGAGATGTGTTCAGACCTGGTGGCAAACTACAAGAAACCTCTGACCTCTGTGATTGCCAACAAGGAGTTTACCACCAAATACTAAGTCGAAGGGGTCAAATACTTATTTCCCTCCTTGAACTGCAAATCAATTTATAACTTTTTTGACATGCTTTTTTCTTGTTTGTTTTTTTGTTATTCTGTATCTCACTGTTAAAATATACGTACCATTAAAATTATAGACTGATGAGGGGGCGTGGCCAGCAGGGGAAAGAAGCAGATGTGTGCTGTGGTAGCTCCAGGGTGATAAGCAAGCTAAATGCAGATATAGAGGGAACATTTTCACCTAATTGCCCTAAAAAGTATACCATCACATTCCCCTTACAAAGCAAAGCAGAGGAATATATTTTTTTGTGGGGCACACTGGACTCCCAAGACAGCGAGATTGCGAGCCTACCAAAGACCAGGTCTGACAAAGCTAACTTCTTCCTTCCCCCAGGAAGGAAAACGCCAAAGTCACAGAATCCAGCAGTGACCAGCGCACCTGACCGGCTAGTGGCCGCAAGGGACAGAGGATCAACAAAGGCAGAGCATACCTGTCCACTGTCCGGTGGAATGCACGGTGCCCCGACGACAAGTCATACAGTGACTCATAATAATTAAAACATATATGAATTTAATGAAGCCCTAGTAGGGGTGTGGAAACCAGCTTTTCATAGCATAAGATAAGCCACACGTGCACTCTGCCATTTTGTCTATGCTATACACACACTGTCTACAGCCTCTCCTGAACAGGAAGGAGATTACATAACAGCCAGCCATTTTTGATCCACAGCAGTGAATAGCAACAGGAGAAACAGCTTTTCACACACCTAGGTTAACACTAGCTATTGGTTAACTTCCTTACATATCAATAAACCGATTAATTCCTTAACTTTCAAAGGTCATTGGAATTATATATGAATGTGCAGATGCTGTGCTTACTTGTATATATTCCACCACAGACTGAACTAAACAAGAGATTGTAATTATATAAAGCAAAAGAGGTGCTTTTTGCTGCTTCCTGTTTTTTCTGAAAGAAAACCACCCACATTGCTAATGAATAGTTTTCAACAGCTGCCTAAAGGGTATATTTGGCAGTAGTGGCAGCATTTGAAGAGCAAACTTTACCCCCATCTGATGGCAAATACTATGACATATATTTCAGCAGCTGCACACAGAGCATGTATTGCATAGATGGTTAAATCTGCAACGCAGACACTACCTCCACCTAGTGGTTTGAACTAACAATTGCTCGCCTAAGACCAAGATTCAAACAACTATTACCTACAGTATCCAAGTAACAATGTGTTTTGATGATGTAATACGGTCTCCTATGGAGGGGCTGATTGCAAACTCATGTTTTTTACACATAAATTACAATGAAAATTTGCAGAGAGATGAAACATTAAAGGAATGAGCTAATCTACAGAAATACACTCAAATACCGCTGACCTGTTTCCTACAATTTCTTTTTACAGCACAGAGTAATACAAATCCTTTGGCATGGGGAAACTTTAAAAAAGTGGCACAAGTAGGGGTATCCCCAAATTATTTAGAGTATCCTAAGCAGAACAACCTCCATCTCAAGACTCAGGATCAGGCCATTACGAGGCCTCAGGTAATGATGATAGCCAGGGGAGGGCATCCCAGCACATGGAAATATCTGACTGGCCCCTCGCCAAAATAGAGAAAATGCTGCAAGAACACATTTCAGTAGCAGTAAATGATCTCAGAACAGAATTACAGTCCTTGGGCCAACATACACAGCTGCTGGAAGAGACTTCAGATAACATAATAGAGACCCAGGAGCATGACAGATACAACATTTCCCAAAACTACTCAAAAACCCAGGAAGTAGGGGAAAAAATTGAGGACTTGGAAAACCACTCCAGGCGATACAACATCAGGATAAGGGGAATACCCAAAGCTGTCACTGAGCTGACAGATGATTTGAAAGCAGTTATAAGTGTGATTCTGCCCAAACATCAGGAAAAAAGCTGGGGCATTGAATGGGCTCATTGGATTCTTCGGGTGACGAAAACCTGCCGAAGGACATTCTTATTCGATTTGTGCAAAAGAGGGCAAGAGACTTTCTGGCAATTTTGGAGCACAGGATAGATTGCTAAACGAACACTGCAAAGTAGTTCTTAACACTTGAATGGAGGGAACAACTACTAATCTAACGTTGACTTGGAAACCATCTTCCCTTGAAGTTAAAAACGAGAGTCTGTTTTCAGAGATTTCATATATAGGATACCTGAATAGACTTATGCCAAGATAGAGAGGAGGCTGTCAGTAAGACATCTTCTTAAGAGACTCAATGATATAGATATCAATCTGTTGTTATTGTAGACTCCTGTCATTGTTTGGGAATGCGTGATATGGTGATTTAACTATCTCTAATAATTTTCCTGTAGATAATATTGAATTTTCAGTAGAGCAGGTTAGAAAGGTAAACGAACAGGAATTTAGGAATGACTCATACTTTCCTTCCATATATAAAATATTCTCAGCTTGTAGAGATACGGTTTGACTGAATGTAATTAACTTAAAAAATAAGGTTGATAACCAGAACACCTTAAATATAATTCGAGCACTCCATTAAGATGTCATTGCTGATATTAAATATATCTCTCAGAGGTTTGAAGTTTCAAGTTGATTTGCATAAACCCCTCAGGAAGTTGAAGGTGGCCAGTTACTTGAGGGCTATAATTGTTGAGACCACAACGAATCACCCACGATATATACTTCTCATTTCGGGAACCCTAAAAATGGATGGATAAGCAACTCTCACCCCAAGGATTATTTGAACTATGCCAGTTGCAAAGAGAAGACTTATTAAAGATGTAAATGTTTTAATGTTATACCTTCCCCACTTAACCATGTTTTTTTTACCTTTGAGTGACCCATGGACTGGAAAAAATAAAAGCCAGATGAAAGGGGAGCCTGCATCGGAGTCTGGGATTACTGGGGAGATTAAACTCTTAGCTACCCTGCTACCAGGCACTAAATATAATTACATTTTAGAAGTGTACCAAAGATCATCATGTCAGACATAAAACATACAGTTTTGTCTCACAATGTGAGAGGTTTTAACTCCCCCTTCAAAGTACCCTAAATGAAAAGTGAAATGCCTGTAGCTATAGTGGTCAAAAATGATTAATCCTCATATATCAGAATAAACTGATGCTCCTGAAAAAAACTGATTATACTGATAATCATAGGATTGATCTATATAAAAAGCACTATTCAAAAACATTTAAAAAAAACAAAACCCAGAGTGGAACAGAGATCCTAATTAAACGGGAGGTTTAAATATAAATATTTATATGTTATCAAAGACATTTGGGACAAAAAAACAAATAGATGATACCAAAAACTGCAGCTTTTGGTATCATCTATTGTTGTTTTTTTGTCTCAAGTGTTTTCTCTGGATTTTTTTTTTTTTTTTTTTATGTTTTTGAGTTATTTATTTTTTCAGACCATAGTGGTGTTAAGCACCAAGGATATTATAGATATAGATCATATGTTCTTTTTTTCTATTTAAAAATGTATATGCTCCCACAATAGCTCCTAACAATTCTTTAATTAGATTATTAAATGTTCTTAATTTGCTAGAATGTGGTAACACAATTATAGGAAGTGACCTAAATTTAGCGCTACAGCCTAACTTGGACAGATCGAGCCACAGCTTTGTTACACGCCATTCTAAGAAATTACAAAAAATCCATACTCTGATACAAAAATTGAGGCTGGTCGACACTACCCCTATAATAGAGAATATACTTATTATTCTCCCAACCACGGGTCCTATTCTAGGATAAATTTGCGAATGGTGGATACTAACCTTTTTGATCAAGCAGATAAAGCCCTGATTATACCCTGCCTGTAACAGTTAGCCTTGATCTGGCCTTACATTTTTCATCGAAATTTACATGGAAATTGAATGAAATGTTAATATCTAACCCGACAATCCAAAAAACGGTGGTGGAGGAATTGAAACTTTATTTTTCTATAAATGATTTAGCAGAAAACAAAATTGGATGGCTTTGGGTAACCCATAAAACCAATAAAGCGTTTATAAGAGGTTCTCTAATGAAAATAGGATCTGCATATAAACGAAAACAAAATTTAAAAGAATCTACACTTCTTAGAGAGTTTTATTACTTAGAAAGACAGAATCAGGCTAAGCAATCTGTGACTATCCGCCAGAATATTGATGAATCCGGCTAGACCTGGATATTATTCTTTCTGACAAAACAGAAAACACAATAAGGAGAACCCGCCACAAATTCTATACTCAAGTATACTCAACCCTGCCCAATGCTAGCTAAAAAGCTTGGGACTAAACAAAGCCAAAGCCAAATTTATCAGATTAAAACTCCAGAGGGGCTGATCTCTATGAGTCAATCGAAAATCCTTGAGATTTTCCTAAAATATTTTCAGAATAAATACTCCTCCCACTCCAAAGCCAGCAAATTCGCTATTTTAGACTTTATCAACCAGTATGATCTACCTTCGGGTCCAGCTCAAGAATTAGAAAATTTAAATAAAGATGTAACAGAAGAAGAAATTAAAGAAATTATAGATAAGTTGAAGACAGGAAAGTCTCCTGGCCCGGATGGGGTATCTAACATTTATTACAAAACATTTTCTAGAAATCTTCTTCCTTATTTTAAGAGATTATTCAATGCAATACTTCTGGGACAACAAATGCCCCAGAATTAAACCAAGCCAACATGATATTCTTCCCCAAAATAGGCAGCGACCCATTGGATGTTAAGAATTTTCACCCAATTTCTCTCCTTAATGGAGATATAAAAATGTTAGCAAAACTAATGACAGATAGAGTAGCTAAGTTGCTCCTACAGTTGATCCATAAGGAACAAGCGGGATTTATACCACTCAGACAAGCTGGAGACAATATTCAAAGAATACTAAACATTTTTTTATCCAGCCAAAGTAGCCTATACCCCACTGTGTACAATAGGTTTAGACCTTGAGAAAGCATTCGACTCGATTAAATGGCCTTATTTATACGCGGACCTGTAAAAAATTGTATTTTAAGGGAATTTCATTAATCTTCGTAAAATTTCAGCCAATAGTAAATGAGATTGTCATCATTACGTCACTGAAAAATGGAGGTTAGATTTCATTCCCTTACGGTTTTGATTTACAAGTTACGATCGGACCCGCATTCCAGAAATAATGCAATATTAATAAATCAGTAAATATTAAATTCTAGTTCTAGTTCCATTATATGTATTAACACATACATTTCCGGGATCGACATAACACGTAAATTAAACAGTAAAAAAGGTATTTTTTTTTGTAGATTTGCAAGCATGAAAATGTTGTGCTATTCATTTTAATGCCTAACATCACTTTTCCTTTAATATTAAGTACAATAGTGTGCTGATATCTGCATTTACAGTGCCATGGATTGGATTTAACCCCTTTGCGGGTCCTCTCTAGTACCAGTACACTTTTTGGCTACAATTGCTAATTACGGGTTAGAACGCCAGAGGATTTGTAGCAATTTAATAGCGATTTGCGAACATAACATTTACAGGCTTGACAGATCAAAGGCTTTGCAGCAACTGAGTTCTGACTTCGACAGCCCGTAGGGTTTTTTCCGCATGTAACTCGCAGATCGTTTGCGGCGGCTGTACGAGGCCAATTTAATAGCCGTAAGTCAAGCAAGCTAATTTACAGGCTACAGGTTTTCACATTGGGGGAATTTAATAGGGCTGGTAGACTGTCTCATATTCTGTCTGTTATATTTAACTGGCGACTTGCCATTCAAAAATGACGGCAATAAAATTGTAATCCTGGCAATGCTGTTTGCCACACAATGCAAGTCTCCGCCCCCTCTGAGCACTCATTGCGAGCCTCTCCTCCTGTCTACTTTACAGGGCAAAGGTGCTCATCGCGAGCCCATCAATGAATGGCTTCAGCGCTCATTGCAGGCCTTGGCAACCTGCAACTTTTGTGCTCTGCAATGATCACCTTCGGCGCTCATCGTAAATCCTTTGGCGCTCATTGTGAGCCATTAATGAACGCTCATTGCATATATTGTACAACCCGCCACTTTCGTGCCTCGTGCTTTATGTGCTCATCGCGAGGCCAGCGATGAGTGCTAAAGCGCCTTCGTTGCTCATTGCAAGGCCAGCGATGAGCTCCTTTGTCGCTCATTGCACATCTCTCCCCACTCTCTGACTCCTGTGTCTGTTTCCCCCTCTTCCTTCCATGTGTCTGTTTCCCCCTCTCTCCCCCTCCTCTCCCTGCCATGTGTGTTTTGTTGTTGCTTATTTTCCTCCCCTGTGTCTCTTTTCCTTAGTCTTTCATCCCTGTCTTGCTTTACACCCTCTTCCCACTCTCCCTCCCCTGTGTCTTTCTCCTCTGTTCCTCTGTTGAAGTTTAGTGTGGCTCGCGCCGAGTGCCGTTGCTTTTATTTTCAAAGCCCTGCGTGCCACGCGTTGTTCGGCTGTGTTACTGGCTTGGGCATCATATATTTTCCATTGTTCGGCTGTGTTACTGGCTTCGGCTTGTGTATTTTCTAAGTCATGCGTGCCTGGCATTGTTCGGGTAAGTGTTACTGGCTTCGGCCTCATTTTGATATTGTTACGTTTTTTCTGCCGCAATTTTTTTTCCTTGCTTAGGCGATTTTCAACATTGAAAAAATGGCAATTAAGCCTAAAAGTAGCTTGCAACCTCACTGACAGGCTCCCTGGCTATCCCCTTGTGCTGTGTGTGAGTGTTAAAGTTCATTTTTTTTTATTATTTGGTGTTTCTGGGGGTCTTTCGAAATAGGTAGTTGAAACATTTTGGCAGTTAAAGTCGCAATTTACTGAAAGTGTTGCATGCCTCATGTAATTTACTTAAATCGTAAAAACGTAAATTAGAAAAGCCAGCAAGGACATGACTGGAATCCAAATCCGTAAAGCATGCTGCGTCACGTAGCATTTCCGGGCGTGAACATGATAAATTATTCAAACCCGTAGTTATGGGTTTAGATGGAGCCAGTAGTAAAAGAGGCCATCAT
Organism: Discoglossus pictus; assembly: GCA_027410445.1. NCBI lineage: Eukaryota > Metazoa > Chordata > Amphibia > Anura > Alytidae > Discoglossus > Discoglossus pictus. The sequence goes on along the minus strand of CM050169.1, from coordinate 175,000,763 downwards.
CGTTACGTGATTCACACATGAAGGTTAAATTTAAATCACCTACGGTTTTGAAGCCCATTTTGCGATTGAACCTGCATTCCAGAAAAAATGCGATATGATAAAATCAATAAATATGATATTCTAGTTAATGTGAGTTCTATTATATGTATTAATAGATTGATTGACGGGATCGACATAACACGGAAATTAAACAAAAAAAGTATTTTTTTATTGCAGATTTGCGATCTTGAGAATGTTGTGCCATTAATTTTAATACCTTTAATCGCTTTCCCTATATTTTAAAATACAGTGCTATGGACTGGAGTTTAACCTTTTTGCAGCAATTTAATAGCGATTTGCGATTGTAACATTTACGGGATTGAAAGATCAAAGGCTTAGCTGGGTCGGAGTTCAGATTTTGACAGCCATAGGGTTTTTCCAGCTGTAACCCGCAGATCGTGTGTGGGTAGCTAAAAGAGGTTAATTTAATCGCCGGGCTTTGGGAAAATCTCAGAATTTAATCAGGCCCATAATCTTTATTTAACTTTTTACTCTCCTCCAATACCTCACCCTCCACTGCTCTTTGTAACTTTACTCTCTCACTTCTGTCAGTATGCTATCTGACATATCAATGCAGCATTACAGCATGGATACCTTTCTACTCTCTTCCACTATTTGGAAACCCTCCTCCAACCTCACACTTTTCCCACACAAGCAAACCATACACCTTTCTGACTGCAACAGAATTTGTCTTCTCTCGCTATCTTAAATTCCTACCTGCTCTTCTTTTCCAGCAATGTTCATATGTTGTACAGGTTTCTGCTTCCCCTCCTCCCTATAGATTGTAAGTTTTTGAGTTATAATCTTGGGAAAAAGAAAAAGTTCCATGCACTTAAGATTGTGAGCTCAAAGACAGGGCTTCTCATTTTTGTCTTGTGCTAATATTGTGTTTTAATTCTGTGTGTATCTTTGAACTCAACTTTGTATGATGCTACGGAATATGTTGGCGGATTAAAAATAATGGATAATAATAATAATAATAATAATAACTTATTAAAGTGTCAAATTCCATGTGAAGAATGACATTTTTTTATTTGAGAATAGGAGATTACAATGAGAGAAAAACAGAGCTCATGGGAGAGATAGAGATAGAGAGACAGAGAATATTAAAACATATTAATATTTTAGTTTATGATTATTAATTTTTCTGTCCCTTGTAAGATATTCTTTATTGTTCATCTGTGGTCTCAATATAATTATATAACATTTGGGCAAAAATATACATCCCAATAATCCACTACTTGAAGACAAGATGGCAAATATTTCTATAGCCACCATGTATTTCCCTCTGGTGCTGAGATAAGCAGGAATGAAAGATATCCACACCACTCCAAATATCAACATGCTGAATGTGATAAGCTTTGCCTCATTGAAACTGCCTGGTAACTTTCTTGATAAATATGCTACTACAAAACTCAAACTGGCTAAAAATCCCATATATCCCAGCATGCACCAAAAGGCAGTTGGTGACCCATCATTGCACTCCACAATTATTTTTCCTATATTAGATGTTTTGTCATTGTTCTTAAAAGGGGGTGAGTATGCAATCCAGGCGCAGCATATAACAAGTTGAATAACTGTGCACACAAGTACCAGTGAGTTGGGTACCCGAGAATGTAGCCAAATCCGTTTGCTGCTCTTTGGTTGAGTAGAATTGAAAGCTATTACTACCATTATGGTTTTTCCCAAAACACATGAAATACACAATACAAAACTTATCCCAAATGCAATTTGTCTTAAGATGCAAGTTATGTTAGAAGGTTGTCCAATGAACATTAAAGAGCAAAGATAGCAGAGCAGCAAGGCAAGAAGAAGGAGGTAACTAAGGTTACGGTTATTAGCTTTGACAATTGGAGTTTCTGAGTTTCTGAAAAATATAATCAAGACACTTAGTAAAAGGAGAGCACCCATGACTGAGAGAAAAGCTAGAGTGGCACCCAATGGCTCATCATAAGACAGATATTCCAGGGCTCTTGGCCTACATCCATCATGTTTTTCATTTGGCCACATTCCATCAGGGCATTTCATACAGCTTGTTGAATCTAGTGACAGAAACAAAACAAACAGTATTTAAAATCTGATTATTTTACCATTACATTATATATTTCAGTAAGAACTGTGTAACAGGTCTTACTAGTGCTTATTATTTAGTTTTTTCCCCACAGTATTTGTGGCTTCAGTATTTAGGTTTAACTCAGGAAGGATAGTGTATATTGTAGCTATGTTACTCCGCAATATGAAAAGTTCAAACTGTCTGCACTGTGGATACACCGTGATATAATTGGATATACATAGGAACTTTTTTTTTGTAAAAACAATACAAAACAGAGCAGTAATAGTGTCAGATATTATGTGTTTCAGTCAGTGAACTGGACACATTTCTCCTTGCTGGTTCCCTTTTCTTGCAATCTCAAAGAAAACTCCCTACTCATGGCTTCCATACCCCTGTTTTCTAGGGAAAGGGTAATGTGTTTCACTAGTTCCTTTCTGTTGCATCCTCTCCTCTAAGAGTCACAAACATACACACAAAATAAACAACAATCCCTAATTGTCTGAATCTACAATTAATAGAGGTACAACTAACATACTAACAGACCCATTAAATTTGGGCTACGTTTTAAAACGTAGCCTGTAACTCCAATTTTACAGGTTACGACTATTAAATTAGCCCGCAGATGACTTGCGGGTTAAAACGCAGCAAGAAAAGCCTACGTGTTGAGCAACGTTGAACTTCGCACCCATATGTCCTTTGATCCGTCAAGCACATAACCGCTACTTGTTCAATATGGCTATTAAATTGCAAAGACGTCACATGCGAGCAAGCCCGTAACACGCAAATGGAGCCCAAAGGCCAACGTGTGCTCGAGAGGACCCGCAAGGGGGGTAAAGTCCAATATTATTTATTTGTAATTCAAATAAAAACACACTACTGTACTTTTAATAAAAGTGAAAGTGATGTTAGGTCTTAGAATTAATAGCACAACATTCTCAAGCCTGCAAATCTGCTCAGAAAAATACTTAATTTCATGTATATATTTTGTGTTATATCGATCCCGGCAATCAGTGTGTTAATACATATGATTGAACTTGCATGTAATAGAATATCATATTTGCGGTTTTATTAATATTGCATTGTGACTGGAATGTGGGTTCTCTCGTAGTTTGTAATTGAACCCTGTAAGACTTTGAAATCAATCCTCCATTTTTTTATGGCGCAATGATGACGATCTCTGTTTCCATTGGCTCCATCTAAACCCGTAACTACGGGCTTGCTTAATTGATTACGTTCTAGCCCTCAAAGCTGCCGGCCGACAGATGGATGGGGTTTTGTGTCTCCACCTCATAGCTCGCAGCCTTTCTAATTTAATAGCAGCGTAACTAGTGGAAATATCAAGACTGCAGCCGTTACAAGCTTCACGTTGCAGTTACTGGCATGGAATTTTATACGGCCCTATGACATCTATTCCATGCCTTCCATAAAAATTTAACTGAATGAAGTCCACTAGTAAATCACTACAGAGCTATCATGTCACACACGTAAATCTAACCTTCGAGAAATGACATCTGAGTACCTGTTGCATAACTATTTTAAAAATTACTAATATATGCTTACCATTACCCATCAGCTGAAGTCTTCCCAAATTTAAAAAATTCTCTGGGTACTACCTTTAAAGGCAGAAAAATGCCTCTGTTAAGTGTGGATGCCTGAAATCCATCGTTATGAAGAAAATAACATCTTAATTGTGACGTATTTGAGGCTTTGATTGCTCAAATATGACACAATTAATGGGTTAACACAGCTATGAACCATGTGATCCCCACTACCCTCTTTGAGCCAATGAGTCTGCCGAATGGCACAGACAGCAAGGAGCCCATATCTGGAGCCCCCTATCACCCTTAGGGTGACAAAACCTAAACAAAAACAGAGTAAGAGGATCTCAATCTGAGAACAATCTCAATCTGAAAACATTCCTAACAAACCTAAGTAGGTTTGTTCTATAGGCCTGATAACTCACTAAGACAGCAGCCTCTTTAGCTCACTAAAGAATATATCAAATATATACAATTATCCTGTAGTATATCAGCCTGGACTCAGTCAAAAGAGGTTCATATTGAACCCCCATGAACCCTAATGCTATATTCTGATAAAATACTACATAAAATAAAATAATCTTATGTGTTGCAAAATGTACATCATCTATCCTTTTGATGCCCTCCAACAGCAAACATTGATACCCTTGTCCTTGATCTTCAAAAAAAACCCAAAAAACACTTCACTTAATGAAAGGGGGAGCTCCCGCACCAACTAATGTTTCTTTTAGCTCGCCTTTGCCTTATTACTGATTTTGATTTGCTAAAGTATGTCTAACCAATCAGAGTGCATGGATTGAAATTTCGTATGAGAGATTGTACATTTCTCACAAGAGATACACTTATATCAATGTACAAATAACTGTACATATTAGTATAATGCCATAAAATCATCTGGTAGTCTGTAAGTTTTTATAGTTTTATTTTCAAAACATAAAGATCCATATTACACTTTATCACTTCTAAAAGTATTCCATTAAAAAAAAATTATATAGAATAAAAACAACATATACATCATATTAGTTATTAAACCTTGAGAATCATGTTCACTAAGTTTTTATTTGCTACTTACACAGAGACACACACACAAATGTACATCCTGTTCTATGATAATTGTCACAGAGCCCTTTTCCTGTTCCTGGATCTTAGCCCATTGAGCCACCATAAAAGACAGACTGCTTGGCTTCAGTCACTGGACTGTGTGCATAAACACATCCATTGTACTGTAATCTGTGTTGTCCCACTGTTTGCCAGATTAAGTTAATGTACTCTATTTGAGGACTGGACCACTAGACATGGAGACAGCATTATGCGTATTTGGAGGTTGGCCTATTGCCAGACATGATGCCAGGATGCCAGACTAGTAGACCCCATATGGAGTCAATCTCCTGTGTTTGTCTGCCACTCCCTGTCATTGTTGTGTTGTATACACCCCCTCTGTATCTAACCCCTATAAATATTGTTAACTTTCAAGAAATGAATCAGTTCACTGCTGAGACATATAGAAATGTTCTCTTATTTGCTCCTGGTGGCTGCGGTACTGATCCTATCTTCACCCTGCAAGTAACTTGTCCCGGTCACTACCACAGGAAGGTTACTGAGACTCCTGGGAGTGCTGATTCCTTTTGGAGAGACACTGACTGATACAGAAACCAGATATTAGGGTGCTGGTGCTGAGATTTCCCAGAAACCAAAGATTCTTGTGGGTAGTTAACCTGTAGTCTATAGCAAGTGGCCCTGGGTAGTAATAGCCCATACCCCCGGATCGTCAGAATAATTTTGAGAGTAAAACAAATAATAGTCATATTTACCTGTTTCATTACTGAACTCATCCTCAGAGCATAATGTGCAATCAAAACAGCAAACTGGTTGCCCTTTCTGAGGAGCCTTTCGGTATCCTGGTGGGCAACTCACACTGCATACAGACACAGGTACCTTGAATAGATATAATAACTTATCAACTTATATTTATAAACTAAAGGCATCATATAATTGTATTTTAAGAATACATAACTATGTATATCAAGCTAATCTTTCAAACTGTTCATTTTCAATTTTGCATTTATTTTCATTGTGTTATTATTAGCAGCACAGTAAGATATGCATTGGTAAATTGAAATTATATAATAATCCTTATTAAAATAACCTCTGCTTACCTCTGTGTATCCTCCACTCCAGAATATTGTGTTATTATTTGTAGTTGTCCCTGCTTGTTGTCTTTGGTCTGGGATGAACATCTGTACATATTTTGTTGTGCCGTCAGGTAATGCTTGCCAGTTTACATAGTCTATAGAGAGACTTGGTTGTTCACCATCCACATTAAAGGAGATCTCTTGTCCAGCTGTATTGTTAAATCGCACACGCTTTATATAATGCAACAACTGAAAATACATTACAAGAAGAGCATTTTAAGAGTTAGTTACCATTCTAATCTTTCACATAAACTAAACATGAACTTATCCAAGATTTAGATATTGTTGTAGTGGTCTGCATTTCTTTGTTGCAATCTCCAAGCAATAAACACATTTAAGACACATGCATGTGCTTCCAGGAGTAAAGGTGCAAGAAAGGAACCAGAGATAATTGAAGAAGAGAAACCACCTATTCATTGTATGAGATGTTAAAGAAAAAAGTGCCAATTGTATTATAAATTTAAAATGCAAGCAAAATAAACAGCTTTTTTTTTGTCATTTTTTTTTAAATAGAAGCATAAAACTCACATGCACTAGGAGCATTTATTTGCTGTAAGTCTGTTTACAGGTCCTGACTCCTGTGTCTTTGTTTTATGTTTCAGTGTTAATGGTTGTCATCATTTAATAGGTAATTGCACATAATCTGATTCTCAATCGAATTTCAGTATAATGCTAGTATAAGCAGCAAGAAAATTGTAATAACACTGAGAATCTGAGAGCCTGATTCAATTAGAAGCCAGCATTTCACGGTATATAGGCCGTATGTCTGCGGGCATAGCTGCGGGCTTGAATGCTGCTCCAGCAATTCTAGTGCTATTCAAGTGAACAAGCCCCCAAGTTATGGGCTGAACGCTAAAACCATAAACCATGCACTCGTACGTAGCAGTTCAGGACGGGAACATGATCATTTAAGCAAGGCCGTAACCACCTATTGCGAAACAGCAAATAGTAAATGAGACCACCATCATAATGAAAGTAAAACATGGAGGTTATATGTCAATCAATTAGCGTTTGGGGGTGCAATATGCGATCGGACTTCCAAAAACGCAAAATAATAAATATTTATGCCAATACTGTTCTAGTCCATGTGGGTAGCCTGATATGTATTAACTCATTGATTTCTGAGATCTATATAACCCTGAAATGAAACATGAAATGAAATATTATTTTTTTATTGCCGATTTGCGAGCTTGTGCAATTAATTCTATTGTCTTTCATCTCTTTCTCCATCATTTACAGTGCAGTATTGATTTTTTATTTGCATTTACAGCGCTAAGGATAAGGGTTAAACCCTCATGCGGGTCCTTCCTAATACTCATAGGATTTTCTCCTACATTTGCCATTTACGGGTGTAAAAACATTTGGGCTTGGGGAATTGTAACAATTGAATAGCGATTTGCGATTTTTCGCTCTTGTAACTTTTGTGGACAAGAAAGATCAAAGGCTTCAGGAGGCTGTAAGTTCCGGGTTTAACAATCGTAGACACGTAAACTGTTGGAGTCCACAATAAGACGCCAATTGAATAGCAAATTAATTTACGGCCTCACTTTCAGGCTTTAGTAACTTACTATTGCCTAATTGAATCAAGCTCTAAGTTTGTGAGACCACCTCACCCACAGAGAGCAATTAACAGGGACAGATAACAGAATGACAGGTGGATAACCAGTGAACACAGTAACCACATACAAAATGCAACATTGCAGGTGTGTTTTATACCATTAAATGTTTTTTTCCTTAATAACAAAACAGCAGAAAATATGCTTATTTTATCTTTATTTTAACAGCAAATACAAATGAGACATTTCCTCTGTCTTTAAGAGCTGGCAGGCATAAGTAGATAGGGAATGTATCCCACAAACTAACTTGCCCCTTAAGTGTTCATAAGTTAAGTTATTTTGGTGTCTGTTGGACCAAAACCAAAATAGTGACAAGCCCTATGAGTCTCTTGGTACCACCATCACAGGCTGGACCCATTATGACCCTCCTAGTCCATAAATTATAGCCATGCATACATTATTTGAATAGGGTGCACACGTGGATAAAGAGAATGGAGTAGTATCTTATCATCTATGAACTGACAAACTATGCTTGTTGTAGTCAAGTTCTGTATATAGGATTGAGGTAAAAGGCACTGGAAAAGCTAATTCATGTATATATTTATAAAATGATACTTTCATTTCCCCTTTAGGTATGGTAACCTTAATCTAAAAATGTGAAATAAAAACACCAAATAAATCTACTTTGACTTTAATAATAAAAAACTGAATATTAGAAATAACTGTTTACCTTCCATGGTTGCAATCTGCTGATGTTAAAACATGAAGAGGGAGACTTGCATGAAATCATGTCATTGACACCATGTGCCATTGAATACACTGCATTATAGATAAAGATGGCATAACGAGCCTTTTCTTCATGAAAACCCAGTCCCTTTAATGTTTCAAGTTGTTCTTGGCCTGTGCAATATGGAATTGATAACTGAGTTCTGTTTACATTTTCACTAGGCCACAAGCAACCAAAGCCCAATTCCCAAAATGACTTCATAAAAATATCATCTGGATATAAAGATGGGTGAATACTGTAGAGGAAATTTCCAAACCCTGGAATTTTGTTTGATGGAAATGCCAATCCAATGGTTCCATTTAATATTTTCCAAAATTCTTTGTATGAGAAGATAGGAGAAAAAATCCAACTTCCATTAGCAATCCAGACCTTGCCAGTTATGCCATATGCTGCTGCCACTTGCATGAATGGGATTAACTCAGGCATTGAACAATAAATAAATACAACAGTGGCTGATGATTTTTTGATGGCAGTAAGAATTGAAAGGGTCTGATCTCTGCTGTGCTGGGCAGATATTCTTATAAAAAAAGCAACACAAATTCCTGCTGAAATAAGATCTTTTCTTACAAGTTCACTGTCATAGACACCAAAATCATTATCAGATGCTAGGATTCCTACCCAAGTCCATCTAAAATGGTTCATCAGTTTAGCAATATAATATGATACTATTTTATCACTTGGTATTGTGCGTAGGAATGAAGGAAACTGAACTTTGTCACTGAGATCTGAAACTGCAGATGCATAACTTATCTAAAATGAGAAAAAATATGTTCATTCTGGGTCTACACAGCAGTACATGCAGTTAGAACAAAATTTCTGAGACCCTCTGTATAGCTCTGCAGATTCATATGTTTTATACAAAAACTGAGATTTAATTCTGATCAATGCACACAGTGCTCTGGTATCCTTTGTGTAGAAGGTCCTTCTAACAGTGAATAGGTTATATTTACAAAATATTTTTTTTTTATAAAAAAAACTCAACACACAAACCTTCAAAATATTGCATTATATGCCTTAATCTTCTAATAACTTCACCAAGATAATTAATTAAGAACAATATACATAGGAATCAAAAGAAACAAAAAAGTAAAAGATCATCCGAAAACAATAAAATATGCAACTACCCATTCGGTTGTCATGAATTGGGATGCTATTCCATGCTCATAGCCTTACCTTTAGTACTAACATATTTGTCCTATTCCTAAGTATTTTTTCAAGGTTTCCGATAACCGTATCAACTGTTTTGTATTGGTCATATTTATCAAGTGGGAATCAGTTTTAACTCTGTTTGATAAATAGCCCCAATAAGAAACACAAGATGTAGAAATATCTTTAACTCCACTTACAGTTGTGCTCAAAAGTTTGCATACCCTGGCAGAAATTGGCATTTATATTGAAAATATGACTGATCATGTAAAAAAAAAAAATTTTTATTGAAGGATACTGATCATATGAAGCCATTTATTATCACATAGTTGTTTGACTCCTTCTTACTTTAAGTGTGTCCAGCCACTCCTACACTGTACAAATTGTGCTTCCTAAGTATCAAAGGGGTCCAGTGTTATTGTTAAGATAGCGTTATCCAGACAATGATTGCATTGTTTAAAAGCGTGTCAGAAACCAGTGTCTAAATTACAGAAGTCACGAATTTTTTTTTATTACATATAGAAACACAGATTTGCCCAAAAAAAACAACAACATTGCCTATATTGCCTACCCATTATATCTACCCAAGATCTTGCGTAAATGAAGCCTGAAGGGTGGCCCTATGCTTATTCCCGGCTTACTTAAATTTGGTGCTATTAAAAACTTTGAAAGGTTGCCAACTTATCTAATATCTTTTCTGTAAAGTAGTACTTTCACACAGTACACCTAAATCGTTCACCTTCAATTCATGATCATTTTTTTTCTGGATGATACTTCCTTCCAGAATTGTACTAAATCCTCTGATATATTTAAATTTTAATTATGAAAAGGAAAATGACCAAAATACTGTTTTTTGCAAATGTCATGCAGATTAATTATAATGGATAATCCTCTGGTAAAGTAAACATGGACACACTCACATTCAAAACCAAAGTATACCGAGGATGGTGTTAAGAGTTGTGACTCTTTACCTAGCACATCACCCTAATAATGCTGTGAGGGCCATATTTAATTATTATTATTATTATTATTGCTGTTTATTTATAACATGCCGACATATTCCATAGCGCTGTACTTAAGATAAGTTCAAGACAAAGATAAATACAAATTAAACATAGCAAAACAAGGAGGGCCCTGTCTTTGAGCCTTGAATCCAGTGTCCATAGTGTTTTCCCAGAGCATCTTGTGGGATTTAAACTTAATATGCTATTCTCATAAACAAAATGAAAAAAACTCCAACTAATAAATAGACTTTATTAAGTAGAATAGTTGTGAAACAATCTCAAACAATTAAAAATATAAAATTCATTGAGTGCAATAAATAAGAGATTCTCATGGAAAAATAAACATAAATATTTGCCTTTTTCTCTCTTTAAATTTTCAGTACAACTTCATACAACTTCTCTCAGTTATTTCCTCTAAGCTATATATATATATATATATATATATATATATATATATATATCATGCACTGTTTTAGTTCCCATCATTTAAAATGTTTCTAATTTATTAAAGTCCGTCTGGAAGCATGGTGAAGAGAGCAGGACATGGTATACTAGAACTAGGGCTCTATAGAGTGGCATTAGTACCCATATTTGTCTTCTGCTAATTCCGCTTTAAATACAACAAGCATCCTACTTACTTTTTCATCTCATTAAAAGGCATACGATATAAAAGGGTGTGAAATGACATTAATAACAGTTAACTAGTAAAACACTAAAACAAAGTTGAAATGGTACAATACCTGAGGGAATCTGTAAAGTCCTAAGATTCTTGCCACAGCAATAGAAGATGAGGATTGAAGATCTCCAATTAAACCAACTAGCTTGGAATTACTTCCACATTTGTAATTTGGAACTGGATTTTGTATCCCTGATAAAAGCCTCATTGCACCTTTTACGGCTTGGGCTTCCTTATAACAGTTATCATAAATCTGATAACCCAAGGTGATGTTGGGTAGAAGATCTGGATTATTGTTGATTTCATTTATGGCAAAGACCATTGCAAGGACTTCTTGATAACGTAGAATGTAAAGGCTAGAATAGTCAGTAAAATGGTAGATATAAGAGTAATGCTTCTAAACAAATATACTTTTTATGTAATTTACCTTTATATAAACCAAACAGAGTTTATAGTCACAATATGTTTGTGTGTTTGGTAAATAAGTGGTCATAGACATATATACTGTACAACAAAATACACTGCAAAAATACCGGTACATATATTCCGGTCACATTGTCATCTGCTCCTTTGTGTTTAACTTCCTCTTTTTCTATTTTATTTGTTTGTCTTTCTTCCCAAATCTCATATTCATAAAAGGCCTCTCTTAAAGGAGCACTGAAATGTCATATTTATAGTAGTTGAAACATTTTTTTAGAAAATGTTACATAAATTAATATCTTTTTTCATTTTTAGCATTTCTATTCAATTTTGTTTTCTTGGCAACCGACATTATGCCTGTGTTACAAACAGGAGGAATGCAAGGAAAATGGATTCAGATAACACCACTATTCAGTCCTGTTGAAAGACTGTGACTATGAAATGGCAATTGACAATTGGGTTAAATTAAAGAGCAAGTCCCAGAAGACTAACCCTCCCTGCCTCGAAGACCCCAGGTGGCATTGCCCATTACACAAGCAGAATCTGCTAAATTTAAAATTTTCTCTAAAAATGGTTTTATGTTAATAGTTTATATAGATGCTATAGTTTTTAGTTGTTATACTTATCAAGCACATTAAGTTTTTTCCAGCCTACATTGGTTGTTTAATCTTACTCTCTCACTCGTCTTTTATGCAAAGCTCAATCCAAGTTGATTGCCTTGAATGTTCTTAAATCTTCCTTTCCTAAGATTTAGAGTTGGAATGGTGTGCCTTTCTAATAAAAAGATACATTTGATTTCTAGTCATGGAAAAAATGCATTCTTGAGAAAAAGTTTTTTCTTCTTTTGTGAGTCTCAAAGAGTTACCAGTTTCAATAATTTCCACCTTAAAATCTCAATATAGTCAGGTGCCATTTATGCTGACACAGCTTGGCTTTATGAGAAACACTTATACAGTACATACTCACGTTTTATTACTACTCTCCCATCCTGGAGTATACTTACTATGGTTTCAAACTTTATATTTCTTATTCAGAAGCATTCTATAGTAATTTTCCTGCTCCACATGCACTGCAACAGAGAATATTTACCACTTGACCGATACTGCTTACCAGTAATATATGATAATACTATTTCATACTATTGAAGGGATACCTTAGCACAATATTTCCAATATGCTCTTTTGAAAAAAACACTTAATAGCTAAATATTTTTGGGAAAAAATAAAAATTTTGATAATTATCTATTTTATGGGATTTTACTGTAGGGGAACCTATCATTTTTTTTATTATTTTGATCTGCTTTGAAAGACCATAAATGTAAAGAAGATGTCTGCTGCAACAATTGCAAAGTGGCAGTCCATACAACCATTGCTTTCAGTTGGCCTAACCTTGTCAGTTTGCAAAGGCCCTTCTGTGGATTAAACAGCCCAAACAAGTATATTAAGGAAGGTAATGGTTTCTAACAGTAAAGAGCAATTTCACATTAATAGTTACTAAATTGAAGGATGCATTCTTAATTTAACATTTTGGTCATTATTAGTTCTTCAGAAACACGTTAAAAGATTTGAATTCCAGAGATCCTTTATTAATAATAATACTTAAACTATTTACTGACAGAGCAATGCATTGATGAGCCCTCTACCAGTGATAAGGTTAATACTGATCAGCAAGTTTATTGATTAAAACCTATCAAACTGTGTAATACTAAACACAAATATATATAATAGTAATGTACTCATCCCAGACCTACCTGTCTAATTGTTTTATTGGTGATACACCTCTCTACCTTTAATGCCTTGTTATATTATTTATTTTCCACAAATAAGGTAACATTTTAGATTAGATATAATTCCTACAATTCATAATGAAATAATTTTTTATATATATATATATATATATATATATATATATATATATATATAAACAGAATGCAGTGTCATAACTGTTTTTCTCTGAATTCTGAGCTAGTAGCAGGTTTTTTTACTTGTTTTAGACATTCAAATGTGAACACAGATGTACTATTTATTTACTGTACTACTGTACGGTGGAGGGCTTCTATCTCTCTTTTGCCCACCATATTATAAATTATTGTTGTGGTGAACTACCTACTCATAAGGTCCACAACACAGGCTGAGATCCCACTCCATGCTGATGATAGCCAGTAAGCTTGAAATAGCTGTACATGAATAGGATACTCAGCTTGTTTATAATCCAACCTTGGCTTTGCTGTATAATACGGCAAGCATAAGCTTAAAGGAAGCCATGTTTGATAATAGTTATGGATTGAAAAGCGAGGCATTTGTGGGCACATTTGCATGTCCCTGCTCAGCTTCCCAGAATGCAGTGTAATAACAGTTTTTCTTAGAATACTGAGCTGGAAGCAGGTTTTTTAACTTGTTTTAGACATTCAAATGTGATCACAGATGTACTATTTATTTACTATAATGAAACAGAAAAGATCTGCAATAAATAAATGCAGCAACAAGCAAAGCAGAGTTTTATATTATATTACAAATATTTATTTATTTATATATATTACTTGTCACATTTCTCTGGTGCAGGCTTTTCTGTGAAGTTTAATTTGATGTTGCCTGGTCTCAAATGCACTGGAATAAGTCCTCCAAAAATAATATCTCCATCCTTTTCATAAACACGTAGATTTTCAGATGGCAACTTGCAGGCAGAACACGTTGTATTGTTGTACACAGTCCAGTTCCGAAACAGCAGCCAGGCCAATGAGAAACACTTACTGCAGAACAGTAATGAAAAGATAAGTGTTTTCTTTGAAGTGAAATACTTCTTATTTATTTACACAAAAGCAGCCTTATTATACTTACTGTACAAAGTGTTGCAAGGTGCTCGTTTTGGTCCCTATTTGAAGCTATATTATACGTCAAAATATCTAAATACCATTCCTCTCTATCACTTCATCTAATATGCATAACCAAATAACAATAAAACATTAAGTGTTAAAATTATTATTATAAATTAACTGTTATGACTCTCTAATAATGCCCTAACAATAAAGTAATTGCATTTATCATAGTGTCTGTAACTCTGGTAAATAAACACTACACTGGTGATCAAATATGAAATAAAGTTAATTAATCTATTTCACTTATTTAGTTTGCAAGATATAGAACTATCTATTTTTAAGTTTTACATTGAATTGTAGCCATGCGAAAATGTTCCTTAAAATTATATATTTGCAGAGTAGCTTAACAGTGTAGTGTAATGTAGTGGTATTATCCATGTGAGATATACAATTTTTACTCCAAAGCAAAATCAAAGATATTTTTTTTCCCCATCTTTTATTAGAAAATATGGAGCAATAAGTCTTTGGTAACATTTTGTCAATAACATTAATGTTTTATACACTATTTTTTTATTTTTTTTGCATGGAAACTAAATTATATTATTGTAAGAAAATTACACTGAAAGCAGCACAGAAACACCCATGTCTTACCAGTGTTAAGAAAGGAAAGGTATTCAAGGACTCACTGATAAAACCTTAATTTTCCTTATGTAACGTATTCAAAGGAATGTGGATAAAGCAAACAGTTGTTGTATTCTAGACATCTACAAAGCTCAGGACAGAAGATGAGAAAACAATTCCACCCTGTCTCACTTTAATATAACTTTTTTTGTCACACAGAAAATCCTTTTGTACTATTTACATGATATTTTAAATGCAGGAGAGAATGCTCTGGACTACAGTGTTCATTTAAAAATATTCTAATTACAAATCTCATTATCTGTAAACCATTCTAACTCTGAAAATTCAAAATATGCAAAGATGCTTATACCACAATAAATCCAGTAAGTGCATATTGTATCCTGGATCGGTGCTTCTTCTTCTTCTATGATTGTATAACATCTTCTACAGCCCTTTTAAAGTGCCATAATTGAATTATAGAGTCTTAATTCTCACTTTCCTAGTCTATAATTACCACTATGTAATTAACAGCATAACACTGTATAACCTGTCCATTGAGGGCAGGTAAATACAGTGCGAACATAATAATACCTTTGGCTTCCAGTTCAACATTTACATGGCCCAAGGGGGCTTCCTTCCTTTTTAAAAGCCCACTGGTCCTTTATATAGAAAATCTACTAGATACCCTATAATTTCTGATTTGCTAATGCCACATTTTTTCAATGATTAACTTTTCTCTGTTCATTCCGTATTCAAGCTTCTCTTGATGCGCTCCCTGGCTATCTTAAGGCTTTTCATTATTTTTTTAATGCCATTTTCATCAATGACATATTTTTGTCTGTTTGTCACTAATGCTTACAATGTAATGACAGTGAATTTCTATTAGCTATTGCACATTCACATTTTATGTATTAACAGGCACATACAATTCACATGTGTAAAAAAATATATATTTAGTATACAGGATGATTGGTGATGTTATATTATGTCCAAAGTGTGACCTGGATTTTTTTCTCACACGAGTGTGTAAAACTTGGTTACATTTTGATAATTTCCTTTTGGAGTGGATATTCACTGGAATACATTCCCTTATACAGGAGAATAGTCTCACTGATGAACTTCATACAAATTATTTTATTTTATACTAATGATGTGCATATATGTATGAAATATATTAAAAGAGACTCTTTGATCCTATCAGAGGCTTATTCAAAGACCACTTGCTCCTGCCAGCCCAAAATCCCATTTGTCTCACTGATTTAAGATCTCCTTGAAAAAAACATCAGTATGTGTGTACCTTGATTAATTACAAATCAGTTTATGGTGGCATCTTTCATGACATTACATATTATTAATGACAACAGCTATTATAGCGCTGATGGAGTCAGATAGCACGAGAATTTAGAGTACATCATCCATGATATTACTGATGACATCACACAAAATATATATACAATGATAACCCACCCATTTGTAGCCAACTTGCACAAGTTGCAGTCTTTAGGCTTGCCTAAGCCTGGCTTGCATGATCACTGTTTTAAGTGAGGCAGCAGAGATATACTAGAGATGAACTGAGAGAACACTCAGGATTCTCCATGTCAAAACAGTTGCAAAGAGAACTTTAACTGTCTGCAGTATACAAAGTACTGTTAAGCGTAGGTGCAATACTAATATGTCCAGAGAGCTCCTCTCAATCCCAAGTCAAATAACTGAATCCTTATCCTGTCTTTGTCTAGTCCTAGAAGGCAACAGCACAATACACAAATATCCTCTTGACAAACTGATGGCAGAGGTGGGATTGGTGCTATAAAAGGCAAATAACAAAACTTCATCTAATCCTAAATGTCTATTTTCAACCTTAAAATCCCTTCTCAGACCCTCACTTTCACCTCCAATATCCAGCTTTACAGCGCAAGACCTCACTTTGACACAGTCAGACATGACATCGGTACACTTCACACACCAGAGAAATTTCATCCATCTCTCTCTTCTTCCACAGACACACTCTGCTTCTAGACACCGGTTACAAAGAATCAGGTATTTAAGCTTCTATCTTCCTCTCATCTTTTTTCCTGCTCTCTTGATCCCATGCACATCTTGTCCCCTCCATTTCTACCACACTTACACCAGTCCTCACTCATCTTTTCAGTCTCTCTCTACACTGGCACATATCCAACTCTTGATCCTTCATCCGTTTTCGCTATAGACCAATCTCTTCACTTTTCCTAGCCTCTAAACTGGAATGGCTAGTCTACATCTACTTTACTTGCTTTTTAACAACCCAATACAATCTGACTTCTATCTCCAAAACTCAACTGAGACTCAGAAAGTTAAGAAAAAAAATCCTAATAATTGCGAAGCCCAGGGGGTACTTCCCCCTACTAATTCACCTTGTTTCAATGCTGCTTAGTGCTAATTCCCTTGCTTTTCTCTCTCTACATCTCCCCTCTTGGTAAAATCATCAGTTCCTATGGATTTAAGTAACATTTACATGATGATGATAACCAAATCTTTATCTTCTCTTCAGACCTATTCCCCTTCCTAAAAACCCATGTGAAATGTGTCTTTTACACATATCCTCCAGAGTGGCCTCCCAATATCTAAAATCCAACCTCTCCAAGACAACACCCTTCCTCCTCTGCCCCAATACCTGTAATATGTTGTACTGTAGACAAAAATCACCCCATATCTAAAGTCAGATTTCTTGTCTTGTTACATGTGAATCAAACTTATTCTTTCCACACATTCAATCACTATTGAAAAACTGCCATCACCACCTATGGAACATCTCCAAATTCATACCTTCCTCACTCAAGACACTACTAAAATACTAATCCATATTGACAAAATGTCACACCTTGACTATGGCAAACTTATCCTAATTGTCCTTCCATTAAACCACCTATCACCACTCCAGCCTATCTTGAATGCTTCCACCAGACTCATCCTCCTCATTCAGCGCTCATTATCTGCTGTCCCAATCTGCCAGTCCCTACACTGGCTCCACATTTCTCCATGAATACTTTTTTTAATTACTTAGCTGCACTGACAAACCATCAACAGCACTGCACCTGTGTACATCTTGATTACTGTCTACAAATGCACTCAAAATCACCTTCTAAGCTCTTATAAAGATCTGCACCTCTCATGTTCCACCATTACTTCCTTACTTTCTCGCCTGCAGGATTTATCAAGGTCATCCCTGTTCTTTAGAATGCTCTAACTTGCTCTGTAAGACTCTTTCCTTGTATTCAAATATTGCAATTTCTATGAAAACCCACTTATTAAAAGAAGCCTACCACCTTACTTCTTAACTAGATTATCCATTACTTTATTCTATGTTACTTGTTCTGGTGTGAATACCTCTCCCTCATGAGTAATGCAGCCAGCTGTCCCCTAACTACCTATTACCACTTAGATGACAAGCTCTCAAGAAAGAGCAGGCTCCTCATCTCCTTGTGTAACTGTGTAAGTACAAATGAGCTGTCTTGTTCTATATGCCTTCTAACGTACATGGATTAGCAGAAGAGAGACAACTTCTGTTTACGCCTGAGACCAACCACTATCAGGTTTTGTTGAAGCAGCCATGGAGTGCTGTGGAAGTATTGGTGAGGGTTAATGAAGCTGTATTTCATAGGATGGAGGGTGTCCTCAGTAGTATGAGGCAGGAGCTGGCACAAACTGAAAGTAGTGAGTGAGGACAGAGATACAATCAGAGGCCACAAAATCTAACACAAGAGCTACAGAAGAAACCCTTTTGACCACAGATGCCCGGGAACTCCCCCAAAAGGATCAGTCAGTAGTCCGAGGGGCTCCACCACTTATTCTTCTTCCAGTGAATACCAGAAAAGTTCAAGTGATAGAGAAATGGATTTGGATAGTCTAAGCTGAATAGCTCAGAGGTTTTGTGGCACATGAGACATTTTGTATGGAGGTCTTCCATCAAAGTGCCTGAAACATGGGCATAAGCATTGAGGAGACTGTTAATTTGTCACATTTGGCATCAGAAGTGGGGTTCAGATGGAGGGACTTTTGAAAGCCCTGGAACAAGCCACTGCATGCAGATGCTAGAATAAACAATAGAAAATAGAAAACCTTAGATGGAAACAAACCAATTACTGCAGCACCTGACACCTGCAAAAACTACTTTGACTTCAGAAAACAGTATCAGGATTAAAGCTAATCTCTTGACCTTTGAAAGAATTGTCATTAGGGAGCTTGGCCCCAAAGTTCCTGGGTCTAGTATTACTGCCCCTTACTTATGTGGTAAAGCTCAAAAAACTTACTTTGACATGGATGCATACTGTAGCTGAAATTATGCTGATCTGAAATAGGTCATTGTCAGATTCCACTCAGACCCTTCACTCACAGATATTTGATCTGCTGCATCAAGCAAAAACATGGTTGTGTCATGAAAATAATGGACCCTTGAGAATTATAGAATTACTGGTTTTCTTTCAGGCTTACGTGAATGGGGAGGGACAACATGAACCAGAGACACCAGATGAGTTTGTTACACTGACAGAAATATATCTGGCTATCAATGAACACTCACATTGCTCAAGAGCGGTGGCCTACAGGACTCAAAGGTGCTTTCAAATCCTGAAGGCTCAAAACAATAATTAGGTTTGAAAGTCTGGATTGAGACTAGAAAATTTCAGAATCTGGAAGATATCCTCTAGAAGATAGCCTGAAATACCTTTTGATACAAATACAAAGCACAATGTAACATGGTAGAGCTAGTTCAGTTGTAACCTAATCAACTTGGTGTGTATGGCAGAAAACGTTCACCAATTTACCAAAAACTGTATAGGTTAATGTAAAGAAATTGCAGCATTAGCAAATTCAGGAAGTGCAATGACTTTTCAGGCACAATTATAAAAACTAGTGAAATAAATATATCTAGTTAATATCTAGTGAATCTCTACCCTACAAGTACAGCAACACTGGAGCTACATGGGAAAAATGTGACAATATATGTTCCAGTGGTTACTAACCTACCACATCCTGTCAAGCTAGGCAGATATTTTCCCAATTTTGAAGACATCCGTCAAATTAACAAATGGGAAACCTTAGAAAAACCTGAAGAGAAACCCCAAACCTGTTCTCTGGACTGAGGAAGGTCTATAAAGCAAATTGGCATAAAAGACAAAGCAAAAATGTTGGTACATAAATAAAAATAAATTCTTCTGAGGAGTTTTAGAGGCTAGTCAGGCTGAGGAAAGAAGAGAAGCTGACAGAGAAGGCACTATGTCTCAATGATGAAGAAAGGGCTAGTACAAGAGAATCTGAAGTGGAAGATTTGGCCTTAAAGCAGTTTTCCTCTAAAAACTATCACTTTTGCATATAATCAAGATTCTGACCCAGTACTTCAGACTGCTTGGAATGTTTATAAAAGTAAACAGGTACCTGTTCCGGGAAGAGAGAGGAACCAAGTCCCATACTTCATTCTACAGAACGATTTGCTTTACTGAATTATCCCTTCAGGCGATGAAGCTTTGGAGCTACATCTGGTCACTAAAACACAGAGAAGGAAAGTCCTAGACCTAGCTCACTAAAACCTGCTTCAGGGACAACTAGGAAGTGCGAAAACATTGTGATGATTTTTGAAGTGATTTTATTGGCCAGATATATATGTAGAAGGGGATCAGTATTGTGCATCCTTTCCGAAAGCCAGATGCTTGTACCTAGACCTGGGACCTCTAGGAAAACCAGCCAGAGGACACTAGTTTAAACTAGTGATGCTGGACTGTGCTACAAGATATCCAGAAGCTATACCACTCATGCCATAACTCATACAATGGTATACAAAGGCAGGAAAACCAAAGGAAATCCTGATAGAACAAGAAACAAATTGAATGAAAGACATGGGCAAGCCCCTACAGATTAAGGGCTACATTCCAATATTTTATGCAGGTGGTTATGGTGCAAGTTACTTGCAAACTTATGTATTCCAATCCATCAAATATTCAGTGCTGAATAGGCTAAAATTACCTGCATTATCAAGTTCTGAAAAATTATGTAAATGCAAGTTAAATACTATATTAAACATTCTCACACATTTGTTGCATTCCAAACGCAAAGTATGATGTGCGAGTCTGCATACATGTGTGAACATCAACTATATAATACTAGTCACTTGCCCGTCAAAAATGACAGTATTATATTGGGGTAAATATTGTGTGTTCTGTCTCTTTGTGCGCCCTCTCTCTGTTTATCCTGTCTCTCTCTCTCTGTGTGTACCCTCTCTCTCTCTGTGCTCACTCTCTCTCTCTCTGCACTCTCTCTCTCCTTCTCTCTCTCCCTCCCTCCCTCCTATCTCACCCTCTCTTCTTCTGTCTTCTGTCTCCCTCCTTCTCTCTCTCTCTCTCTCTTCATCTCTTTCTTTCTCCCCCTTCCTCTCTCTCTCTCTCTCCCTGCTACCATTTCTCTCTCCTTCTCTCTCTCCCTTCCTCTCTCTCCCTTCCTCTCTCTCTCCCTCCTTCTCTCTCTCTCTCTCTCCCTCCTTCTCTCTCTCTCTATCACTCGCTCTCTCCCTCCTGTGCCCTCTCCCTCTCTCTGTGCTTACTCTCTCTCTGTGCGCTCTCTCTCCCTCCGCCCCTCTCTCTCTCCCCTTCCTTCTCTCCCTCTCCTTCTCTCTCTCTTTCCCTCTCCTTCTCTCTCCCTCCCTCTCCTTCTCACTCTCTCTCCCCCTCCTTCCTTCTCTCTCCTTCCCTCCTTCCATTTGTCTCCCTCCCCTTCTCCCTCCCTCCATCTCCTTTACTCCCTCTCCTTCTCTCTCCCTCCCTCTCCCTTCGCCATGCAATGCGAGGCTCGCAATGCGCAGCTTCACCACCTAGTGCCATCCACACAGTGTGCAGGTTGCATGCACAACTCCCAATTATTTATCTCTCTCCCTCTCTCTCTCCTTCTCTCTATCCCCCCCCTCTCTCTCTCCTCCTTTCTTCTCACTCCTTCTTTTTCCCTCTCCTTCTCTCCCTTCCTGTCCCTTTGCAACGCATTGCGAGCCTCTGCACTCTGTGCAATTTTGCGGGCATTACACGCAATCTTGACTGATGAGAACTATATTAGTGATCATCTTTAAAAAACCTCTTCCAGACAGCTTCAAACAGCTCACTTAGTGAATTTACTTGTAGATCCTTGGTAGCATCCTCCTCCACAAGTACATTGTAAATTCTTAGCCACCAATGTAACGTATTTATTGTCTCTATGTTAAATGCACTTATATTGTCATGTAATTGTTTTGCACCTTGATTCTGTAAAGAACTGTGCACATTGATTGCGCTATACACATAAGCATACATAGAAATACATTAGAATACTCTCTTATTTATAAATTACTAGTGAATTGCCCATAAAAAAATGATGGGCATGAAATCGTAAGCTAGGGAATACTGTTTTATCCATTTTTTACCGTGAGGACCTTCGGAGCTCATTGCACGGCTGTTGTCTTTTTTTTTTTTGGTTTGTTATTACAGGGGCTTTTTTGTGTATATCTATTCTTGTATGCCAATGAAATAATGAATACATTAATACATTGATATACTTTACCTATTTCTAAGTAATAGAAGCATTGTGCTGAAGAGCTGACAATCTGTTTCTATGTTCCTGCAGCATCCAATGTAGGTTTGCATGGTTCTGGAGCTGAGGTGTAAGTGTCAGCAATGTGTGCAGTATGTAGTGTAAATCTGCTGCGTGCGCGAGGTAAAGCCATTAGTGTAGCTGTGTACTTCCGCATTGTGTAAGTTAGTGTTGTGAAATGGCGCAAATGTGTATGTGTTACGCTGGTGTGTATGATTTTCCGTCCTTACTAAAAAATCTTTACCTTGTACGGCTTTTTAGAAAATCCGTATGTGCTTGGTGGTGTTTTGCGGCTTTAGGGTCGTGTAGCCTCATTTTGGTTTTTTTGGGCCGCCATTTTTTCTCTCGCTTAGGGGATTTTCATGTGTCTAAACTCGTGAATTTGGACTTAAATTGAGGTGTAACTTCACTTGCAGAGGTCCTGGGTGCTCCCCCCCTTGCTGTGGGTAAGCTTTTTATGTCTTTTTTGTGGGTATTTCTTGTGTTTTTACTGTTTTCAGGTACACGCGGTTCGCCAGTTAAGGTCGTATTTTTGCGAGGTCTTGCAATTACTCCGTTTTTAACTGCGCGCTCATTGCCTAAGTGCTACGGGTTTAACAGCTCGCCTCGCTATGCAAGGCTCATTGCCTAAGTGCTACGAGTTTAATGTCTCGCCTCGCTACGCGAGGCTCGCTGGCAATGAGCGCCTGCTGCCTAAGCTCGCAAAGCGTGACGACGATTCGTAGTTTGACAACTATTATATGTGATATGTCAACATAACATATAACAACTACACAGACTCCAGTACTCAAGAGGTTAATACAAATTAAGAAAGCTGCATGGCCTACAACATGTGGTGTAATGCATTGCCAGGATACTGTGAGCAATCATGTATGTCACATCCATGGGAAGGTATGTACTGGAGTGATCAGAGCAGCCAGCCACTACATCCCCCCCCCCCACCACCACCACCACCAGGCCCACTACACCACCACCCATTTTGCACCAGGCGCCAGCCGGGCCCCAGCCCTCCCCACTGGGACACCACCGTCGCCACCTCCTCACCAGGCCACACCCCAGGGGCCTCCATCCCCAACATCAGGCCAGGCTGCACAGGCAGAGATACTGGCCCTCATGTGGCAGCAGTTGGAGTGTCTTTGGGGGATTCAGGCCCGCATCTCTGCTAATCATACAGAAGTCATGCAGAGCCTGGCCTGGCGTAATAGGGAGGAGAAGAGGCACCACCTGATGGATGACTGAATCCTACCTGGCCTGACTGCTCGGGATTAGGGCGGACCAGAGCGAAACACATAGGAGGAGGGGGGAGAGACACAGGGAAGGAGGGGGGATAGACACAGGGGAGTGAGAGAAGGGGGAAGAGACACGGGTGTGAGGAGGGGGAAGAAATACAGGGTAGGGAGAGGAAGAGGGAAAAGACACAGGACAGGGGGAAAAGACACAGGGGAGGGAAATGGGGGGGAGAGACACAAGGGAGGGGGAAGAGACACGGGGGGGACAGGGAGGAAAGAGACACAGGGGAGGGGGAAAAGACACAGAGGAGGGAGAGGGGGTAAGAGACACAGAGGAGGGAGGGGCAAAGAGACACAGGGGAGGGAGGGGGAGAGACACAGGGGAGGGAGGGGGGAAGAGACACAGGGGAGGGGAAAAGAGACACAGGGAGGGAGGGGAAAAGAGACACATGGGAGGGGGAAAGAATCACGGGAGGGGGAAAGAGACACGGGGGAGGAGGAAAGAGACACATGGGAGGGAAAGGGAGAAGAGACATGGGGAGGGGGGAACATACACAGGGGAAGGGGAAACAGACACAAAGGAGGGAGAGGTGGGGAAAAGACACAGGAGGGAAAGAGACACAGGGGAGGGAGAGGAGGGGGAAGAGACACAGGGGAGGGGGAAAGAGACACATATGAGGGAGGGGGGATAAACACACATGGGGAAAAGAAGAGACACAAGTGAGGGAGAGGAGGGGGGGAAATGAGACACAAGGGAGGAAATAGACAGGGGGAGAGACTCGCAATAAGCTCCAAAGGCGCTCATTGGGAGGCCCGTGATGAGCGCCAAAGGCGCTCATCGGGAAGCCAATAAAGTAGAGGGTGGGAAAGGTAGAGGGGGGAGGCTCATTGCGAGACCTGTAATGAGCACTGAAGGTGCTCATTGCGAGGCTCGTGATGAGCGCCAAAGGCTCTCATTGCGAGGCCAGTAAAGTAGAAGGGTAGGCTCCTATTGTGTGGCAAACAGCATTGCCAGGCTTAACTTTTTATTGCCGTCATTTTTGACAGGCAAGTCGCTAGTCATATAATAATATATATAATATATAGTAATAATAAAGGGTTAGTACACGTGCAAAGTTCAATTTGTGAAACTGTGGAGTATCAACATTCCCCTGAAGGCCTGATAACAATATGACAGTTAATCCTGGAGTTGGTTGCCAGTTCCTTCTCTAGTGGACTGTGATTTGTCTGATGTCTCTGCTATGACCTGCCCACCTAGAGTGATCCTACATGGTATAGCTCACAGCTTCATTGAAGTACACAAGCCCCTTCACCACCACCACTTAGCAATGCTGAAGGACATCAGGGGAACATACACCACACTAATCTACTCTAACCCATCAGGAGGAGCCGTAAAAACGCATGGAGGCTGTGCAAAGGCACGTGGATCAACAGCCAGCTCACCTCCATCATGCACTACGCCCATCCTGGAAAGTCCCACACCATTGCTGGTGGCCATGTGCCAAGATGTATACCCATTCCCATATGGTGACCTCCCAGTATCTTTTGTTATTCATAAATTTACATTAATGTGGTGTATGTTCCCCTGGTCCTCTTGTAGATTGCTAGGTGGTGGTCGTGGTGAAGGGGCTTGCGTACCTGAATGAAGCTGTGAGCTATAACATGCAGGGCCACTATCGATGTGCAGGTCATAGCAGAGAGGTCAGACAAATCCCAGTCCACTAGAGAAGGAGCTGGCAACCCACTCCAGTATCTTTGGCATGCAAACCTTGTGGAATAGCACAGACAGAGACCTAGCTATTTGTACTGCAGTCCATAGGGTCACAGAGAGTCAGACACGACTGAAGGACTGAACCACAAATAAAGTGGCAGTTTTATTTGGCCACTATTTGTTTTCCCAATGTAGATGTGATGAGCGAGCTGTATATGCAACCATATATATATTCCAGGGTACACATTAGAGCTGTGAGTGGGAAAGGGTTAATATGGCATCAGTTTCATGTTTTTGTATTTCAATTTAATCAGGTAGTGTGTATTTAATTGCTTTATGCATGTTGCAGCATGGCTTTTCATATTGACATATGCATGACCATTCCAACATATGATGAAATAATAATTATTTAAATTGCCTATTTTTATTTGGGGATTGTTGTGCAAGTAATTGTAATGCCCTTCCATGCTTTCCCCACATTTTAAAGTCCAGTGGTTTGTTTATATTGTCTTTTACAGTGCTGAGTACTTTGTAAACCTTTTGCAGGTCCTATTTGGAGGCCGTAATATTTTTGCCACCATTTGCTGGTTAGGGGTTTAAACGCCAGTGCAGGATTTGTAGCAATTTAATAGCGATTTGCAAACGTAACATTTATAGGCTTAACAGATCAAAGGCTTTTTGGCAACAGAGTTCTGATGTCGACATCCCGTAGGGTTTTTCCACCTGTAACCCGCAGATGGTTGGGGGGTACCTTTAAGAGGCCAATTTAATAGCCCCAGGTCTAGCGGGCTCTGTTACTGGCCTACGGGTTTACAAGTTGGGGGAGTTTAATAGGGCTGATCGTGTGTAACACTCCCGCTGCTCGTGCGCATTGGCAACGCTAGTAGCTCATGCAAAATGCGCAATGTGATCCGCACATGCACATTGCGCACAACGAGCAACTTATGCAGAATTGGTGAGTTATGCGTGCGCATTGCCCCCGACAAGCAACGCATGTGCATTGCGTGCTGCAAGGGGGGAAGAGACGGGGAGAGGGGGGAGAGACAGGGGCGAGATAGAGTGGAGGGAGGGAGGAGGGAAAGAGACACAGGGGAGGGAGAGGGAGGGAAAGAGACACAGGGGAGGCAGTTGGGGGAAAGAGACACAGGGGAGGGATGAGGGGGACACAGGGGAGGGAGGAGGGAGGAAAGACATAGGGGAGGGGGGAAGAGACACAGGGAAGGGGTGGTAAGAGACATATTAAATATTATCCTGTCATTTATGATGGACAATTGACTAGTTAATAAGTATATACGTTTATTATATCCACAAAGCTTTGGAGCAAATGACATCTAGGTGATAAAAGGTTGGCTTAAATGTAACACTTAGAAGTAAAACACCAAACAATTGAAGAAGCCATATAGCGAAACACATCTTTTTTTGGTGTTTTCTACAACCTGGGACATTGGGAACTTTATTTAAAGCTTACAGTACTATGGACATAAATGGAAACGAGACACTGAGAAAAGATATTGCTTCACATATGGCTTTATAAACAGTGGCAAAGGAGCTCTATCTCTGCACTCATTACAATTATTATACTGGACTATTGCTGAAGTCTAAATCAGGAGCAGCATTTATACTGATAGTGAGGAGCTCCTTTTTCACATCTGTCATATTTATAATATTAGACCACTTTTGAAGACAAACACAGCTGCAGCATTCATATCCATATTGAGTCCAAGGTATTATATTTCTTTGGACAAACACATATACATTTTTTTTTCAACACAGGATTATTAGCAAATGAATATTTAGGACTTTTGATATTATAAATACTTCCTCTATTGGACGACTATATGCAAGAATGTAATATTTTTGACAATGAATCCCATCTTTACCTACGTGTGAAGCTATTCTGAGTGTGAAGCTAGTCTAAGATTTTTTTGTCACATAGTACTTATACCCCATGTACCTTTGGAACACTTTACTTAGATATGCTCCAATACTATAGAAATATATTTTTTTAATGACACTTTTTGAAGCATACAATTAAAAATAACATTTTACGCTTTATCTACTATATCTACTATCTTCATTCATGATTGCACTCTCCTAAAGGATTAATTTTCTTCTTTTTCTTTTTTGGTATTTATGAATTATTTATATTCATTCCAGTGCACCAATATTACACATATATCAGGATTCAAGACATTGTAACCTTACCTAGAAAAATGTGTTTGAACACTTAGAAGTAACCATCAATGTGCATAGCACTTACATCCTGTCTTCATCTACTCAATGAAACATATGCAATAACTAGATTATGTTATCCAAATCAATCATACACATATAATGTGATTTGAAAAACTTTGAAGTAGTGAAATAGCATGAAACCGCTCTGAAATGATCAGTGCATGGTCATATTACAAAAATCTGAGGACGAAAAAATCCAGCTAGATCTGTATGTTTAGTACAGTGCTTTATACGGTCACTACAGCAATAAACTGACTTACTTGATGTTGATCTACAAGGAGTGCAAACCATGATGTATTTGTCATAATAAATCAGTTGCCATGACCAATAGCAGCTATTTAGAAATTATATGGGATCTCACAAGGAAAGCTTTGCTATGACCGCAATAAGAAGGTTGGGAGTACTATCACTATCACTGTATGATATTGTTTAGCCACATTGATATCACATGTTAAATGTATACAGATGTTATCATATAATAACTGTGTGTGTTGTGATAGCATGACATCTAAACATGTAGACATGATAATTTTTGACAAAGGTCACAGGAAAACCATCTGGTCTCTTATTGTTAAGAGGATGAAATGCTTAGCTCACTCATGTATAACTGCTGGGTTTGATTAACATATTATTATATGACTAATTGAGTAGATTGACTAAATTAATAGATTAATTTGGTCTAAAAAACTATTTATTTCTTCCTTGGAAGGTTTTATAAACTGATCTCCAGATTATAGAGCGAATTGTAATACTTAATGAGAGGCGACTCCTCAAATTTTGTACAGATCTTACTATCTACTTCTTTTAATTTCTCAATTCTTTTTTGAGGTTCGCTCTCTTTTTTTTTAATGTATTTGCCAATAACTTCCCTACTTTATTCCTCAGGTGGTAATGTTTTTGTAGGAATATCCAAATGGCCTTATCAGCCTGAGCTTATACTGTTTTCTTGATTTGGGCCTAAATCAGGGAAATATCTTATTTTATATACCGTATCTTCCACTATACTTAATACTATGTACTTTTCTATCAGTATTATCCCTAATTGTTTTTATCATTGTGCTGATCAACATATGCTTTATGCGTATTCCAAAGTGTTATACTTGATTCTACTGAGTTATCATTTATCTAAAAACAATAATAGGTTCTTTTTTAAGCAATTATCTTTTTTTCTGGGGATTTCAATAAGAAAGTATCTAGTTATCCTAAACCTATTTCCCTTAAAAATGGTCTAATTTTTATCTCCTTTTTTTATCATAGCATGATCTAACCAAGTTACTGAACCTATATTTATTCTACTAACTTTCTCTATAGTTATATGGTCTACCAAAAAATAATCTAGTCTAGTATAGACTGAGGCCCTCATTCAATTGCGATTTGGCCAATTGAATAGGGCTCTAAATAAGCACATAGCATATTTTTTTTACAGAAGTTTTTAGTTAGTGAAAACCTTGCTTTTGGACAGATGCTTACTAACTAAAAACTTATTTAAAAAAAATATGTTATGTGCTTATTTAGAGCCCTATTCAATTGGCCAAATTGCAATTGAATGAGGGCCTTTGTGTCTTTGGATTTTATTAGGGATTTTCTATCAAGCTCAGGATCTAAGCTACCATATATTTGTTTATTTAATGATGAGCAAACTGCCTTAATGGATGTGAAATTTGTCTAAAATAATAAAAAAACACATGCGGCTCCACCCTCTCCTCCATCTCAGGGGAGATGCAGCGGGAGGCATTGCTGATGGAGGTGGAGGCATCGCAGATGGAGGTGGAGGCTCCTAGAGCATGTTGCGGTATGTCCATGTTGAACTGAATCAACGCGCTCTGGTTATTGACCTCCTGCAACATCCTGGCCTTTAAGTTCTCCATTTGCACATTTGGATGGGCTAAGATGTGCTCGCTAGAGCCCTTTGCTGGGGATCCATATTGATTTGGAACAGTACACATTGGTTTTTAATTTCTTGTAAGAGCCCGTGATGATGGTGGCAACATGGTGGGGTGGTACCGAGCTGGTGGTGGTGGCATGGTGGGCAGGTGCTGAGCTGGTAGTGACATGGTGGGGAGGTTCTACGATGGTGGTGGTCTTGGGGTGGACCTGGCATCCACTGTGCTGTGGAGGTAGTGGTGGAGGAGATGTTTTTGTGGTGGCAGATCAGACCAGTAGGAGATCCCAGGTGGTGAGTATATCTGTGGGCGGAGAGGGCCTTTCGGATAGAACACTACCTTGGTATTTGATGGAACTGAAAATTCCCCCTAGTGACCATATAAAACTGTCATCCTTCTCCTCATGTGCTGGGTCTTCGTCTGGTGGGGGTTTCTTCTACTGTTGCTGCTCCTCCACCTCCTAATACCAGAGGTCATATTGAGGTTCTTAATAGTCAACCTCTGCGGAGACGTCAAATGTTCACTGAACTGAAATGAGATCTCAATAATATATATATTAGACTAGCGACTTGCCCGTCAAAAAAGATGGCAATAAATTTTGAAGGCTGTCAATGCTGTTTGCCACAGAATGCAAGGCTTTCCCCACTCGACTTTATGGTCCTCGCGATGAGCGTCTTCGCCGCTCATTGCAGGCCTCTGCAAACCCGCAACTTGCTGTAATCCGGAAGCCGTTTGTAGCCTGTCCCCCCCTCTCATTTGGGGGCCTCTCACCCACTCTAAGTTTTGACCCTGGCGATGAGCGGCTTTAGCACTCATTGTGGGCCTTGAAATAAGCGCCTTTGGTGCTCATTACGAGCCTCTCCCCCGCCCTGCCTTATGGGCCCACAATGAGTACCTTTGGCGCTTATTGCAGCCCCGTCAAACCAGTGACTTTCGGGCCTACGGTGCTCATTGCACATGTGCAACCCGTAACTTTTAACATAGCGTTACCAACAAACTTGCAATTACGACAACTTTATAGGTGATAACAAAACTGTATGATCATGTGCTGTGTGTTACTGTATACCTGACTTCATGATGTGTTGATTCTGAATGGTTAAATTAATTGCCATTGTGAGTAGTATGTATTGGCTAGGGATTACCACTTATGTCATTGATGTGTATTATTACCTCTGTTTGTATTGCCTTATATCAAACCAATATTTCCTGCTGGGGTCCGCCCTCTGCATTTCCTGAGTACTCATACTCTGCTGTACTTGCTGTGCTGTGTCTCATACTAACCAACCAGTGACCATCTCTCAGTAAGATTTAGCAACATGCTGCTGAGATGTGGTTCCTGATAGGCTATGACACTACACGTCACATGAAGCAATACAGATTGTGTATCTGTATGGTCTGCAGTGGACAGACCATGTCAACTTTTCTATGGCCATCATTCAAGAGGGATTCTGAAGATACTGTTAGAATAATGGGTAGAGCAAGCAGTGTGAGGTGAAAATATTGTGGAGTATACGAGTGAAGGAATTTCCCAAGTTGCAAGACCACATGGAGAAAGCTCTTTGACCCTGGCAAACCTTGTGCTAGTGCTAGTACCTACAGCTGACAGAAAATGTCTAGCTAGATTTCAGTGCCCCTATGAGATTATTGAGCCAGTATGAAAAGTGGATTATAAAGTTGAGTGGTGGAAGCCAGGGCAGATATACCACATAAACCTACTAAAACACTGGAGAGAGCACGCAGTAGATGTGGGTGTTACATGTTTGGCTGAATGGTCAGAAGAAGTTTGCTGTTTAGAATCCTAGGGTTCAGCACAATTGAAAATTCATGTATCTGAGGAAAAGAAGAAAGCTATAAGATATTGGAATATAAAAAGGATGTTTTCTCTACACGGCCAGGTCATACTACTGACATTAAGAATTATATTATTACTAAACTAGGAGTAAGAGTAAGAGTTAAACCCTATCACACACCTGAGGCTAAAAGGCTAGAGATAAGGGCGAAAGTCAAAGAAATGTTGGCACTTGGAATCATTGAATAATCGAAAAGTGATGGTACCAAAACCTGATGGAACTGCTAGATTCTGCAGTGAATTCCACAAAGTAAATTCAGTGTCACAATTTGATGCTCATCCCATCCCATGAACTGATAGAGAGTCTTGGAAACACTGGATTTATCAAAGAAATATTGGCAATTACCCTTGACAGAAATAGCAAAAGAGCAAAATTCATTGTTGCACTCCAGGTGGTCTATTTCCTGCCATTTGGATTACATGGAGCTCCTGCAACATTCCAATAACTAATGGAAGGTTATACCACTAAAACGTGGTCAGTAACTTTACCTAACTATTCAATTGACCCTTCTTAACATCCATTATATTACAGATTTTTTTTTAAGTTTTACACTAAATCCCTATTCAATTAAAACTTTACTGCGCACTGGCAAAATATATAAGACTCATAACTCGTAATTTTCAAGATTCACTCAACACTGGGTCGCTACCAGATGACTGGAGAAAAGCAGATGTGATACCTATATTTAAGAAGGGAGCAAGAGCAAATCCGGGGAATTATAGAGCAGTGAGCCTCACTTCTGTAGTAGGAAAGCTTTTAAAAAGGGTTACTGTATATACTCGAGTATATGCTGAGTTTTTCAGCCCTTTTTTTAAGGCTGAAAAGGGCCCCCTCGGCTTATACTCGAGTCACTACCCCTGTGTCTCTCTTTCTCCCCGTGTCTCTCTTTCCCCCCGTGTCTCTCTTCTCGCCCTTGTCTCTCATTCCCCTCTGTGTCTCTCTCACCCCCCTGTCTCTCTTACCCCCCCCTCCCCCCTCGTGGCTCTCTTTCTTCCCGTGGCTCTTTCTCTCCCTTACAATGCCACATGGAAGACTACTGTGTAAACTAAGGGATACAGGAATTGCAGTAAATATCTGCTCATGGATTGAGAGCTGGCTAAAAGAGAGGAAGCAAAGGGTTGTTGTAAATGGAACATACTCCGATTGGACTAATGTGATAAGTGGGGTTCCTCAGGGCTCATTATTAGGTCCTCTCCTTTTTAACATATTTATTAATGACTTAGAGGTGGGACTGGAAATTAGTGTATACATTTTTGCTGATGACACGCAGTTGTGCAAGGTAATTAAATCAGATAATGATGTACTTTCCCTACAAAGGGATTTACATAAAATAAAGGAATGGGCATCTAAATGGCAGATGAGATTTAATAAGAATAAATGTAAAGTTATGCATCTGGGAAGGAAAAATAGCCATGCAATTTATAATCTTAATGGAGAAAATATAGGGGTATCCGATGATGAAAGGTATTTTGGAGAACTTGTGGACAACAGTGCTGAATGCCAAGCAGCAGCTGCGAAGGCAAATAAAATAGTAGCATGTATTAAGAAGGGTATAGAAGCCAGGGAAGCAAATATAATTCTGCCACTATACAAATCTCTAGTACGCCCTCATTTGGAATATGGAGTACAATTTTGGGCACCACTACATAAAAAGGACATTTTAGAAAGCTACAAAACTAGTAAAGGGAATGAAGGGGCTAAGTTATGAAGAAAGACTAACCAAATTAAAGATATTTTCTCTAGAAAAAAGGTGTCTAAGAGGGGATATGATTACCTTATATAAATATATCCAGGGTCAGTATAAAGCTTTGTCAAGTGAGCTTTTTGTGCCAAGAGGTTTTCAACTGACAAGAGGACATCCTTTGAGGTTAGAAGTAAAAAGATTCCACCTTAAAGATAGTAAAGGGTTCTTCACAGTAAGGGTGTTTAATCTGTGGAATTATCTACAAAAAGGAGGTGGTGACAGTGGATTTGATAGATAACTTTAAAAGGGGATTGGATTTATGTCTAATTAAAATGAAGTATTTATTTATTATATAAATATTATTGTTATTATTATTATATATACTGCAATACTCTGATTATTCATCTCTCTCTCTCTCTCTCTCTCTCTCTCTCTCTCTCTCTCTCTATATATATATATATATATATATATATATATATATATATATATATATATATATACAAACAATGAATAGTACAGTGCACGGTACAATGAAGTAGTGTTTCTCTTTGAATGTCTCAAAAATAAGTTAATAAACTTATTTCCTGCTCAAATTTCTCACGGTTACTGATGTTCACCAGTGTGGGGTGAGTGCCTGGTTTTTGTGATGGATTTTTGTAGAGAGTAGTACACTACAGCAATCGTTTCATATATGGTGGGCTGAAGAGTAATAAAAGATGCTTAGATGACTCAGAGCCTCATTCAATTGCAAGGCAGCAACTCGCAGTATACAGGCAGTATATCTGCAGGCTTGCTGCAGGCTTGAACTCTACTACAATTACAGAGCGATTCAATTGATCAAGCCCTCTCTCTCTCTCATTTCAGGGCGGGAACATGATCAATTAAGCAAGGCGGAAACTTCCCATTTAGAAACAGCAAATGGAAAATTATACTGTCTTCATTAAGTCAGTAAAACATTGAGATTACATGTCAATCAAACAATTAGCGTTTGGGGGTCCAATATGACTCATAAAACCACAAAATAATAAAAAATAATGCCAATACTGTTCTAGTCCATATGGGTGGCCTGATATGTATTAACTCATTGGTTTCAGAGATTAATATAACATCAAAATGAAAAATACATTTGTGATTGCTGATTTGCGAGCTTGAGACTGTTGTGCAATTAATTCTAATGTCTTTCATCTCTTTCCCCGTTACTTACAGTGCAGTATTGTTTTTTTATTTGTATTTACAGTGCTACAGACAGGGGTTAAACCACCTTGCGAGTCCTATCGGGTACTCGTAGGATTTTCTCCTACTTTTGCCATTTATGGGTGTGAAATAATTTGCGGGCTTGGGGAATTGTAGCAATTGAATAGAGATTTGCGATTGTAGTGATCAGAAGTAACTCTTGCGGACGGGAAAGATCAAAGGCTTAGGTTCCGGGTTTAACAACCGCAAAGTTTTCAAGCCCATAACATGTAAGCGTTTTTTAGCTCGCAAAAAAAAACCCAATTGAATAGCAAATTAGATTGTGGGGTCCATTACGGCTCCATTAACGTACAATTGCTCAATTGAATCAGGTTCAAAGTGTCTTTATGTCATTAGTATTTGTAACTATTGTAACAATCTTGGTATATTTATGATAACAAATCTAAAGAGTAGTGTTTTCCTGTTATGGTAATAATTTCTTAAAACATTGTTGCATTCAAATTTCAGAGAACAATATTGCCCTAAGCTAATTTATTAAAACTGTTAATTTTATATTGATGTCTCTAGTTCCACCGAGATAAGAACAGCTGATATTATATAAATATATATGTATTCACCCAATTTTTATATCTCATGGTTGTGAGATACTTTTTACTAACCTTATTTTAATATTATATTATTTTAAATATTAGATTTTACATCAATTGAAACTACTTTTACGTACAGTATGTTATGTTATTTTACCAACACCATACATTACCTTAAAAAAGGAAAGAAAATAGGCTTTTATTACCATTAACATGAATTATGAGGAACATATAATAGATACTATGGAGGCTTGTCAAATAAATTATCAATATTAATGAACAAGCAATGAAATTATAAAATTCAGTTGCTCCATAAATACAGTAGAGGGGAGTGGCTCCGAATGGCTTACAAGTTACAGGCTTCAAAATAATTACGGGTTTAACGGCCTCCTTTTTTTTTCAAGCCCGTAACTCGCAAGCCGTTCTGGGGCCGCCGAAAAAGCCATTTGATTTTGAAAATTAACTTACAACCTCACACATAGCACAGGGGTAGAGGTAGGGAGCCTGTAAGTGAATTTGCAAGCTGATTTGCTATTTCATTGGCGTTTTTTGCCGTTCTCAAAGAACACCATCCCCGGGACTGGGAAACTGGTCAGAGTTGAGGGAAAGATGGATGGTGCTAAATACAGGGATATTCTTGAACAAAACCTGTACCACTCTGTGCGTGATTTGAGCTTTGGCTAGGACGGAGGTTCACCTTCCAGCAGGACAATGACCCGAAACACACTGCTAAAGCAACACTTGAGTGGTTTAAGGGGAAACATGTAAATGTGTTGGAATGTCCTACTCAAAGCCCAAACCTTAATCCAAAAGATTGCTGTTCACAAGCGCAAACCATCCAACTTGAAGGACTTGGAGCAGTTTTACAAGGAGTAATGGGCAAAAATCCCAGTGGTAAGATGTGGCAAGCTCATAGTGACTTATCCAAAGCGACTTGGAGCTGTGATTGCCGCAAAAGGTTGGTCTAAAAAGTATTGGCTTTAGGGGGTAAATAGTTATGCATATTGACTTTTCCTGTTATTTTGTCCTATTTGTTGTTTGCTTCACAATAAGAAATAAAATAAAAACATCTTCAAATTGTGGGCAAGTTCTGTAAATTTAATTATGCAAATCCTCAAACAATCCATGTTAATTGCAGGTTGTGAGGCAACAAAACATGAAAAATGCCACGGGGGGTGAATACTTTTGCAATGCACTGTATATGTATTATTTATCTATGTGTTTATTAATTTATTTATTATATACATATTTTTAATTATATTGGTGGTAGGTGGGTTGGTGGGGCCAAGGGGCATTGAGAATTATTTTAAAAAAAAGTTTTTGAGAGGCACTGCAGCACTGGGGCCCCTTTAGAGCAAGGCACCGGGGCAGTACACTGGGTGCACCTGCAGTAGATCCACCTCTGCTGCCTGTCCTGGGAGTAGAGTTGAATTGCACCACTCAGGGTCACAGCTTTTTTGTCTCTAAACTTTAAACTTTCTACCCCCAGATTTGTTTTGGCTCCTACGCCAATGTTTAAAGGGACAGTTAATTCAGCACAACTTGGAGCACACCACTGTAACATGCTCATAAAAACATGTTGAAATATTTTTAGAAATGTTGAGATATGTGCATTTTTTACATAAAAAAATTCCTTAAAGAAGTGTATGTTTACATGAGCCCTGGCAAGTCTCACAGGCAGACTGATAGCAAAAGCTCATGCAGAGAGCAGAAACAGAGAGTGATTTAACATTTTCTCAAATACATCTATGCAGAGAAAAGATACACTATCTCATTAAATTGCAACACAAATACATGCAAATGGCTAACATATTAACCCTTTCTCACTCACAGAGGCTCTTATGTGGGCCCTAAAAATACAAATATCATCTTATATACATCTCACTCATCACATCTACATTGGGACAACAAATAGTGTACATATTACACCGCCACACCGCATATATCAAGTACCAGGGGAAAATTTCACATATGATTGTTCAGTTCCTCAGTTGTGTCTGACTCACTGTGACCCTATGGACTGCAGTACACCTAGTAATGTCTCTGCCTGTGCATATCCACAAGGTTTGCATGTCAAAGATACTGGAGTGGGTTGCTAGTTCCTTCTCTAGTGGACTGTGATTTTTCTGACCTCTCTACTACGACCTGTCCATCTACAGTGGCCCTACATGGCAATGATTTGTCGGCTTCATGGATTTAATGACGCATCCATCTATCCATTGTTAATTCCATAAAGCTAACATGTCAGTATCCTTGTTGGTCATCATGAACATGTGCAGTGTGTGTGATGTACTGTACATGTGGTGGCATGTTGGTGTATGTAATATTCACCTGACATGGAGGCTGGGTCCTGCTGGGCCACCAGGCCTGAAGCTCCAGCAGTGGGCACCTGTCTCAGAAGGTCCTTAGCGACCCTCTCCCACTCATTATATGCCACAATCTGGTTATTGTCCTCCATGGCCATCATCCTCCTCACCTTTGCCCTGATGTCGTCAATTCGGTGCCTCACATCCCTTGGCGCTGTGCCTACTGCTGTAACCTCAGCCGATACCTCCTTCCATGCCTGAGCCCTAGGCCCTAGCCTAACTTCCCTCCCCCCTGCAAAAATCACCAGGGGGGCAACTGATAGCACCAAGGAGGACAAAATTCTCCTGGTGCATGTAATGGTGGGGTTGTGCTTGCCCTTAACCGACTGCGGACGGGGACCCTTACCTCCCCGATCTGTCCCTGAGGCCTGTCCCTCCCCCAAACTTTCATACACCCCCCCCCCCCCCCCCCCGGGAACAGGCCCCTTTGCCTCTATCCCTCTCCTAGGTGATACTGCTGCTTGGGCCACTCTGCTACTACCCACCTACTCCTCTACACTCCACTCCTCTCCACTCCCCTTCTGTTCCTCCTGCTTCTCCTCCTCCTCCAACTACTCCTCCACCGCCACCTCCTCCACCACCACTCCTCTCCTCCTCGCCACCACACCTCTCCTCCTCTCCACCACTACTCCCCAGGACCACCTCTCTCTCCTCTCTTCCCTCCTCGCCTCTCCTCTTCTCCTCCTTCCCACCTCTCCACTCATCTCCCCTCCTCTCTCCTCCCTCTTTTTCAATTCCAAAAATAATACAACAATAAATGAAAATAAGTGTTCCTGGAAATATATGATGGAAAACAAATGTGTGTATTATGTGTAATTAATAACTGTTGGGGGATAGGGTGTGGGGAAAAAGATGGGGGAGGGGGTGTATGGAGTGACCTAGCTCTATATGTCTTTATGTGTGTTGTTTCAATTATGTGTATTGCATTTATGTGTAATCTGTAAATATGTGTAATAAAGGATTAAGTGTAAAACGGTAAATAGTATAAGATAAATCAACAAAACCACAAATTAATGCTCTCAAAATATTGCTCTCTCTCAAAAACCTCCAACTACGGGACCTGCATGCTACCTTATCAGAAAATACAACACACTCAACTTTGCGCGCTGGAAAACAGCGTGCCGCCATCAGCGCACCGACAAATGCGTCCGCCTCACAAAGAGTGAGCCCGACAACTGTGCGCCACCCTGCATCCCATCTGCCAGAGAGACTGCAACTGCAGGTTAAAAAGACAGAAGGGCAGATAGGGAGTCGAGTGCAGGATGGGTACAGGGGACAGAGAGAGAGAGGATGGGTGCAGTAGAGTGCAGGTGATGGGGTGCAGAAGAGGAGAGTTGATGCCTTCTAACCTGCAGTCTCTCGCGCAGATGGGATGCAGGGTGGCGAGCAGTTGATGGGCACCCTCTTTTCTGGTGCATACATGTGGGTGTGTGCATTTGTCGGCGCCCTGATGATGGAGCGCTGTTCTCCACAGCGCGAAGAGACCAAGATAAATTTTCAATGCAAAGCAAGTGACTGCAGCAAAATACAAATCTACATACATGTAAACATTTTATGCACAGTATGCCATAAACATAAAAAACAAGCCATGCACATAAAAATATATATGCATAAATGATAGCATAGCAGCACACTTAAGTGCAGGTAGGCTTTGAAACAGCTGTTCATTGTGGTGTGCATTGCCATCTGGTGGCAGTAACTTGAAGTGAGTTTGTAGTGAACTAGCAAAAAAAGCAGTAAGAATATCATTAAGCTGTGACAGCTCCTTAACTATGAACATAGGGACAACAGAATTTATTCCATTATCTTCATGTCCCCCTTTCTTTCTCTGGTTTATTTTTAGTTGTTTTCCCCAATATTCCAGAAGTCAAGAAGAGTATGCCCATTCCCATTTGCTGACCTCCTATTATGTTTTGCTATTCAGCAATTTACATTAGTGTGGTGTATGTTCCCTTGGTCCCCTTCTGGATAGCTAAGTGGTGGTGGTGAAGGGGCTTGTGTACCTGAATGAAGATGTGAGCTATACCATGTAGGGCCACTGTAGGTGAGCAGGTCATAGCAGAGAGGTCAGACAAATCACAGTCCACTAGAGAAGGAACTGGCAACCCACTCCAGTATCACCTGTCATATTGTTATCGGGCCCTCAGGGGAATCACTAATTGGACTTTGCATATGAATTAACAGTTTATTTTGATTATATATGATATATATATATATCATTATATCATATCTAATGCTATTTCACTATTATTATTGTTATATGTATTGATGTATTGCATAGTTACTAGCGCTCATTAGTTTACATATATACAGTGGATATAAAAAGTCTACACACCCCTGTTAAAATGTCAGGTTTCTGTGCTGTAAAAAAATTAGACAAAGATAAATAATTTCAGAACTTTTTCCACCTTTAAAGTGACCTATAAACTGTACAACTCAATTAAAAAACAAACTGAAATCTTTTAGGTGGAGGGAACAAAAAAAAAGAAGAAAAATAATGTGGCTGCATAACTCTGCACACCCTCTTATAACTGGAAATGTAGCTGTGTTTAGAATTAAGCAATCACATTCCAAATCA
This sequence comes from Discoglossus pictus, assembly GCA_027410445.1. NCBI lineage: Eukaryota > Metazoa > Chordata > Amphibia > Anura > Alytidae > Discoglossus > Discoglossus pictus. The sequence continues at coordinate 174,961,018 of CM050169.1, read as the reverse complement.
TTTTAAATAGGAGTCAGCATACACCTGCCATCATTTAAAGTGCCTCTGATTAACCCCAAATAGAGTTCAGCTGCTCTAGTTGGTCTTTCCTGAAATTTTCTTAGTCGCATCCCACAGCAAAAGCCATGGTCCACAGAGAGCTTCCAAAGCATCAGCGGGATCTCATTATTAAAAGGTATCAGTCAGGAAAAGGGTACAAAAGAATTTCCAAGGCATTATATATATCATGGAACACAGTGAAGACATCAAGTGGAGAAAATATGACACAACAGTGACATTACCAAGAACCGGAGCTCCCTCCAAAATTGATGAAAAGACGAGATGAAAACTGGTCTGGGTGGCTACCAAGAGGCCTAAAGCAACATTAAAGGAGCTGCAGGAATATCTGGCAAGTACTGGCTGTGTGGTACATGTGACAACAATCTCCCGTATTCTTTACATGTCTGGGCTATGGGGTAGAGTGGCAAGACGAAAGCCTTTTCTTACGAAGAAAAACATCCAAGCCAGGCTACATTTTGCAAAAACACACCTGAAGTCTCCCAAAAGCATGTGGGTAAAGGTGTTATGGTCTGATGAAACCAAGGATGAACTTTTTGGCCATAATTCCAATAGAAATGTTTGGTGCAAAAACAACACTGCACATCACCAAAAGAACACCATACCCACAGTGAAGCATGGTGGTGGCAGCATCATGCTTTGGGGCTGTTTTTCTTCAGCTGGAACTGGGGCCTTAGTTAAGATAGAGGGAATTATGAACAGTTCCAGATACCAGTCAATAATTGGCACAAAACCTTCAGGCTTCTGCTAGAAAGCTGAACATGAAGAGGAATTTCATCTTTCAGCATGACAACGACCCAAAGCCTACATCCAAATCAACAAAGGAATGGCTTCACCAGAAGAAGATTAAAGTTTTGGAATGGCCCAGCCAGAGCCCAGACCTGAATCCTATTGAAAATCTGTGGGGTGATCTGAAGAGGGCTGTGCACAGAAGATGCCCTCGCAATCTGACAGATTTGGAGTGTTTTTGCAAAGAAGAGTGGGCAAATCAAAGTCAAAATGTGCCGTGCTGATAGTCTCATATCCAAAAAGAGTGCTGTAATAAAATCAAAAGGTGCTTCAACAAAGTATTAATTTAGGGGTGTGCATACTTATGCAACCATATTATTTTATTTTTTATATTTTTTCTTCCCTTTACCTAAAATATTTCAGGTTTTTTTTCAATTGAGTTGTACAGTTTATAGGTCACATTAAAGGTGGAACAAGTTCTGAAATGATTTATCTTTGTCTCATTTTTTTACAGCACAGAAACCTGACATTTGAACAGGGATGTGTAGACTTTTTATATCCACTGTAGGAATGTGACACAAATGTGATGTATGTGGATGTCCGATAACCCCAACCATTGAAAACACACTGACACAGTGAGAATGGTATAACAAAGCTCTATTTCATACACAGAGCACAATCAGAAATGGACAAAACTGTGCATTAATATCATGGGTGTGGTGTAAGTGGATACCGGGAGAGCAAGGGGCAATTATTGGGAAAAAGGGTATACCTACAGGGGATAATGTGATAATCTAGAATAAGCATGATGCATAGCACCTACCAGAATCACATGTGGTCACTACACCGCTGCAACCGAAATCTGATGAAAAAAAGCATAATCAGAAATCACTCCATTTAATTGAAGAAACCATTAATGTGCATATTGCTTACAACTTGTCTAGATCTGCTCAATGAAACAGATGATTCAAGCTCTGGACTGTGTGGTCCAATTCAGTTTCAAACATGCAGTGTGGTGACAAAACAAAAATTTGAAAAACTGGTCAACTAAAAAAAGGTGAGGGAGGATAAAAAAAAAAATCAACATGTATGTACAGTACAGTGCTAAATACTGTACCAATTTACCAACTCACCAATTATCATCTGCAAGCATTACTATTAGATAGGTCTCTGGATAATCAGCAATATGGGAAAATACCCATTAATAAAGAGAGGACAAAAAGGTCAGGATCACAAGCTTCACTAGTGCATATATTAATGCTAGTTGTCATTAACATGTCATTGTGAGACTTTGCAAGTCCACCACCATAGCAGTATTAGTCTACATTTCAGCTAACAACAATCATATCTTAAATATCTAGCTGTATGATAGTTTTACAATTTTGGGAGCTACGGGGGGGGGGGGGGGTCTGTCATTGAAGGAATGTCTACCTGAGGGGCACTGTGAAAACCTTACACCTCATATATTTCCTTCACAATGCTTGCAGATGCAGGAGATGCCTTTGTGGACCTTAGTTGTACGTAAAACAAAAAGAATAAATAAAAGACAAAACCTACAAAATAAGGCCTTAAAAATCCTATGGACTGTATCATCTCTTCTCAACAGCATTCCTCAGTAATCATCAATTGGTGACAGGTTCAACAAAACCCTATGTGTCCACAGAGAAGAGGATCATGGACCATGTGATGGGAAGTAGCCATCTGAATACAAAATATCACCATCACATAGGCCAAAATCTAAGACTCTGTAGCCAGGCTAGATTAGGTTAACATTGTGACCGATAGATGGTCACTGAGAAGGCACAAACATCTGCGCAGCCCCTACGCCCTCCTCCACATAGGCACAGGGCCCCAATCCCCCATGGCTGGCCGCCGTCTCCCTGCTGGTGGTGGTGACAGGGGGAGGCAACCCCCTCGGAGGCATGGTGGGCGGAGAGGAGGACCGGGCTGCAGGTGGCCGGGGGATGCCTCCAGGGTGGAGGAGGCGGGGCTGGGGACCAGAGTGCGCTGCATTGCCTCTGCATTGACTCCTTGGAATGCACTCTGGACTGCCCCAATCCTGGGCAGCCCGGCCAGGTAGGTTTCACTCATCAGATGATGCCTCCTCTCCTCCCTACTGCGCCTGGCCAGGCTGCGCATGATATCCGCATGATTGGCAGAGATGCTCGCCTGGATCCCCCTGGCCTGATGTGGGTGATGGAGGTTCGTGGGGCGTAGCCAGGTGAGGAGGTGGCGGTGTCTGAGCGGGGAGGTTCTGGCATCCGGCTGGAACCTGGGCCAAAACTGGTGGTGGTGTGGGTGGGCCCGGTGGTGGCAGCCAGTCCAGCGCGCTGCTGTTGGTGGGGGGGGGGGGTTGTGGAGGTGGTCATTGGCTGCTGGCATCATCATAGCTCCAGTTGGAGGGCCCTGGCAAACTGCTCAGTCTTTGGAGGAGGGGGATAGCCATATGACATTCCTCTTCTCCAAGCCAGGGCCCTCAGGTCCTCGTCTCCCTGCGCCGGTTCTTGCTGGGTGGGGTCTTGCTCCTTCACTTCCTGCTCCGATGGAGCCAACGCCCCCGCCTCTGGCTTGCCACTGAACCCAGACCTCCTTCATGCGGTAAGAGAGAAAAAAAAAGTTTATGTCATTAGTATGATGAATAATACATTGTTTTGTATGCATTCCCAACTATCTGACATCTAGGCTTGAACCTGTATGATTCTCCTAATTGCAAATCAGATTAGCTATCATTTGTTAGATATGATCTATTCTTTGGTACTTGGTCTTGATCAATCTTGGTTTCGCTATCTTCATTCAGGCTGCATTCTGTGACTGTATAGGCTTCAGTGGGCACACCAATAAATGGACTCTCCATTGCTTGATTACTGTTGTTGTGCCCAAGAATGACAGTGATTTGTCAGCTTCATGAATTGAAGTGTCCTTGTTGGTGTATATGAGATTCACCTGACATGGAGGCTGGATCCTGTTGGGCCACCAGGCCTGAAGCTCCTTCTATCTCAGAAGGTCCTTAGCAACCCTCTCCCACTCATTACACGTCACAGACTAGTTCTTGTCCTCCTTGGCCATCATCCTCCTCACCTTGGACCTGATGTAATCAAACCGGTGCTTGACAGACCTCACATCCCTTGCCACTGTGCCTACCGCTATAACTTAGCCTCTACCTCCTTCCATGCCTGAGCCCTTCCATGCCTTATCTTCCCTCCCCATGCAAGAATCACCGGGCAGCTACAGATAGCACAGAGGAGGTTCACATTCTCCCAGTGCAAATAATTGGGGGCCATGTGCTTGCCCTTAGCCTCTTGCCCTCCCAACTGTGGTCGGGGATACTCATCTGCCTGACCTGGGACCCTCCCCCAAACTACCACCCCCTCTAGGATCAGGCCTCTTCCCCCTGTCCCTCTCTCACGTGTGCCTGATGCTTGGGCCACCCTGCCACCACCGACCTCCTCCTCTATACTCCCATCTTCCTGCTCCTCCTCTGCCTCTTCCTCCTTCCCCTCCTCCAACTACTCATCCATCTCCTCCTCCCCACCACTCCTCTCCTTCTCCCCATCACTACTCCCCATGGCCCCCTCTCATTCCTCTCTCTCCTCCCCACCTCTCAACTCCTCTTCCCTCCTCTCTCCTCCATTATAATCCCAAAAAGAAAGTAAGGATAAATAAAAATAAGTGTTGCTGTATATAAAGGATAAAAAAGAAAAAAAGTGTGCATTATGTAATTAATAACTGGATGGAGTGTGGGGGATGGAATGGGCACGGCGGGTGTGTATGGAGTGACCTAACTCTATATGTCTCTATGTGTGTTCTTTAAATTATGTGTATTGCAAATATATGTAATCTGTAAATATGTGTAGGCAAGTATTAAATGTAAACTCGTATGTAACAGAATATTAATGAACAAAACCGCAAAATACTGTCCAAACTCTCTTACTCTCTCTATTACTCAAAACCAACTGCCATCTCCGGGACCTGCGTGTTACTGTGAAAGAAAATATGGCTTTGCAAGCGTGCTGATGCCGCTACGGGCTTCAAATTCAATGGGGCTGCAGGTATCTTTTGGTTCCCTACTTTAGCATTACAGACTCCTAGGATGAGAGCGTAGACCATCATTACCACCACCTCATAGGCCCGCTGTCTTGGAATTCTATTGGACCCTGCCCTCTCTTTCCTCATATACAATCATTAACTCAATTTTGTTTCTTCCATCTAAGAAACATCCCCATAATCCATCACTACATTACACAAGACACAACTAAAATTCTAATACATTCTCTCATCATATCCCGCCTCGACTACTGCAACTCGCTCCTTGCCAGCCTCCTCACCACCTGTCTCCACTACAATCCATAAAGTATAACCTCCAGAATAAAATGTAAAATCATGACACAAGCTTACAAAGCCGTCAACTACAACGCAACCCCTTTTATCTCTGCTCTCATCTCAAAATACTTCCACACCTGCCCTCTCCATTCTGCTAATGACCTTCTTCTCTCCTCCTCTCTTATCACCTCCTCTCACTCCCGCCTTCAGGACTTCTGTCCCTATTCTCTGGAACTCCTTGCTTCGCTCCACCAGACTATCCTAATGCTTAAAAACCTTAAAAACCTCACTAAAAAACATCTGTTTAAAGAAGTCTATGACCTTCAACCTTAACATGCACAACACATCTATCACCCTCCCATTATAATTCACTAAATTGCAAGGTTAAGAGTTCTCAATCTTGTAAGGTGCTTTAGCACACACTACATTCTAAACTCAAAGACAGGGATCTCCACTCTTGCAATGTGTCATTTTTTTTTTACCTTGTACTTAACCCTTGTTCAGCACTTCGGAATATGTTGGCACTTTACAAATAAAGATAATATCAATAATAATTATAATAATAATATATTGCAGCCTGTTCACTGCTAAAGAGCATGAACAGTTTCTATTTCTCATCCTGCAGTGACACCGTGTGGACATTTGCAAAACTAAATGCATTTATTTTCCAGTGTTAAATGCTATTAGAAGTAGGAGCTTTTCTGAGTGGCACAGGGACTTGGGCAGCTACCAGTCAGAAAGCCGCCAACACAGGAGCCTTCAATCAGTGTTAGCATGAGGCAGGAGCAAGAGGGAGCTGGGTAGAGCCAGTTAGTAATTGCTCCGCGCCAAAGCAGTCTGGAACAGGCATTATGCCTGCCTGAGGACAGCCTGGCCGAGAGGTGGTTCTGTACTCAAATACAGACAATTTTAACCAACATATTATTGGTTTCTCCAGCCAGGATTACAAGCCATTATTATGGATACATAAACCATCTTAAAATATTATATGACTTTAACCCTGTGCTGTAATGTTTTATATTGTGTTTTACTATGTTATAATGTCATATTTGGTATTTGTATATATTACTGCATGTTTTTACTATGTTGTCTTATGCTCTATTTTTAGGGGCCATCAACACCTTTGTCTGTAACCAGATCATACTAGTTTTTCCCACCCTGCTTTGTTCCTGTACAGGTTTCTTGGAGCCAGTTAGTTTGGCTAACCGGAGCACGGTAACTCCCGGTACCTCTTATCTGTTTCTTTTTTTCTTTTAACTTCTCTTTATTATATAATACAGTATATAATACAGTACATACAATACAATTCCATAACAAAATACACCATCTTACATCATACATACATACATACATACACAGGGACATTAGTTCAATGGGAACTTATTAATATACATTATTACTTATTCCTCTGTTTTTTTTTTCTTTTTATAATTTTCCCAAATATGCCACTTTAATATCACGTTTCTAGATGTAATATTTCCTTGAACATTTTGTATTTCCAGAGCCCTGTTTCTATCCATAATATTACTAACTTCTGACCATGATGGAATCTTATCTCGTTTCCAATTTTTAATCAGTAGCCATTTTGCTGCCAACAGGCCATGTGTAGAGATGTCGCGAACCGCTATAGACTTCAATGGGTAGGCAAATTTCAAAACCCACAGGGACTTTTTCTGGCCACAATAGTGATGGGAAAGTTGTTTCAAGATGACTAACACCAGGACTGTGGCATGCCGGAGGGGGATCCATGGCAAAACTCCCACGGAAAATGACATAGTTGATGCAGAGTCTGGTTTTAAGCCATAAAGGGCATAAATCACCTAACATTCCTAAATTGTTTGGAATAACATGCTTTAAAACATCAGGTATGATGTTGTATCGATCAGGTAGTGTAAGGGTTACACCTGCTTCACAGTAACAGACCAATCTCCCCGTTTAATGCACCCCAAAAAAAAACGCAAACAGTCCCTTTGCACAACCGTAAACTCCCCATTTGCACAAGGTTGGATACCAAGCTAGCCATGTCCCGTTCCTTGTCCTCACTAATGTCATTGAAGGTCTCTTCCTCCACCCAGCCACCAAGGGTCCCCGAAAGGTGACAACAAGCCCCCTGGGACGCCTGCTGTGTTTGGTCTTCCATCTCCTCAAAGCCACCTTCCTCATCTGACTCCTCTTCTTCAGACTCCTCTCTGTGCGTTGCCTCTGCGTTATTATAAGGTGTGTACTGTTAAGTAGTACTATTCCTATCGGTTTAATCCCTGTTACGTCCACTATTAGGGGACGTGTATATGGCATTGATTTTTGGAAGCAGGAGATGGAAAAAGATGCTTGGTCGGTCCTCCCACTTCAAATTTGGGGCACTGCGCGTGCAAGCTAAGGTGCCACCAGATAGGAGTGGTATGTTCAGTTGTACTATTTATTCCTATCGGACTCAATAAAGCCAATAAACCTGGCCCGTTACTAGCCAGAAAACTACAAACCAAAACAACAAAAAATAGGATACTTCAAATTTAGACCTCGAAGGGAGAATAAACAACGAACCCAAATAAGATCCAGAAGATTTTTACAAAATTTTACAACACCCTTTATACGGCAACAAAACACATAGATCTACACAAAATGAGGGGATTTCTTAATTCCTGTGATCTCCCCTTAATAGAAGAAAATGGCTTAGAGACTTTAAATGCCAAAGTGACCCTAGAGGAAGTGAGAAAAGCAGTCCAGAACCTCAAACCTGGTAAGTCACCAGGCCCAGACGGGTACACCAATTTATATTATAAAAAATTTATAGACATATTAGGCTTGCACTTGGTCACTCTAACAGAGTTCTAGAAGGCAAGCAAACACCAGCAGAGCTGAACAGGGCAGATATCGCTCTATTCCCTAAGGAGGGTCGAGATGCCCTAGAAACAAAAAACTACAGGCCAATATCATTACTAAACTGTGATACAAAGATCCTGTCAAAAATAATAGCGGATAGAATATTATCCTTCTTGCCTAAGTTAATACATAATGATCAAGTAGGCTTGGTCTCCCACAGGCAAGCGGGAGACAACATTAGAAAAGTCCTGAACCTACTGTACCACACCAAAGCCTCTAAAATTCAAGCCTGTCTTATGGCCTTTGACATTGAAAAGGCGTTTGATTCCCTGGATTGGACTTACCTATACGCCACACTTGAAACATTTGGTATTAAAGGTCATTTCATAAATCTCATACACTCACATTATACAAATCATCCAGGGCAAGATTACAGATTCCGGGAGATCCTTAATTAAAATAGAAAGAGGAACAAGACAGGGGTGCCCCCTTTCTCTCCTTCTATTCGCAATACCAATAGAACCCCTGGCTCAGACAATTAGGGCCAACGCTGGGATCACAGGCATAAAAATAGGCCATCACCATTTCAAAACTTGTCTATTTGCAGACGACCTGCTGTGTATGCTCTCAAACCCTACCCAATCAGTCCCAGAGTTGATTCGAACTATGGAGGAGTTTGGTCAGTTTTCTGGCCTTAAACTGAACATAGAACAGACAGAAGCACTAGCGATTGACTTAACAGCAGTAGAGAAGCAGGGTCTCCAAGTTTAATATTAAGTGGGATAAGAACCACATAAACTACCTGGGAATCCGACTAACCCCTAAGCTAGAGGACTTGTACAAAGCCAACCACTCCAAACTTTATAAAACAATAATTAATGACCTGAGTAAATGGCCAAAGTATAGGTTATCATGGCTAGGGAGAATAAATACGATAAAAATGAATGTCCTTCCTAGGTTGCTCTACATATTTCAAACACTCCCGATCCCGGTTAAATAAAAAAAATTTGAAAATATTCAAAGGAAAATATTTCAGTTTATCTGGAACCACTCTCCCTCACGAATCACAAAGAAAATTATGTACCTTCATAAGTCAGAGGGGAGACTATCGTGTCCAAAATTAAAATATTACCACAACGCAGCTCAGTTATCTTTCCTCCCAATAGCACATTCTATAGGGCATCAACCGGCCTGGGTGTATTTAGAGAACCACACTTTAAGGCCCTTAACCTGGGACAAGGTGGCTTGGCTATCAGAATTGCCCCAGAGCCTTAAAAACTCGCCAACCCCCCTAATCAGACACTCACTATCATACTGGAAATGGGCCAAGAAACACACGGGTTTGTTCCCTGGATCCACCCAAATGACCCCAATTCTTGACCACCCTCAGGCCCCAAAACACATGAGCACAACTTCACAACACTGGTGGAGGTCAAGGAAACTAGATAGACTGGGAGACTGGTTAGTAAAGGGCCAGATGCTCACCTATGAGGAACTGAGGGACAAGCATGAGCTACCGCTGTCAGAACATTACAATTACTGTAGGCTGAGGCATTTCACACACTCCCTGACCCAGAAACAGGGGACACCGGTCTTAAATTGGTTCTCCAAAATTTGTAAAGATAAACCTCTATCAAGGGGGATCATTGGGTCGCTTTACAAATATAAAACATTTGCTACTGGTTGAAGCGACACTGGGAAGGACCGGAGTGAGGTAGCCCTGGAGACCCTTCAGAAGCAACCGGCAGCAAAATCATCCCAGGAAAGGAGAGGTCGCTTACTGAAGCCTGCCCTAGGGTAACCCAAGGGTGATTGCCCAGGTTAGATATTGTAAATAATAAGCTAATACTGCTGGAGGGATGATAGCTAATAGGACTTTGGTGTTTCCTGAAGATAAACTCTTTACTATTGTCTGTTTTACCATGTTTTAGGTATCTCTTAAATTGCAATCACAGTAAAAAATAAGAAAAATTATTAACCTAAAAAGTAAAAATAAGAAGGAATAACCAGCTAACTTTCACAAAATGTCTTTATTGTAAATATGTATTTTTGCACAACTGTTATGCAAGACTGTTCAAAAATGCTTTATATTTTATTACATGCTGCACGCCTTCTGACAATAAAAGAATTTAAATGCAAAAATTAGGTATTGTTGCAGCGACCAGAAAAATTGATGTTAGTTTGCCAGGCAGAAAGTGCCCTAAAACATTGCGTCTTGAACCCTAGTTGGTGGCGGATAAGTCACGCAAGTCATCCGGCATTCAGGGATAAAATACAGCAGCGTGTGGACCATTATTAGCTCAAGGCAGCTCATCTATCAGGCCTTTTTTAATCGAATGTATCGCCCACTGTCAGTCCCTTCGGGATCCATCCCTCATTCATCTTAATAAAGGTGAGGTAATCTAGACTTTTTTGACCTAGGCGACTTCTCTTCTCAGTGACAAAACCTTCTGCTGCACTGAAGGTCCTTTCTGACAGGACACTTGAAGCGGGGCAGGACAGAAGTTCTATGGCAAATTGGGATAGCTCAGGCCAAAGGTCAAGCGTGCACACCCAGTAGTCAAGGGGTTCATCGCTCCTCATAGTGTCAATATCTGCAGTTAAGGCGAGGTAGTCTGTTACCTGATGGTCGAGTCGTTCTCTGAGGGTGGACCCCGAAGGGCTGTGGCGATGCATAGGACTTAAAAAGCTCTGCATGTCCTCCATCAACAACACGTCTGTAAAGCGTCCTCTGCTTGCCGGCGTGGTCGTGGGAGGAGGAGGATTATGTTCATCTCTTCCACTGTTAGATTGCCGTTGTGCTGTGACATCACCCTTAAACGCTGTGTAAAGCATACTTTTTAATTTATTTTGGAAGTGCTGCATCCTTTCCGACTTGTGGTAATTCAGTAACATTTCAGGCACTTTCTGCTTATACCGGGGGTCAAGTAGCGGGGACACCCAGTACAGGTCGTTCTCCTTCATCCTTTTTATACGAGGGTCCGTCAACAGGCACGAAAGCATGAAAGACCCCATTTGCACAAGGTTGGATGCCGAGCTAGTCATGTCCCGTTCCTCATCCTCAGTGATATCACTGAAGGTATGTTCTTCCCCCCAGCCACGTACAACACCACGGGTACCAGATAGGTGACAACGAGCACCCTGGGATGCCTGTTGTGGTTGGTCTTCCTCCTCCTCCTCAAAGCCACATTCCTCCTCTGACTCCTCTTCCTCACAATCCTCTTCCAGCGTTGCCGCAGGTCCAGCAAGCGATGCTGATAAGGCTGTTTCTGGTGGTGATGGTGACCACAACTCTTCCTCTTCACGCTCATTTACGGCCTGATCCAGCACTCTTCGCAGGGCACGCTCCAGGAAGAAAACAAATGGTATGATGTCGCTGATGGCGCCCTCGGTGCGACTGACCAGGTTTGTCACCTCCTCAAAAGGACGCATAAGCCTACAGGCATTGCGCATGAGTGTCCAGTAACGTGGCAAAAAAATCCCCTGCTCCGCAGAGGCTGTCCTAGCACCCTGGTCATACAAATACTCGTTAACGGCCTTTTCTTGTTGGAGCAGGCGGTCGAACATTAGGAGTGTTGAATTCCAACTTGTCGGGCTGTCGAAAATCAAGCGCCTCACTGGCATGTTGTTTCGCCGCTGGATATCTGTAAAGTGCGCCATGGCCGTGTAGGAACGCCTGAAATGGCCACACACCTTCCTGGCCTGCTTCAGGACATCCTGTAAGCCTGGGTGCTTATGCACAAAGCGTTGTACAATCAGATTACACACATGTGCCATGCACGGCACATGTGTCAACTTGCCCAAATTCAATGCCGCCAACAAATTTCTTCCGTTGTCACAAACCACTTTGCCGATCTCCAGTTGGTGCAGAGTCAGCCACTGATCCACGGACAGGAGTGCTGGTCCGGTGTGACTCTCTGCTTTCAGGGATGTGGAATAGTACCTGTGGAGCTGAGGGGGTGCCGTTGATGTGGAGCAAGACATAGCAGCAGCAGAAGAGGACTCAGCCGAGGAGGTTATGGAAGAGGATGGAGTAGGAGGAGTAGAGGAGGTGGCAGCAGGCCTGCCTGCAAGTCGTGGCGGTGTCACCAACTTTTCTGCAGAGCCACGTATTCCATGCTTGGCAGCCGTCACCAGGTTTACCCAATGCGCAGTGTAGGTGATATACCTGCCCTAAACATGCTTTGCAGACCAGGTATCAGTGGTCAGATGGACCCTTGCCCCAACACTGTGTGCCAGAGATGCCATTACTTCCTTTTGCACAATCGAGTACAGGTTGGGGATTGCCTTTTGTGCAAAGAAATTTCGTCCGGGTACCTTCCACTGCGGTGTCCCAATAGCTACAAATTTTTTGAACGCCTCAGACTCCACCAGCTTGTATGGTAAAAGCGGGCTAAGAGTTAAGACAAGCCAGCTGTCAGTTGCCGGGCAAGGGGGTGACTTTGTGACATTGGCTTCTTACGCGCAAACATGTCCTTGACAGACACCTGACTGTGGGCAGATGAGCAGGGACTGCTCAGGGCGAGACACGGAGTGGCAGATGGTTGAGAAGGGGCAAGCAGGGCAGCAGTGGTTGACGTGGCTGAAGATGCTGGACCAGGAGGAGGATGGCGGTTTTGACTTTGTGTGCTGCTTGTACTCATGTGTTGATCCCATAGGCGTTTGTGATGTGACATCATGTGCCTTCGCAAAGAAGTTGTTGGACTTCCCACGACTCAGTTTCTTTTCGCACAGGTTGCAAATGGCATCGCTGTTGTCACAGGCAGACACACAAAAAAATTGCCACACTGCTGAGCTCTGCAATGACAGCATTATGGTGGTGGCAACAGCGTGCGTTGACTAGCGTACTGTCTGGATGACCCCGGGTGCCGATGCATGCTGTGTGACTGTGCCACTAGCTACTTGCGATGACCTCCCCCTGCTTCCAACTCGTCTCCTCCTCCTCTCTGTCACCCCATCTGAACTTTCCTCCTGTTCTTCTTCTCTTATAGCAGGCACCCACGTGACGTCATCATCAACCGCTTCACTTGTATCTGACAACTCAACAAAGGAAACAGCACCGGGTACAACATCATCATCATCAGACCGTACGTCCATGTGTGTAATGCTGCCTGACTGGGACATATGCCTGTTATCTACATCCTCTGGCACTAATGTTTGCGCATCACTCATTTCTTCCAATGGATGTGTAAATAACTCTGCTGACGGATCAAGTGAACGGCTGTGGTGCTAGTGTTGGTGGTAGCGGCAGGCGGGCGAGTGGTAACTGGAGAGGTGCCCGAAGCTAAGCTGGAGGAGGATGGTGCGTCTAGGTTCTGAGCGGAAGCTGTAGAAGATTGGGTGTCCTGTGTTAGCCAGTCAACCATGTCCTCAGAACTTTTCAAGTTCAGGGTACGTGGCCTCTGAAAACTGGGCATTATTCTAGGGCCAAAGGGAATCACAGCACCACGACCACAACGGCCCCTGCGGGGTGGCCTGCCTATGCCTGTCATTTTTTTTTCGATTAGTGGTACTATGCGTGCAAGCTACTGTGACACCAGATATGAGTGGCACTGTGCACTGGCAAAAGTTGGCACAGTAGACGCAATAGGCCTCACACACACGCCTGTGGGCATGCAACTGATATTCAATCGATTACAGTCAAAAAAGTGTTGTTTTATTTCACTGAGCACAATATAAGCTGTGAGCCTGACACAGGCAGGCAACTGAAAATAGATTAAAGGAAAAAAGGGTTGTTTTTTTTCAATGTATGGTACACCAACTATGACTGGTGAAACAGAGCAGAATATTAGCTGTGAGCCTGACACAGGCAGGCAACTGAAATTAGATTAAAGGAAAAAAGGGTTGTTTTTTTTCAATGTATGTTACACCAACTATGACTGGTGAAACAGAGCAGAATATTAGCTGTGAGCCTGACACAGGCAGGCAACTGAAATTAGATTACAGTAAAAAAATGGTTGTTTTCAATGTATGGTACACCACCAGGTATGAGTAGTGAAAATAAGCACAATATAAGCTGGCAGGCAGGCATATGCAATTAGATTACACAGAAAAAAAAAATAAAATAAAATAAATGATGTTCTAGACCTAAAAAGAGCTTTTTGGGTTGCTGTCCTTGCAGCAGATATCCGATGAGTCCTTCAGGTCTGTAGTGGAAGCTAAATACACAGCCTGGCAATCAATTTCCCTATTAAATCTCCAGCAGCTACACTATCTGTCATCTCACAATGAATGCAGCTTCAGAAAGATTCTAAAATGCATGCTGTCCTTCAGATGGAAGGCTCTGGAAGGGAGTGTATGCTGCTGATTGGCTGGAATGTGTCTGCTGACTGTGAGGTGCAGGGTCAAAGTTTCCTCAATGATAAAGAATAGGGGGAGGACCGAAAAGCGCATGTGTCCGCCGTCCGCTGCAAGCGCGAAAGAGCCAAAATCGCCACGAATAATTTTGCTTACCTATATTAATTCCTTTAACTCCTATTGATGTTCTAATTAACTCGGCCATAGGCTCCATAATCATTATGAAAATTAAGGGGGCAAGCAGACACCCCTGTCTAGTGCCATTTCCCAGACTAAATGGTCCAGTTTCCACTCCCATGCCACTAATAATTGTTGCAGAATTTCTATACAGGGCTTTGATTGCCTTCGCGCCAAACTGTCCTAGTCCAAATTTATCTAGTACTTGATGTATGAAATCCCAGCTCACTCTGTCAAACGCTTTCTCTGCGTCCAATGACAGGGTGAGGGAAGATTATTTTTTTTGACCAGGACATAATGTTATTATTTTCCTGATATTGTCAGGGCCATGTCTCCCTTTAACAACACCTGTTTGATTTTCTATTATCAAAGTTGGGATAAAATTGTTCAATCTATTAGCTAGGATCCCAGCATAGAGTTTTATATCAACATTAATTAGTGAAATCGGTCTGTAATTTTTAAAGTCATCTGGGTTTTTATTTACTTTTAAATTATTAAGTATTTTCACCTCAGACATTTCATGAGGACTATGGCCTAGATCTTTAATCTCATTGAACATTTTAGCCAAGGGGGATTTTAATTCCGACATAAAAATGTTGTAGTAACAATTTAGGTATCCATCTATCCCAGGTGCTTTATAATGTGTCAATGTTCTTATAGCTTCTTCTACTTCCTGAGGGGTAATATCCGCATTTAACATAATAAGATCTTCATTGGATAATTGTGGGAGATTTATCTTACCCAAAAAGTTTGTAATATAAGAGTTTGTGGGTTTAATAAAATGTAATAAAATGTTGTTTTTTTTAGCTTATGAGCTAAAAATGTTCCCGCTTTATTACCCATCTGGTAATTGTTCTGTTGGAATTTCCACATCATATTATCAGATTGAATTATATTCTTTATTTTTAGAGTGATCTCATTAATCTGTGTGTACAATTCTCTACTAGGTGACTGTTTATTTTGTACCTGTAATTTGTACAGTTCTATGTAAAGTTCCCTTAGGGTCTTAACTCTCCTCTACTTTTCAGCGATAGCCTTGGTTATAAAAATGCCCTTCACATAAGCTTTGTGGGTGCACAAGACTAGGGTGTTTAAGATATCCTGACTTGTATTATCACAAAAAAAGAGTACATTTCTTGTTTCATCTCCTCCACTTGAGTGAGATCTAACCTCCACTTATTATTTAAACATTTTATTTCCTCATCTTTAATTGTAATACAAATAGAAGTTTTTATAGCAGAAGATCTATCCAAGATCTATACTTCTTACTATACATCTTTGAAACGTGACCAGTTTTCCAGTGGGTTAAACCTTGGGCATTTTGAGACAAAAAGGTGATCGTCATATTATCCAATAACTAATTTTTTATATACCTGATCTCTCACTTATATCCCTACATATATACACTTCCATCCTTCCATCTTTAATAATTTCTCTCTTGTATACATCACATAAGTCTAAACGTACACATCCATACTCATCCAAACTTGCTCCATAATATGGAGTACAAACTTACCAACATTCATATCTGAGACTATTATGATCTTTCTATATAGTCTTAGAATCGTGGGGCTCTCTGGGTTTTTCCCAAAATGATAGGTAATTTTAGGGGAATACATATGATTCCCCTTGGTGGGGAGGAACTAAAAATTAACATCTATTGATTATTTGTTTTCCCCCTTGTCTTCTCTCTTTTTCTCCATTTCTCATTTATTTTCCCTTAATTTATTTTTGCTTAGAGTTCTTGCTGTTCCAACTGAACTACTCCTTTTTCTTTTAACTTTTCTTTGTCCTTATTATAAGTTCTGCAACTTTTCTTCCCATATCTAGCTACTATCAGACCCTAACAAGAGTGTGTTTCTAAACTATTAAACAACAGTAAGTGATCAAAGTGATTATAGCCCTAACATGAAAATGAACATGTCCTACTTAATTGTTTCTCCCCTTCTTTTCCTCTTTCATTTCCACCTTTTTTTCCATTCATCTTTATTTTTTGGAATAGGGAGATATATTTCACCTATTTTTATAATTACTAATAAAATTCTTCCCCTCCCTTGTTTCTTCCTATCCTCTTTTATTGTGACTAACTAGTGTGAATCTCTAAAAGAATATACATAGAAAATTTTGTACACTAATAATTCATCACTGTAAAGTGACTTGTGCATCTTTTTAATAATATATTATATCTTTCTCTTCTTGCACTAACGTATATATATATATATATATATATATATATATATATATATATGTTCCTACTAATTTACTGTGGTTACTACATCACTCTAATTTCGTACTAAAAAGTGCTTCATATAACTATTGTGAAAAAAAAAGAACTTATATATTATTAAATTATTATCACCTCTGTAGTTTTTTCATCCAAGTATCTGGTATAGCAGTAAACATATATTTTAAAGACCAGAAAAAATAACTTCCATTGTAATCAGATTTCCTATTAATATCACCAATATTACATTTTTCAAATATCTATAATTATAAATAATTAAAGAAATGTTTAATGGCACATATTAATACATATTAAAAATGTTTAAACATTCAAAGTCACCCTTATTGCACAAGATCTACCCCAAAGTATAATTCCAAGAAAAGTATATATATATAAATCAATAAATTAGTTTGTTGAAATACTCAGTCATACAGGTAACTGTCTATAAATTCTCTCTGACATGATAAAGATGAATAAAGTGCAATATAAAGGGCAATATAGTTCGTATGAAAACAAAACCTATTATGAGTGGCAGGAGTGGAGACTTACTCCCTGGTGTGCAAAAAAAAAAATATTCTAATCCCTGTTGAAAAATCTCAAACTACCCTAAAGAAGAAAACTAAGGCGATCAAAGCCCTGTATAGAAATTCTGCAACAATTATTAGTGGCATGGGAATGGAAACTGGACCATTTATATGTATGTGGCAGTACTTAATTGCCTCAGTGAGCTATACTACTCTGTGCTAAAGGATAAGAGACAGTACCTGGAATAGATATAAGGATTGAAGTCACTGCATACAATTATAAGTACAGCATTGTATAACTAATATATATATATATATATATATATATATATATATATATACATACATATATACAGAGTGGGCTATCTCAAAAAGTAGTGAATGTCCTTCGTCATCAACTGCATATAATACCAAGTCCCAGAAGTGATAAGTGTGTCCAATATTTGCGTGTATCGCTTTGTCAGTCTGGCAATCACTTCCGGGTTGACACGATGACGTAACTTCCGGGGCAACAAGGTTGACGCGGCCGATGCACCCGTTTCACCTTTGGCTTCTACCAGGGCTTAACATGGAGGAGGAGGGGATGGCTTTTTATTTAAGTTCCGGTATTGAGCCTCATTAATTGGTGGATTTTCAGACTGGGTGTACCTTATAGCATATCATTGACTAGATCCTGGAAGAAATATAAACAGTGTGAGGTGAAACATATTAGGAATTACAATTGCACTCATATCATCATAAATTGTACACACTAGTATTACTTCTTCTACACCAATTATATATATAAGTTACTGTATATACTCTCTCCACTATCTGTGGGCCTCAGTTTCTTCTCTCACTCTCTCTGGATCTGGAACTACAATCAAACCCACTGTCTGAACCTGTGCTAAAGTCTCTCCACTATCTGTGGGCCTCAGTTTCTTCTCTCACTCTCTCTGGATCTGGAACTACAATCAAACCCACTGTCTGAACCTGTGCTAAAGTCTCTCCACTATCTGTGGGCCTCAGTTTCTTCTCTCACTCTCTCTGGATCTGGAACTACAATCAAACCCACTGTCTGAACCTGTGCTAAAGTCTCTCCACTATCTGTGGGCCTCAGTTTCTTCTCTCACTCTCTCTGGATCTGGAACTACAATCAAACCCACTGTCTGAACCTGTGCTAAAGTCTCTCCACTATCTGTGGGCCTCAGTTTCTTCTCTCACTCTCTCTGGATCTGGAACTACAATCAAACCCACTGTCTGAACCTGTGCTAAAGTCTCTCCACTATCTGTGGGCCTCAGTTTCTTCTCTCACTCTCTCTGGATCTGGAACTACAATCAAACCCACTGTCTGAACCTGTGCTAAAGTCTCTCCACTATCTGTGGGCCTCAGTTTCTTCTCTCACTCTCTCTGGATCTGGAACTACAATCAAACCCACTGTCTGAACCTGTGCTAAAGTCTCTCCACTATCTGTGGGCCTCAGTTTCTTCTCTCACTCTCTCTGGATCTGGAACTACAATCAAACCCACTGTCTGAACCTGTGCTAAAGTCTCTCCACTATCTGTGGGCCTCAGTTTCTTCTCTCACTCTCTCTGGATCTGGAACTACAATCAAACCCACTGTCTGAACCTGTGCTAAAGTCTCTCCACTATCTGTGGGCCTCAGTTTCTTCTCTCACTCTCTCTGGATCTGGAACTACAATCAAACCCACTGTCTGAACCTGTGCTAAAGTCTCTCCACTATCTGTGGGCCTCAGTTTCTTCTCTCACTCTCTCTGGATCTGGAACTACAATCAAACCCACTGTCTGAACCTGTGCTAAAGTCTCTCCACTATCTGTGGGCCTCAGTTTCTTCTCTCACTCTCTCTGGATCTGGAACTACAATCAAACCCACTGTCTGAACCTGTGCTAAAGTCTCTCCACTATCTGTGGGCCTCAGTTTCTTCTCTCACTCTCTCTGGATCTGGAACTACAATCAAACCCACTGTCTGAATCTGTGCTAAAGTCTCTCCACTATCTGTGGGCCTCAGTTTCTTCTCTCACTCTCTCTGGATCTGGAACTACAATCAAACCCACTGTCTGCACCTGTGCTAAAGTCTCTCCACTATCTGTGGGCCTCAGTTTCTTCTCTCACTCTCTCTGGATCTGGAACTACAATCAAACACACTGTCTGAACCTGTGCTAAAGTCTCTCCACTATCTGTGGGCCTCAGTTTCTTCTCTCACTCTCTCTGGATCTGGAACTACAATCAAACCCACTGTCTGAACCTGTGCTAAAGTCTCTCCACTATCTGTGGGCCTCAGTTTCTTCTCTCACTCTCTCTGGATCTGGAACTACAATCAAACCCACTGTCTGAACCTGTGCTAAAGTCTCTCCACTATCTGTGGGCCTCAGTTTCTTCTCTCACTCTCTCTGGATCTGGAACTACAATCAAACCCACTGTCTGAACCTGTGCTAAAGGTATCTAAAGACACTTTGGAGCCATTTCAACTTGTACTATATGTAGTATTAGCAATATTTGTATGAATGTTTCTGTGATATAATATTTGATGAGATAGAAAACTTTTACTAAGCAAATCCATACTTTTGCATTTGTCTGAAACCCCCCTTACCTTGCCTGCTCCCCCACCCCCAAAGCCTGGTTTTATTGCTTCTTATCTCTGAAATAACATTTGTCCATCCTTCTCACATTCTGTTGCAGTCTCTCCACTATCTGTGGGCCTCAGTTTCTTCTCTCACTCTCTCTGGATCTGGAACTACAATCAAACCCACTGTCTGAACCTGTGCTAAAGGTATCTAAAGACACTTTGGAGCCATTTCAACTTGTACTATATGTAGTATTAGCAATATTTGTATGAATGTTTCTGTGATATAATATTTGATGAGATAGAAAACTTTTACTAAGCAAATCCATACTTTTGCATTTGTCTGAAACCCCCCTTACCTTGCCTGCTCCCCCACCCCCAAAGCCTGGTTTTATTGCTTCTTATCTCTGAAATAACATTTGTCCATCCTTCTCACATTCTGTTGCAGTCTCTCCACTATCTGTGGGCCTCAGTTTCTTCTCTCACTCTCTCTGGATCTGGAACTACTTCCCTCCCCCCCTGCCCCTCACCCACCCGCCCCTTGTTTCTCTTGACTTATTGAGTCACTCAAATTTCCTACAGCTGATCAATTAGCAACATCTGCTAACTATACCTAATTAATCTTTTACACAATGTTTCCTCATGCCCTTTCCTTCCTCATTACATCCTGTTCTTTCCTCAAGCTTCTCTTCTCAACTTTGCCACATCATGTCTCCAACGTAACCATCTCACATTACATGCTTTCCTCTCCTCTTTTATGCTCCCATGAGCTACTCTTATTCCTCCATCCACCATCTCCTACCCCTTCTAAAGCTCATAAGCAGAAACACTCCTGCAAGTCCAAATCCCACTTCCTCTCCCTCTCTCTCTTTATTCTGCTGGCTTCTTGGGACATACCTCCTAACACAGGCCCCTCACCTCCCACTCGCAGATTATACTATCTGACCACTAGGGGCAGATAACATATTACATACTAGGATCACTTACCAAATTACTTTCTCAGTTGCTTTCCTTTTCCTTCTAACTTTGCATACCCTCCTACCTAATGAAACTTCACTTTCTTCCTGACCCTTGCTATTTGTTATCTGCCTCTTCCATCCCCTTTAGATTGTTAGTAGAGAGTTTTCAATCTTGTAGAGTGCTTTGGGAAAAAGCACTTTCTACAAAGATTCTAAGCTCAAAACAGGGCCCTCCACTTTTTGCAGTTTGTTAAAATGTATATTTTTCCTTGTTCATTTCCTCTGTATAGCGCTACGGAATATGTTGGCGCGTTACAAATAAAAGTAATAATAATAATAATAATACTCGAGTATAAGCCGAGTTTTTCAGCCCTTTTTTTTAAGGCTTAAAAGGGCCCCCTAGGCTTATACTCCAGTCACTCCCCCTAGTGTCCCTCTAACCCCCCTTCCCCGTGTCTCTCTACCCCCTGTGTCTCTCTAACCCCCCTGTGTCTCTCTAACCCCCCCGTGTCTCTCTAACCCCCCTGTGTCTCTCTACCCCCCTGTGTCTCTGTCCCTCCTCAACCTCAACCCCCCTCCTCCTCATCAACCCCCTATATGCACCCGGTATATGCTAATGACGCAGCGCGCATGTGACGTCACATGCGCGCCGGGGTCAAGACGGAGAAGAGGCCGGAGAAGAAGCAGGTAAGTGAGGGGGAGGTATTTAGAGGGGAGAAAGTGAGGAGGGGGTTGATGAGGAGGAGGGGGGTTGAGGTTGAGGGGGGTGAGGAGGGGGATGAGGATGGGAGGGTTGAGGTCGAGGATGGGGGTTGAGGAGGGGGTTGATGAGGAGGAGGGAGGTTGAGGTGGGGGGTTGAGGTTGAGAGGTGGTGAGGAGGGGGATGAGGATGGGGGGGTTGAGGTCGAGGATGGGGGTTGAGGAGGGGGTTGATGAGGAGGAGGGAGGTTGAGGAGGGGGGTTGAGGTTGAGAGGTGGTGAGGAGGGGATGAGGATGGGGGGGTTGAGGTCGAGGATGGGGGTTGAGGAGGGGGTTGATGAGGAGGAGGGAGGTTGAGGTGGGGGTTGAGCTTGATGGGGGGGTGAGGAGGGGGTTGAGGATGGGGGGGTTGAGGATGAGGATGGGGGTTCAGGATGGGGTGTTGAGGAGGG
This sequence comes from Discoglossus pictus, assembly GCA_027410445.1. Taxonomy (NCBI): domain Eukaryota; kingdom Metazoa; phylum Chordata; class Amphibia; order Anura; family Alytidae; genus Discoglossus; species Discoglossus pictus. Next base: position 174,939,194 of record CM050169.1, on the reverse strand, counting down.
GGTTGATGAGGAGGAGGGAGGTTGAGGAGGGGGGTTGAGGATGGGGGTTCAGGATGGGGGGTTGAGGATGGGGGGTTGAGGAGGGGGGGTCAGGAGGGGGGGTTGAGGACGGTGTTGATGTTGAGGAGGGGGGTTGAGGATGAGGATGAGGGGTTGAGGGGGGAGGATGAGGATGGGGGCTTGAGGGGGAGGATGATGATGGGGGGTTGAGGAGTGAGGTTGAGGGGGGTTGAGGAGGGAGGATGAGGAGGGGGTTGAGGATGAGGAGGGAGGTTGTGGATGAGGAGGGAGGTTGAGGAGGGGGTTGAGGTCGAGGAGGGGGTTGAGGATGGGGGGTTGAGGATGAGGGGGTTGAGGATGAGGAGGGAGGTTGAGGATGAGGAGGGAGGTTGAGGATGAGAAGGGAGGTTGAGGTTGAGGAGTGGGGTTGAGGAGGGAGGTTGAGAATGAGGACGGGGTTGAGGAGGGTGATAAGGGAGGGGGGAAGAGACACAGGGAAGGGAGAGGGGAGAAGAGACACGGGAGAGAGAGGGGGACACAGGGGACAGCACATTTCCCACCCTCGGCTTATACTCGAGTCACTCATTTTACCCAGTATTTTGTGGTAAAATAGGTGCCTCGGCTTATACTCGGGTCGGCTTATACTCGAGTATATACAGTATATGTATATATCAAAATGAACATCCATAGGTCCTTGGAGCTGTACCCATACTGTGTATTGACTTAAGATACATTTATATATTATATTATAAGAATATTTATAAATACATAAGTCTTACACTATATAAGACAATTACCATCTAATTCAACACATATATATCTCTATCGCCTCAAGAGTAGTCTTATATATATCAAGTTTAGCAAATAATAACTGTCACTTGTATGAACCAGTGTATTCAATACTATCAAAAGTATATTCCATATTAAACTATAGATGCACATATGCAGAAAAATAGGAATGTCATTATATTAAATTCAATTTGACTAGATCTATCAAAGAATAAAAAAAAAATAATAATAAACCTTTGCGCTGCGGAATATGTCGGCGCGTTATAAATAAAGGATAATAATAAGCATACAAGGAGATATCAAAACATTTTTTATTCTTTGTTGATTACTGATATATATGAGATGTTATCTCAAGGTGTTAAATATACAAATGTCATAAACATTCTCACTTGGTCTAAATGGCAGTATATCAATAAAAGTATATGAATCTTAGTGTCTTACTGCCTACACATGATCGTATCACCCTGTTTTTAGAAAAATACAGAGAGGTTAAGATTTTCATTCAGGCCAAAGGGCATCATGGTGTTGAGTAAAGTAATCCATTTACTCTCTGCTTTTAATAGTTCATCTTCCAAATTGCCACCTCTGATTCCCAAATTAATCTGTTGTAATATTGTACATTTGATTTCTGGTTTACAATTGTGTTTACGTAAAAAGTGTCTAGCAACCATTGTATTTTGGGTTTTGTTGGGTTTTACACCCTTCTTGAACCTTCATTCTTGATGTGTTCTCCTAACCTCCGACGGATTGCCCTAGACGTCAGTCCCATATACCTCAAATCACAGGAAAATTGCAGACAAAAGATAACATTCTTAGATCCACAATGATAGAAACTGGAGATAGTATGTTTCTTTCCAGTTCTATCTATAAAACAAGCATGTCTTCTTCATATGAGTACAAAACTTACAATGCCCACACATGTGGGTACCATTCCGTAAGGAGGATTTCTTCTTCGGTTTGTCATAATGACTTTTCACAATCCTATCCTTGATTTTTGGTGATCTCCTCCAACCAGTTAGGATGCAGTTTCCCACAAACATGTCAAGCTGATTATGTGCATGTCTGTTAAGAATAGAATCAATATCCTTCCATTGCTGGTTGAAAGTGCTAATGAACCTTGGATGGTTCATATCATTCCTTATTTTATCTTTTGGGATTAATAGATTCTCCTGATTCGTGTGAAGTGCACGGTGGTATGCTTTTTTTAAGGATGTTCCGCTATATCCCCTATCCTTTAACCGTTCTTTTAAGGATTTTGCTTGTATCTTGAACGTATTGTCATCTGAACAGTTTCTGAGTATTCTCAAGAATTTTTGTTTTGTAAACTTTTGTTGTTTATAACACCTCTTTTTTCAATCAAATAGACCAATGTGGATTTTTTGGTCTCTTTTAGAGTCTCAGAAGTTCGTATAAAGGCCCATTCCTTTTATTATTATAGGAAGCTCTTATTACCAGTCATATTCAATGTCTGGAGACAGAAGCATGCTTTTAATGTTCACATATAATTGGACTTTCATTCTCCGCTCTCAGATAGACATTTCCAAAGATATTTTTAATGAAGCATGTGTTCTGTTTTGAAAACTTAGATTCTGCTGATCAGTTTATTAAGTCACTCTTTATCAGGAAAACCACCATCACCCTCCTTAGCTTACAAGGAAATATCTTCTTTATCTTTCTGTATCTTTATTAAAAAGATCCTTTTCCCAGCTTTATAAGCCACTTTAAAGGCACATTTCCCCACTCATATCCCAAGAAGCTGTAATATAGAGTTAGATTACTCACAGTTCACCCTGGGTACTGCGGGTCTGGGGTAAAGGTTTCATTCAGAGGAGAAAAGAAACCTTTCTTCCTGGTTAACACACATTCGCTACTTATTGCTTGTGGCTGTGAGATGTCTTCCAGCTTGTCACGGGATAGCACCAAGTGGAATTGCCGGTTCTCTGGAGGGTGTGATGCCTCTATCGTCGTTCCTGTGGGGAATTTGGCGCCTGTGTCTGTTATCAGCTGGGCTGCGGCTCCATTCCATGCTGCATATCTGCACACCTCAGCATCCCAGCGTTGCTCCCCATCAACCTAGCAGCCGCCTCAAGCGACTGAACCTTTAATTTCCGGTTCCACCCCCCTTCTATCTGTTTCTTGATTGGGTGCTGACAATACTGTTCAGCCAATCAGGGCAACGCCAACATAGTCTGCCTCCCATTGGCCCATTCCCAAGGTGGGCAATTCAAACATACTACAACATATTTCCTTGCCTCCTGATTGGCTTCTCATGGACCAATCCGCAACATGCCTACATAGGCACTTCTCTTATTAGTTGGTTCTAAGCCAAACGGAGAACTTGAATGTATTCAGCCCACTAAAATGTAATTGTGGTTACATTCTTTGTTCTATACTGTATTAATACTCTGTAAATTCTCAAATAAATCATACTTTCTAGGACTAACTTTCTAGTGAATAACCCCCCTCCCTTGGATCTTGACAGCCCTCATAAACTTTATAAGGATGTCTTTTCTGAGCATCTTTCAAAGAGCTGATCTGAAGAATTTTAATGGCATTTTGCCACTAATTCCATCTGACAAGAAAACCAAGAGTCCAAGAATGACTTTACCCAAGCTGGAAGAAACAATCAAGGAAATAACCTTAAGGTAATTGTTTGGGAAATCAATGTTTCATAAGGAATGGCCACCCATTTCTAGATCTTTAAAATATGTGATTCTTGTTTATGTTGAACAAGTTTTTTGGCCACTTCTCCAATGGGAATAGAAATGTATTATTATATAGTGGATGAAGTGAATTGTTTTCTGGATTTCTAATTCATGGGAAGCATTACTTGACAAGCAGACACTTCACTATGTATGGTCTGATGAAGCTTCCTACCAAAAAATGTCACCAAGGAATGGAAGAATACAACGTCTACTCTTTCAAATGTTGTCAGATTGCCATGTATTGAGGCTTAAAGCTCTACTGCCTTCTTCTACATGGAGCTCTTTTATTACTTGCTAATGCTACAAATCCATATCTTTAGATTTGGTAAACTAAATCAGTACTTGTACTACTCCTGATTAGTGATGTCGCGAACATCAAATTTTCGGTTCGCGAACAGCCATAGACTTCAATGGGCAGGCGAATTTCAAAGCCCACAGGGACTCTTTCTGGCTACAATAGTGATGGGAAAGTTGTTTCAAGGGGACTAACACCTGGTCTGTGGCATGCCGGATGGGGATCCATGGCAAAACTCCCACGGAAAATTACATAGTTGATGCAGAGTCTGGTTTTAAACCATAAAGGGCATAAATCACCTAACATTCCTAAATTGTTTGGAATAACATGCTTTAAAACATCAGGTATGATGTTGTATCGATCAGGTAGTGTAAGGGTTACACCCGCTTCATAGTAACAGACCAATCTCTCAGTTTAATGCACCGAAACCAACCGCAAACAGTCTCTTTGCACAACCGCAAACTCCCCATTTGCACAAGGTTGGATACCAAGCTAGCCATGTCCCCTTCCTTGTCCTCACTGATGTCATTGAAGGTCTCTTCCTCCACCCAGTCACCAAGGATCCCCGAAAGGTGATAACAAGCCCCCTGGGACGCCTGCTGTGTTTGGTCTTCCACCTCCTCAAAGCCACCTTCCTCTTCTGACTCCTCTTCTTCAGACTCCTCTCTCTGCGTTGCCTCTGTCTGCGTTATTATAAGGTGTGTACTGTTAAGTAGTACTATTCCTATCGGTTTAATCCCTGTTACGTCCACTATTAGGGGACATGTATATGGCATTGATTTTTTGGAACAGGGAGATGGAAAAAGATGCTTGGTCGGACCTCCTACTTCAAATTTGGGGCACTGCGCATGCAATCTAAGGTGCCACCAGATATGAGTGTCACTGTGCACTGGCAAAAGTTGGCAGAGTAGGCGCTGTAGCCCTCACACACACGCCTGTAGGCAGGCAACTGATATTCAATCGATTACAGTTAAAAAAGTGTTGTTTTATGTCACTGTACACTACGGTTGCACCAGATATGACGTATCACTGTGCACTGGCAAAAGTTGGCAGAGTAGATGCAATAGGCTTCACACACACGCCTGTAGGCAGGCAATTGCTATTCAATCTATTACAGTCAAAAAAGTGTTGTTTTATTTCACTGAGCACAGTATAAGCTGTGAGTCTGACACAGGCAGGCACTGAAATTAGATTACAGGAAAAAAATGGTTGTTTTCAATGTATGGTACACCACCAGGTATGAGTAGTGAAAATAAGCACAATATAAGCTGTTAGGTGTTAGCCTGTCACACACACACGCTGGCAGGCAGGCACATGCAATTAGATTACAGAGAAAAAAATTATAAAATAAAATAAATGATGTTCTAGACCTAAAAAGGGCTTTTTGGGTTGCTGTCCTTGCAGCAGATATCAGATGAGTCCTTCAGGTCTGTAATGGAAGCTAAATACACAGCCTGGCTATCTATTTCCCTATTTAATCTCCAGCAGCTACACTATCTGTCATCTCACAACGAATGCAGCTTCAGAATGATTATAAAATGTATGCTGTCCTTCAGATGGAAGGCTCTGGAAGGGAGTGTATGCTGCTGATTGGCTGGAATGTGTCTGCTGACTGTGAGGTGCAGGGTCAAAGTTTCCTCAATGATAAAGTATAGGGGGCGAACCGAAAAGTGCATGTGTTCGCCGCCCACTGCAAACTCGAACATGCCAAAATCGCAGCGAATAGTCCGCGGGCGAACTGTCCGCAACATCTCTACTCCTGATATTAATGGAGCTCTAACTGCAAGACATGTAGTTTTTTTACATTTATATCCATTCTTCAAAACATGGAAAAAAACGAAGAGATGTAGATTAATATAGGGGAAGATTAATTTTTCTAGCAACCATAGCAATGGGGGCATTTATTTTAGGGGCATTATACTTGTTTTTTGGTTTGTAAATCACTTTGAAGAGGAAGGACATTGGCGCAGTGAGGGTCGCAACTGCAAGCCAAGCGCGTAAGTCGAAAAACCCTAAAAACAAACAAAAAAATTTTACAAATATAATAACACACTCACAGAGCCAGGAAGCCTGGGAGTGAGGTTGCAAGCGATGTTGAGCCATATTTGTGGGCTTTCGTCAATCCAACATCGGCTAAGCAAGAAAAAAAATGGCGGCCAAAAAACAGAAAAAATTCTGAAACTTGATGAAAACGAGGCTGAGCAAAGCCAGGCACGCAGGACTTAGAAAATACACGACGGCAGCCAGCGGCGCAGTGAGGGTCACAATTGCGAGCAAAGCATGTAACTCAAAAAACCCTGAAAACAAAATAGATTTTTTAACAAATATAATTACACACTCACGGACAGCACAGGGGGAGAGCCAGGAAGCCTGGGAGTGAGGTTGCAAGCGATTTTGAGCCATATTTGGGGTTTTCGTCAACCCAAAATCGGCTAAGCGAGGAAAAAAATGGCTGACGAAAAACGTAAAAATTCTGAAACTGGATGAAAACAAGGCTGAGCAAAGCCAGGCACGCGGGACTTAGAGAATACATGACGGCAAAGACAGTAACCCTTACACAAACAACACCAGGCATGTGCAACTTTGAAAATAAAACAAACGGCCTTCAGAGCGTAACACAGCTAAACCCTACCTATAGGGCCATCAACCACCAGGAGAAGTCTCAGACGGATCTGACAAATCAAAAAGTGGATACATCTATGTCCATGTTTGAGGAGTTGTTAAAGGCCCTGCTGTCAAAGGCAGTAGATGACCTCAAAAGAGAAATTCATGATCTAAGGCAACGCACCCACTTGCTAGAAACCACCACAAATCAAATAGCGGAGGCATAAATGAGAGACAGAGAGGATATTACACAAAATGCCATACCAAAATACCTCTGCCCTGGAGGAGGAGAAATTGGAAGACGTGAACCATAGACACCACCTTCACAACATAAGCATACGTGGTATCCCTAGGGCCACCCTGGATCTCATGCCATATCTGCGGGTGGTCTTCAATACTCTTACCTACTCTCCAAGAAAGCAAAGTGGAGATAGAGAGAGTAAATAGAGCCTTGGGTCCTCCCAGGTGCCGGAGGTCCCTAAAGATGTTATAGCGTGACTGCTAAGACAAAGCACAAGAGACCAAATACTCATGACTGCCCATCCATCAAAGGCCCGGGCGGCTCGCCAACTTTAACTCTATGCCAACCTTGAATCATCCACCTTGGATAAAAGAAGGCAAATGAAATCAGCATTGGCTATCCTCCACAATATCCAATACAGATGCAGTTTTCACTTTGTTCTTCTGTTTCAAGCGAAAGACAAATTTTACTCTGCACGATCCCTAGAAGAGTGCCTTCAGCATCTACAGAATCTGAATCTAACACCAGCAACTACTACAAACATGGATCAAGTGACATCCCAAGACACGTGACGCTCCAAACAATGGACAGACGAACCTAGCCATAAACACCTAAAGAGCAAGACCGAGGACCCCGTCTCATTCCCCCTTGACAAGATTACATGAGATTATACTAGAACTCTTTAATTCTCCTCTTTAAAAGCTACATTGCTAGGATTATGTTGCATGTTTATGAAAAAAATGTTCTTTCTTTTCCCCCCTCAGGTTGCCTTAGTGGGCTCAAACCCACACAGTTTATGTACAAATACCTTTGTTCCTAGAGTTTCTGGAGGGCAGTAGGGGCTTCCCCTTGATTGTAATGGGATCTTCTAGAACAATCCAAAGGTTCATTAGGGTTTCTAAATATAAGTATATTCACTTGTTTGTTAACTGCTATAGATGAGATTTAGGGGTTGGGAGCGGGTAAAAGCTCATTACAACCAGTAAACGTACTTACCCACCCCCCCTTATGTATTCACAGTACCTTCCTCCATTTGGTGAAAGAATGGGGAGACGTCAGAGTCACTCTCATACTCTAAGCACTTTAGTGCAATTTAATTTAATAAAGAGGAATCTGATGAATCTTTGTATTTGCTCGAATTTGAGCAACTTAATGGTTTTTGGTTTGTATTTATACTTGTTGTTTTTTCTTATTCCACTTCATTTCAATAGCATCTATCATCGGAATCGGCATCTTGCTATCTCTCGACTTGCCCTTGTACAGGGGGAACCAGGTCCCCCCATGCATTCCTCCACGCTCCTCTCACTTCAGGTAAGCGATATCACAGCCACCTACACATATATACACAATGAGCACTTCCAGTTACAATTTTATTACACATAATGTGAAGGGCTTTCATTCGCTTTTCAAAAGACGCAAAGCTTTTCTAACATACCGGTCTCACCGCCCTGCAGTCCTCTTTCTCCAGAAAACACACTTTACCCGGGATAAAATCTTCAAATACATGCATAAAAATTACTCATATTTATAAGTCTCTCACCAAAATTTGAAGAAGGAAGGGACAGCTATATTGCTCCACAAAGACTTCCCCTTCTTATTAGAGAACAAGAAACTGGATCCCAGGGGCAATTTTATCTTATTAACAGGCAAAATTCAAAATATGAGAATCACCCTGATCTCCCTTTACTCTCCCGACCACTGATCCCCACAACTGCCTTATCACACTTTTAAAGTCAATAGGCCCGCAAGACTTAGGCACCATAATCATAGGAGGAGATCTTAACTTAATACTGAACCCCAGGCTGGACAGATCTAGAGATTACAGACGGGAGATTTTCCAAAAAAAGTAGGCAGATCTACTCCTTACTTTGGGACCAGTTTTTGACAGATATATGGAGGGAACTTCGTCCCAAAGATAGGGAATACATATTTTTCTCACAAACCCATGGTACCCATTCCAGGATCCATACCTTCTTAACTAGCTCGTCCATAACAGACCAGTCAGAATTTTCTGAAATCTACCCATGCACATGGTCAGATCACTCGTTTGTAAAATTAACAATATCATTTAGCATAGAATCTAAACCCCTGCCTCATGGAGGATGAACGTCAAGCTGCTAACGATTCCCACACTGCAAGAACAAATTACCAGAGAGACTGAATTTTATGAAATGAGTTGAGAATGGAATGGGTCTGGGTGCTCACTAGGCTTAAATTAGGGTCTCCTGCATAAAACTGTCTTCTAGGTATAAAACGCAACAAAGGTCAAGTGAGGATGAGTTAAACAAGCAACTTATCAAACTAGAGAAGCTACAACAAAGACACCCCACTGACGCTGCAAGACAACAATTGACACAAACAGACTCAAACTAGATATGGTCCTATCATACAGGACGGAGAAAGCACTTCGATGGACTAACCACAAATACTTCACTAAGGCTAATAAACCGGACTCCTTATTAGCTAAAAAAACTTAAAAATAAATTTACCCAAGCTAAAATCTATCAAATAATTTCTCCTTCAGGTCAGATAGCTAACAGCCCTTCTAAAATCCAAGAGACTTTCCATGCATTTTACCAACAAATATACACTTCCCCAAATCAGAATGAGAGATACAACATTTTCTAAACTCCTGTGACCTCCCTTCCCTTGCTGATAGTGAATTAGCCCCTTTGAATTCTAAAATGTCCCTGTAGGAAGTCACTGCAGCAATAAGGAATGACAAGCCAGGTAAGTCGCCAGGCTCTGACAGATTCTCCTAACTTTATTATAAAAAAATAATCGATTTGTTAGCCCCTCACCTAGTTAATCTGTTTAATAGGATCCTAGATGGCCACCAAATGTCCCCTGAGCTTAATCATGCAGAATTAGTATTTGTCCCCAAAGAAGGTAGGAACCTTCTGGAAGCCAAAAATGACTTCCCCATATCACTCCTCAACAATGACATCAAATTGCTAGCTAAAATCATGGGGAATAGAATGTCAAAATTTTTAACCTACCTGGTGCAAAAAGACCAAGAAGGGTTTTGTCACGGACCCCTTTTTCTCTGCCTGGGTGTTGGCCCATTGAGCCACCATAAAAGCACAGACTGCTTGGCTTCAGCAGTGGATTATCTGCATAAACACCTCCATTGTATTCTGATCTGTTTTGTCCCATTGTTTAAAAGAAGAAAAAGGTATGATCTATATCTTATTATACCCTTGGTGCTTGACACCACTATTATCTAAACAATATAAATAACTTTAATGGGATATTTTAATCCGGAAATAGCGCCGCTTAAAAGTTATAAAATTGGTGCACAATACAGAATATATAAATAATATAAGATATAAGAATGAGGATAGATCAGTATCATCACCAATATAGAGATCTAGTCATGAGAGGTACCCTAAATGAAGGGTTAACGTGTTCAAAGATAATAGATGAAAGAAGTATTTAATCCTCATATATCAGAATAAACTGATATACCTGAAAAAGTCTGGATATACTGATAATCATCGGATTATTCTATATAGAAAGCACTATAAAGAAAAAACTAATGTTAAAAACAAAATATAGAGTAAAACAGAGATCATAAATAAACTGGAGGTATCAATATATATGTCAATATCAATATCAAAGATACTTGGGACACTGCAACATCAAAAGGTAATGAATGATAATAGAAGCTGCAGATAACATATAACAGTATAACAATATAGTGTATTGGCAAAACGTTGCCACACTTAGTATACTTGCTGTTCAATTGCTACGCTTCATGTATATCAACATGGCTTGTCCCATCAATTCACTATGTTAGATTGGTCCTCCAGTGGTCTCTGCCCTCTATGACTACTGATAAAAGTGCCAACGGGCTGTTTCGTCCATCCTCGTGGACTTTCTCTAAGGCTGTATTCTATGCTAGACTCTCTTGCTTATAAAGCCAGTTTATTTCCGGGTTTGATGATGTGTATTGCGTAATTGCGTCTTTGACTCGACGTCATTACATTCGCGAAACTGTGTCATTGCACTTTTTTACAACTCTTTAACTTTATTTAAACGGACAGTGGGCATTTTCAAAAGTAAACTAACTTTATTTGTTCCCGATTTTGACGAAGGTTAACAAAAGCAAAATTCACTTATTTACTGAATATATGGGTCTAGAGATCAGGATTTAAGATAAAATATCCAAATGATCACAGAACAAAAGTGATAAAAGAGGAAATATGGCTACTTTTTTGTTTAGTGTGGTGATGTGAAATCTAGAATAATTATCATTGTACAATGGACAGCACGAGTCCAATAAGTATAATGATGAAGCATAAAATAATAAGTGGTGAGTGATGTGACACTGAAGTGAACTCTTATGTGAGTATATAATCTAAAATATAACTCTAAAAGTGAATGATTATAATCTTTCTTTGTAATGGTAATAAATAAATTAAACATTGGTGAATTATTAGGTCTAAAGCCTATATAAAGTGCTTAGTTGTATATTTGTGTTCAAAGAAGAAAAAAGAGTGAATAATAAATGATGATACTGATGTATCTGTTAAGTGTATTTTATATACTGTAGAAAAAATTAGATATGTTAGAAAAAATCAAGGGGATCCTAGAGAATGTTGTAATATATCAGCACCTCCAGACATATAGTATCTTATCTCTTTATATTAACCCATATTCGAGAACCCTTTTTCAATTTAAATAAAGGCTGTATAGGAGTATCCCTCATTTAACCCATTAGGGTATTTACTATTGAGTGTGAAGATCCATTTGCTTTCAGCTTGTAGAAGTTTCCTATCTATGTCACCACCTCTTGGTCCTTGAAGCAATCTTTCTCAGATTTGAAATGTCATAGCCTCCGGTTGATTTCTATGAAAGAATTTTATATGCCTCGAGACGGAGGTATCCAATTGTTTTTTAAAAGAATATGCATGTTCTAGTATTCTCCTACGTAGCTGATGGAATGTTTTACCTACGTAAATTTTTTTACAAGAACATGTCATGACATATATAACATGAGTGGTTTCACAATTTATTAGACGTTTCACTGGATACTTGATTCCTGTATTGATATCTGTGAAATCTTTACATGGTTTAATGTATTTACATGCCTTACAGTGGCCACACTTGAAGAGGCCCTTTGTAGGCTTTAACCAATTTTCTGGTCTTTTTGGGGGATTGAAAAAACTTTTGACCAAGATGTCTTTAACACTGTTATTCCTTCTATATGTAATTGAAGGTTCTACTGTTATGAAGTCTTTTAGAGTTGTATCTTCTCTCAAAATATACCAATGTTTCTTCAGAATATTTCAAATGGTTTTCCAATCTCTCCCATATGTCAATATTTTCTGCTCTGTGTCTTTTTCTTCAGATTTTACCTTTTGTATGCTCTTTTTAGAACACGATTCGGGTAACCCCGTTGTTTAAATCTTGTTCTCAAGTCTTTGGCCTTTTCTTTGAAATCCATTATATCATCACAGTTTCTTTTTAATCTCAAATACTGTCACATAGGTATTCCAGATTTTAATTGTATTTGAGGCTGTGGGTTTCCGAAATACAGATGTATGGATATTTCCTTTATCGTCTTTTGACAAGATCAGATCAAGAAATTCAACTTTTTGACTGTCCAGCGAATATGTGAATTTTAACCCTCAGTTGTTCTTATTCAAAACTCCTATGAATTTAACAAATTCATTTTCAGTAGCAGTCCAGAAAATCAATATATCATCGATATAACGTTGCCATAATATTATATTTTTGGTGTAATCATGCATTCTTTCTTCATACACATCGCTGTGCCCTTGTTTTGTTGATACCACCGGTTGTTAAACAAAAAATAATTTTTTGTTAACACGAATTTCAATAATCTGATAATGAATTCATTGAATTCTATATACTTAATACTTTGCATGCTTAGAAAATGTTCAACTGCTGCAATGCCTTTATCGTGTGGTATCGATGAATATAATTGTTCAACGTCAACAGTAATCAATATGGTTGCTTCTGGTACCGAAATACCATCCATTTGTTTTAAAACATCCAAAGTGTCCTGTAAATATGATGGCAGTGTTTTTACTATCTCTTTGAGATGACCATCTATAAACATACTTATTTTTTCCGTTAAACAATTATTACTAGAGACTATGGGATGGCCTGGTACTGGGACTACTTGTTTGTGTATTTTTGGTAGCATGTAGAAAGTAGGTTTTGTAATTTCTTTTGGCATCAGAAAATCATATGTATCTTGATCTACTAATTTTCGCTATTTTGCATATATTAGTATTTCTCGCAAATCCTTCTTAAATTTTATTGTTGGATCTTCTTTTAAGATTTCATATGTTCATCTTATCCTGTAGCACCCCACTGCACATCTGGAGGTAATCTGTTTCGTTCATCAATACTACATTCCCCCCCTTGTCAGTGGGTTTAATAACCACTTTGCTATTGCTCAATTCTTTTAGAGCTTTTCTCACTTGGCTGCTGATATTTTGTTTGGAGTTGTATTCCAACTCATACTCCTTTGCTGTTTCCATATGTTCTTTTAGATCCTTTTCAACCATATCAAGAAAAAATTGTATATTGCTAAACATGGATAGATCTGGAGTGAATTAACTTTTTTCTTTTTATTTCTTTGAGATGTTTTACCTTGCATATATTCTTTTTGTTTGTTTAGTAGACCCATCACTGCTTTGAAGGCTTCTACTTGATCTTTATCCACTACTAATTGGTTTAATTCTCGTTCTTCTTTATTCATAAAACATTTTTTCAGTGACAATTTTCTAACAAAGAGATTATCGTATATCCCCGAGTATAAGCCGACCCGAGTATAAGCCGAGGCACCCATTTTACCACAAAATACTGGGTAAAATGAGTGACTCGAGTATAAGCCGAGGGTGGGAAATGTACTGCCCACTGTGTCCCTCTTGTGCCCTCTGTGTCCCCCATCTCTCCCCGTGTCTCTTCTCCCCTCTCCCTTCCCTGTGTCTCTTCCAAACTCTCCCTTCCCTGTGTCTCTTACCCCCTCCCTTATCACCCTCCTCAACCCCACTCCTAATCCTCCCTCCTCATCCTCAACCTCCCTCCTCATCCTCAACCTCCTCATCCTCCCTCCTCATCCTCCCTCCTCATCCTCAACCCCCTCCTCAACCTCACTCCTCATCCTCAACCCCCTCCTCAACCTCCCTCCTCAACCCCCCCATCCTCAATCGCCCTCCTCAACCCCCCATCCTCATCCTCTCTCCTCAACCCCCCATCCTCAACCCCCCATCCTCAATCCGCCTCCTCAACCCCCCATCCACATCCTCTCTCCTCAACCCCCCTCCTCAACCCCTCCTCCTCATCCTTAACCTCCCTCCTCAACCCCTTCCTCAACCTCCCTCCTCTACCCCCCATCCTCAACCCCCTCCTCAATCCCCCTATCCTCACCCTCAACCCCCTCCTCAGCCTCAACCCTCCTCAACCTCAACCCCCTCCTCAGCCTCAACCCTCCTCAACCTCAACACCCATCCTCAACCTCCCTCCTCCACCCCCCCCATCCTCAACCCCCCCATCCTCAACCCCCCCATCCTCATCCTCAATCCCCCCATCCTCAACCCCCTCCTCAGCCTCAACCCTCCTCCACCTCAACCCCCTCCTCAGCCTCAACCCTCTTCAACCTCAACCCCCCTCCTCAACCTCCCTCCTCCACCCCCTCATCCTCAACCCCCCATCCTCATCCTCTCTCCTCAACCCCTCCTCCTCAACCCCTCCTCCTCAACCTCCCTCCTCATCCTCAATCCCCTCCTCAACCTCCCTCCTCATCCTCAACCCCCTCCCCAACCTTCCTCCTCAACCTTCCTCCTAAACCCCCCCATCCTCAACCCCCTCCTCAACACCAACCCCCCATCCTCAACCTCCCTCCTCAACCCCAACCCACCTCCTCAACCTCAACCCCCCTCAACCTTCTTCAACCTCCCTCAACCTCTCTCTACCCCAACCCCCCTCCTCAACCTAAACCCCCCTCAACCCCCCTCAACCCCCCTCCTCCGCCTAAACCCCCCTAAATACCTCCCCCCCTCTCCCCTCACTTACCTGCTTGTTCTCCGGCCTCCGCTCCCTGACCTGGCACCCGGTATATGCTAATGACGCGGCGCTCATGTGACGTCATATGTGCGCCGGGTCAAGGAGCGGAGGACGGAGAACAAGTAGATAAGTGAGGGGAGAGGGGGGAGGTATTTAGGGGGGTTTATGCTGAGGAGGGGGGTTTAGGTTGAGGAGGGGGGTGGGAAAGAGACACACGAGGGGATTAGAGACACACGAGGGGATTAAAGACACACAGGGGGATTAGAGACACACGGGGGGGTTAGAGACACACGGGGGGTTTAGAGACACACCGGGGGGTTAGAGAGACATGGGGGGGGGGGGGGAGAGTGACTTGAGAATAAGCCGAGGGGCCCTTTTTTGCCTTAAAAAAGGTCTGAAAAACCACTTAGAATCTTTGGTTGGTACAAATGACAAACCTTTTCTCAAATTGACTCATGTGCCTCTTTTAATTTAAAATCAGAAAGATTAATGATGCTTGTTTCTTTCGGAGTGGCAGTTCCAATCCGACCATCCAAATTTACACTCTCTTTAGTTTGTTTGTTTAATGCATTGCCATCATTTTGTACAGAAGAATCTATGGCCATTCTGTGGAGGATTGCTTGACTGTTGTTTTCCTTATTTAATGGTCTTGCTTTTGTTTTCATTATTAATTTGTCCATATCTTTAGTTTCTTTGCTAAGCATCCCCACTGATTCTTTGTGTATTTGACTTGTTGTTTGTCCTTTGACTAATTGTTGTTGTTTTTCTTGTACCTTTGTCTTGTTCCATGCCAATTGTTTTGGACGTGCCCCTTGGCTAAAAAATGGTGGTGCTCCAGAGTCGTCTGATTTAATAAAGATCTAGTAATTGGGCCTTGGACAAGTTGTTGAGAATTCTGATATATATTCTGATATATGAGGATTAAATACTTCATTCATCTATTATCTTTGAACACGTTAACCCTTCATTTAGGGTACCTCTCATGACTAGATGTCTATATTGGTGATGATACTGATCTATCCTCATTCTTATATCTTATATTATTTATTTATTCTATATTGTGCACCAATTTTATAACTTTTAAGCAGCGCTATTTCCGGATTAAAATATCCCATTAAAGTTATTTATATTGTCCCATTGTTTGCCAGATAAAGTTAATTACATCTGAAATTTGTTAGAGACAGCAGGATGTGTATTAGGGGTTAAGCCTATTTCTCTCAGGAAGCTAATGTTAGACCCCATGTAGGGTCATCTCCTGTAATTGTCTACCACACTCTCTTATTGTTACATTGTATACACCTCCTCTGTATCTAACCACTATAAATATTGTTGAATTTTCTAAATAAAACAGTTCACTTCTGGAGACATTTAGAAATCGTATATCTCTTATTTTGCTCTTGTTCTCCTGGAAGGCTGCAGGGAGGTACTGAGGGAATCTGTGGGATCCTACTGTGGTAGGTTTGACTGCAACAAGTCTTATCAAGGCTCCTTAGAAGAAGCAGATCCAGAGTCTCTTGGTAGCCAGGAAGTGCTGATTTCTGATGCAAGGACCCTGACTGATACAGAAGACAGATATTAGGGTGCTGGTGCCGAGATATCCAAGAACCCCATGGTCTTTGTGGGTAGTTAAACTGTAGTTTATAGAAGGTGGCCCTGGGCTTGTATAGCCCCTACCCTTGTATAGTCACAAATATATATATATATATATATATATATATATATATATATATCATACATGGTTGTTTTTGATGAAAAAAAGACTTGCAAATTGAATAAGGGGAATGTTTGCAAGTTATCCCTTAGCAGAACAGCAGACATGTTTCCTGTTTGTACTGGAACAATTATAAAAGCAATCACAAAAAGGGCTTCTTATGTGGATAATGAAACACAAGTTAACACAACCCACAGAGAAATGGGCTTTATAGCGCCAATAGCATGACCCCCAATTGCTTGTTAAGAGGTTAAATTAATTATCGATGTGAACAGTGAATGTGTAATATGTGCTGTCTGGATTTACACATCCTGGGGAAGGAGCAGCAAGATTCTTGGAATAATTTTATTTATAATGGTTTTTTTTTTATTGACAGTAATATTTAAAATTCTTCAGATATGCTCAATGTAGATCAGCTGTTAACTAATAAAGTTCTTATTCTTTCATTTTTATAGGAGCCCTAGTGTATTGGTGCAGTATGTAGTGTCAGTACAGGAACTACAGAGCTCACACTGTGTGCATGAATGTGCAGTATCCAAATGCTATGTGTAGTGCCAGGAATAGTAGAGCTTACACTGTCTGTATGAAATAGTAGTGTCAGAATTAATGTGTGTAGTGTCAGAACAGGAATAGAAGAGCTCACACTATCCGTATGAAGGTACCGTATAGAGATGCTGTATAGTGTCAGTGCATGAATAGTTGAGCTCACACTGTCTGTATGTAGGTGCAGTATCAAGGTGTGTTAGTACAAAAATACAGAGCTCCAACTGTATGAAGGTGCAGTACCCGGATCCTGTTTGTAGTGTCAATACAGAGCTCATATTGTTTGTATGAAGGTGTAGTATACAGATGCTGTGTGTGTAGTGTCAGTACAGGAATAGCAGAGATCATACTATCCTAGCAATACTACATAGCCAGATACCTTATTCTCGCTCCCAATTCTCTCTCAAACCACTAAAAACAGCACCTGGCCATAATTGACCAATCACAATACATGTAATCTGACAGTTGGTTGCAAACGTCTTTACTGAGCAGGCTCATTCAATTATTTTTTTAAATTATTACATCTCAAAAACAGCTTAAGCTATCTAAAAAAATCCAAAAATGGGTACGGAGGCTTCTTAGATCACTATCATAAACATTCAAAAAAATCCATTCCGCCAATTTTTTTATACAAAAATACCTATGAGAATAACACCATATCAGCATCCCAAAATTCAAAATAAATCAACTTTTATTACCAGGACAGAATTTAATGTAAATTCGCAAAACAATTTCAGACCCACATCACTCCTAAAACACAAAATTTAAAACACATTTGTCAAACCAAAGCAAAGTTATACGCTCATGAAAAATAAGTGTATAATGAAATGTTTAAAAGAACCTTAACTATTAGAGCATGCATGTGCTCAAATAGTATACATGCAGGTATAAGGAGATCTGCAAACTTTCCAGGGGTAATTGTTATCATACAACGTCCATCAAATGGATTAATTATATTGCAATAAGCATTTAGATGTATGATGACATGAACATATATCCATATTTTCATAGAGAACATATAAGCATACCTCTCCTTTCCAATCCTTTCCCTTTTGCTTCCAGAAAATGAACCATAGAAAGCTCCATAGGAGGCCTAAAATTGGCTCCATAACCAGGAAGAGAGAGGGTTACTCTCACTGGGTGTGCCCTGTTCTAAAATGAACCCAAGTGCACCCAAAAAAACAAATAAATACCTTAATTTATTTGCCACAGGAGTGTAGGAATAAGACTGTCCTACCGATGGAGAAGGAACCTTATATATAGCCCTATTAAATTGGATCAATATCTTAGCACGTATTGAAATAAGTAGCAATACTTGCTATTGAATTACCCTCTTAAGCCGACACGCAGCCGACTTGCGTGTTAATATGTAGGACGGCTGAGAATTGCCTATGAGACAGGCAATGTATAACGTTGCAGCCCGAAAACCCATTGACCTCTCATCCATGTAGCCCTTACGATCCAGTCTTGCTATTAAATTGTTAAGAAGTCACACACGAGCAAGCAACACGTAAATGTTGGCGGAAGCCCCACGGGTGCTCCAGATCAACCCGCAAAGGCTAGTAAAGCCCTTACGTGAGCTGAGCGAACAGCATAAAAGACCCACGCACCGGCCCCCAAACCTCCCTCCCATGCCTAAACCTCCCCACTTCTTCCTAAATCTAACTCCATGCGTCAGACCCTTATGGGACACTAATTAACCCCATTAGTCCCATAAGGGTCTATACAGACCCTTATGGAACACTAATGAAACCCAATTAGTCCTATTAGGGTCTATACAGACCCCTATGAGACAATACTTAACCCCATTAGTCACATAAGGGTCTATACAGACCCTTATGGGACACTAATGAAAACACATTAGTCCTGTAAGGGTCTATGCAGACCCTTATGGGACACAAATTAAACCCCATTAGTCTCATAAGGGTCTATACAAACCCTTATGGGACAATACTTAACTCCATTAGTCGCATAAGGGTCTATACAGACCCTTATGGGACACTAATGAAACCCCATAAGTCCCATAAGGGTCTACAGTCCAACAGGGTCTATATAGACCCCTATATGATACGATTAAACCCTAGAATAACACTATAAGTGCCATGAGGGTCTTCCAGGATCCTCATAACACCAAGTCTAAACACTACACTATTAATCCCCCATCTACACTTTTAACCCCCTCTACCCTATTAACCCCCTCCACCCTATTAACCCCTACAATACATAACTAACCCCCTAATAAAATCCCTATTACCTCACTAATTACACAAAATTAAAAATTAAAAAATTACTGAAAAAAAATACATTATAAAAACTAAAAACCCTAATTACACAAAATAAAAAACTGAACTTACATATATTATTATTTAATAAAAAAAAGCCTACATTACTGAAAATAAAAACAGACTACACTACATTAAAATAAAAAAGTTTAAATTACTGAAAATATAAAAACCTACATTACAGTTAAATTAAAACCACTAAAAACATACAATTAAAACCCCTAAACACATAGGCCCTCATTCAATTGTGATTTGGCCAATTGAATAGGGCTCTAAATAAGCACATAGCATATATTTTTTTAAGAAGTTTTTAGTTAGTAAAAACCTTGCTTTTGGATAGATGCTTAGTAACTAAAAACTTCTTTAAAAAAAATATGCTATGTGCTTATTTAGACCCTTTTCAATTGGCCAAATCACAATTGAGTAAGGGCCATACAATTTAAACCCCTAATAACATACAATTAAAACCCCTAAATATACAATTTAAACCCCTAATAACATACAATTAAAACCCTTAATAAAATAAAATTTAAACCTCTAATAAAATACAATTAAAATCCCTAAACACATCAAATTAAAAATCCTAAATTGCACCTAAAACAACCTCCCCCTCGCTAAACCTAGAATAGGGTAAATAAGACCACTTACCTTGCACAAATGCCCCTCCAGCAACAACGATCTTCTGTGCTTCGTCCCTAGCCAAAGGGCCCTTTCCAAATGTCCACTTGTATGGCACCCCTAGGAAAAAAAGAAGCATTAAAATTAATAAATAAATAAGTACAACATAGAATACAAAACATTCTAAATAGTACACTTACCTTTCCGCAATGCCCCGTCCTTCTTGTAGTCTTCGCCAGCAGGACCCCTTAAAACAAATCAGCAGGTCTAAAAAAATGAATGGACAGGGAGGAGCTCCCTGACACAAAAGAGGATTATTTTGCATGCTTATGGGGAAAATTCGAAATGGCACCTTCAGATTGGATGAAAACGCTGTCAATCATATTTCAGCCAATCAGTAGGCAAATGTGTGAGCCAATCAGAATGAAATACAGCCCTATATCCCATTCTGATTGGCTCATGGAACTGTCAGTCATTTGTAATCCAATCAGAAGGCACTATTGCCTTGAGCCAATCAAAATGGGATACAACCCCATGGGGTTACATAGATAGGGTTACATAGACTAAATAGGGTAACATAGGACTAGACAGGGTTAAATAGGACTAGATGGGGATAAATAGGATTAGATATGGTTACATAGGACTAGATGGGGTTAAATAGGTCTAGATGGGGTTAAGTGGTTAGTGATAGGGTTAATTAGGTATAGTGAGGTTAAATAGGGTTAATTACTTACATGGGGTTAATTAGTTAGAGGGGGGTTTATTACTTAGGGGGGTTAATTACTTAGATGGGGTCGTTTATATTTATTGGTTTATTGGGGTGGCTAATAGTGTAGTGTAGGGTAGTGCTTAGACAGCGTCATGAGGGTCCTGGAGGACCCTCATAGCACTTATAGTGTTAATATTGGGGTTAATTAGTGTTTCACTAGGATCTGTATAGACCCTAATGGAATTAATGGGGTTAATTAGTGTCCCATAAGAAACTGTATAGACCCTTATGGGACTAATGGGGTTAATTAGTGACCCATAAGGGTCTGTATAGACCCTTATGGGACTGAGTGCTTCATTAGAGGCTCAAGGTCTGTAATTTTAGATGCCTAGGGGATACTTTTAGTACCCCCATGGCAGGCGTTCATTTTTTTATTAAGAGCGGGTCCACATGGGGGACACTGCGGGGGTTCTGATGCGGACCCCCAGCATTGGGCAGTTCATTTTAGGTGCCAGGTGGGTACTCGAAGTACCCCCAGCAGCAGGGATTCAGTTTTTAACTGCCGCGGAGGTCCCGATCGGGGCTTATGTCTGAATTTGGCGGGTGATCCCGAAGGCTTTAATTAGCCATGATGCAATCCATTGCTGCGTATTAGACTAATTGATCTTATCACAGCCGCTCATCCAACATGCAAAAAGACTGGTTTAAGATTTTGCTTCTCTCACACATTGCTTGCAGGCCCTTCCAATCTAATAACAACGTAACTCGGTATAATTTCATGCACTTAGGGCTTAAGATCTACCCATTGGACTTACGAGGCTGGAATTTAATATGGCCCATAGAAAGGAAATGTCTATCCATGTACTCCGCTGCAGGGAGAGTTAATACTGTCTTGGAAAATGGGATAAAATTCACAAACCTTTGACCTGTACATTGTCAATTCAGATACCCTTTGTCTAAATCAAACCAATAAATACTTGACACAAGGCATTGGGTTAAAAAGGACACAGCTCTGTTTATTATAAATAATAACACACATAAAATAACAAGAGGTGCCTGCCCACTCACACTTAAAAGATTTAGGGCCTCATTAAATTCCAGCCTCGTAAATAAGAGGCTTCTACTTAAGCCCTACGTACTGCAAAGTTTCTCTAACTTACAATGCTATTAAATTACCCCTGCTGCGAGCAACGTATGAGCTACGCAGCAGGCCCGTACGTATCTACACTGCGTAAATGTACATGAGGAGTGACAGCCTGCGAGATGATATCGCAGGCTCCCACTCCTCATCAAGTGCTGCGGGGGTCCTAAAAGGGACCTCCGCGGCAGTCCCCCACATAAGCCCTGCCGTGGGGGGTACTCCAAACCCCCCCCTAGGCACCTAAAATGAACCCCCCCTCAATGCGGGGGTCCCTGTCGGGACCCCCGAAGTGTCCTCACATGAACACCTTGCTGCAGGGGTCCATAGGAACCCCCGCAGCCCCCACACATTAACCCCTTGCAGCGGGGGTCCCCGATCGGCACCGATCAGGCCCCCGCTGCATTTAAAACTTTTAAATTCCCCGCCGCGGCTCCTTAAAGGGGCCGCGGCACACTATTACCCAATCCCGGCCGCGGCACTTAAAATTAACCCCCCTCTATGCTGGGGGTCCCCATCGGGCCCCCCGAAGTGTCCCCACATAAACCCCTTGCAGGGGGGGGCCCCGATCTGCATAGATCAGGCCCCCCGCTGCATTTAAAACTTTTAAATTCCCCGCCGCGGCTCCTTAAAGGGACCGCGGCACACTATTACCCAATCCCGGCCGCGGCACTTAAAATTAACCCCCCTCTATGCTGGGGGTCCCCATCGGGACCCCCGAAGTGTCCCCACATAAACCCATTGCGGGGGGGGCCCCGATCTGCATAGATCAGGCCCCCCGCTGCATTTAAAACTTTTAAATTCCCCGCCGCGGCTCCTTAAAGGGACCGCGGCACACTATTACCCAATCCCGGCCGCGGCACTTAAAATTAACCCCCCTCTATGCTGGGGGTCCCCATCGGGACCCCCGAAGTGTCCCCATATAAACCCCCTGCTGCGGGGGGCCCCGATCGGCACCGATCGTGACCCTGCTGCAATTCAATTTTAAATTTCCCGCCTCGCGGGTCCTCAAAGGACCGTAAAGGTCCTGAAAGGACTCGCACTAAAAATATTAACCCCAGGCAACTATAATTACCCCATTAACTCATGATGGTCAATACAGACCACCATAAGGCCTAAATTAACCCATTAACTCATGGTGGTCAATACAGACCACCATAAGGCTCTAATTAACCCATTAACTCATGGTGGTCAATACAGACCACCATAAGGCCTAAATTAACCCATTAACTCATGGTGGTCAATACAGACCACCATAAGGCTCTAATTAACCCATTAACTCATGGTGGTCAATACAGACCACCATAAGGCCTAAATTAACCCATTAACTCATGGTGGTCAATACAGACCACCATAAGGCTCTAATTAACCCATTAACTCATGGTGGTCAATACAGACCACCATAAGGCTCTAATTAACCCATTAACTCATGGTGGTCAATACAGACCACCATAAGGCTCTATTTAACCCCATCAGTCCCATAAGGGTATATTATTACCATTATGGGCCTGTTACAACCCAACATTAACCACATAAGTGCCATGATGGTCCTCAAGGACCATCATGACACTAACTACAAACACTACACTATAACCCCCAATAAACCATTTAATCTAAACTAACCCCCCTCTACACTAATCTATTAACACTTACACTACCTACCTACACTACCTACCCCCTAATAAACCTCCCCAACACTCTAATTACAAAAAACAATAAACCTACAGCACAGAAAACAAAAAACCTACAGTACAAAAAACAAAAAAACCTACAGTACAGAAAAAATAAAAATTACAACCCCACCCCCCACTACAGAAAACAAAAAAATACATTACAACCCCACCCCCCACTACAGAAAATAAAAAAAATTACACACCTGAAAAGGAAAGACAGATAAACACAATACAATACATACATATAATACATTACATACATTACATACAATACATGACATTAAATATAATATATTAAATATAATATATTACATATAATATATTACATATAATACATTACATACATTACATACAATACATGACATTACATACATTACATATAATATATTAAATATAATATATTACATATAATATATTACATATAATACATTACATACATTACATACAATACATGACATTACATACATTACATATAATGTATTAAATATAATATATTACATATAATATATTACATATAATACATTACATACATTACATACAATACATGACATTACATACATTACATATAATGTATTACATATAATATATTACATATAATATATTACATATAGTCCTAATCAAATACCCCCTATCTATTTAACATACAATCTATTTAATTTAAAATAAATCCTAACTATATCAAATACATCCCCCTATCTATCTAATATACAAAAAATCCTAACTACATACACAGACCCTAATTCTAAGCTAAAATCAATAAATTAAGACCACTTACCTTTAAGATGTTGCTTCAGATCACTAACCTATGGGTCAAACAAAAAATAAAAATTAGTACAAAACATTAACATCAAATAAATAAACATTCTATACATTCTAAATATTCAACTCACCTTTACAGCATGTCCAGTCACTGTTTAGCTCTTCCGGCGCGGCCCTGTTAAAAAAAAAAACACAATACATGAATACATGAATACAATATATAAACAATAAATAAAATACACAAATAAACATCTAAATATACATTGAACTTACCTCCCCGCGATGTCCCCGGCCTTCTCTCCTTCAGCCCCGGCTGGGCCGCGGAACCATCCGCGCTCTAAAAAAAAAAAAAAAAAAAACTAACGGAGGTCTGCACTGGCAGACCTCCCCGACGCTACTGAACCTCCCGGAGTCGTTTCCGGGAGGAAATTGGCATTGGCGGCTTGTGATTGGCTGAAAAAGCTGTCAGCCAATCAAAAGTCGTCAATGTAGGAGCCAATCAGGATGCGCAGATGTCTTCTACCAATCACTCCGTGGGGGTGTATCCCATAGTGATTGGCTGAAGGCATCTGAGCGTTGTGATTGGTTCCCAGAAAGATAGACAAGTGTTTAAGCCAATCAGGGTGGGATATTGGGGTGTATCCCATCCTGATTGGCTCACACATTGACGACTTTTGATTGGCTGAAATTGATAGACAGCTTTTTCAGCCAATCACAAGCCGCCAATGCCAATTTCCTCCCGGAAACGACTCCGGGAGGTTCAGTAGCGTCGGGGAGGTCTGCCAGTGCAGACCTCCGTTAGTTTTTTTTCTTTTTTTTTTTTAGAGCGCGAATGGTTCCGCGGCCCAGCCGGGGCTGAAGGAGAGAAGGCCGGGGACATCGCGGGTAGGTAAGTGAAATGTATATTTAGATGTTTATTTGTGTATTTTATTTATTGTTTATATATTGTATTCATGTATTCATGTATTGTGTTTTTTTTTTAACAGGGCCGCGCCGGAAGAGCTAAACAGTGACTGGACATGCTGTAAAGGTGAGTTGAATATTTAGAATGTATAGAATGTTTATTTATTTGATGTTAATGTTTTGTACTAATTTTTATTTTTTGTTTGACCCATAGGTTAGTGATCTGAAGCAACATCTTAAAGGTAAGTGGTCTTAATTTATTGATTTTAGCTTAGAATTAGGGTCTGTGTATGTAGTTAGGACTGTAATTATTTTATTTTACTTTAGAATAATGGTCTGTGTATGTAGTTAGGATTTTTTGTATATTAGATAGATAGGGGGATGTATTTGATATAGTTAGGATTTATTTTAAATTAAATAGATTGTATGTTAGATAGATAGGGGGTATTTGATTAGGACTATATGTAATATATTATATGTAATATATTATATGTAATATATTATATTTAATATATTATATGTAATGTATGTAATGTCATGTATTGTATGTAATGTATGTAATGTATTATATGTAATATATTATATGTAATATATTATATTTAATATATTATATGTAATGTCATGTATTGTATGTAATGTATGTAATGTATTATATGTATGTATTGTATTGTGTTTATCTGTCTTTCCTTTTCAGGTGTGTAATTTTTTTATTTTCTGTAGTGGGGGGTGGGGTTGTAATGTATTTTTTTGTTTTCTGTAGTGGGGGGTGGGGTTGTAATTGTTTTTTGTTTTATGTACTGTAGGTTTTTTTGTTTTTTGTACTGTAGGTTTTTTGTTTTCTGTGCTGTAGGTTTTTTATTTTTTGTAATTAGAGTGGTGGGAAGGTTTATTAGGGGGTAGGTAGTGTAGGTAGGTAGTGTAAGTGTTAATAGATTAGTGTAGAGGGGGGTTAGTTTAGATTAAATGGTTTATTGGGGGTTATAGTGTAGTGTTTGTAGTTAGTGTCATGATGGTCCTTGAGGACCATCATGGCACTTATGTGGTTAATGTTGGGTTGTAACAGGCCCATAATGGTAATAATATACCCTTATGGGACTGATGGGGTTAAATAGAGCCTTATGGTGGTCTGTATTGACCACCATGAGTTAATGGGTTAATTAGAGCCTTATGGTGGTCTGGATTGACCATCATGAGTTAATGGGTTAATTAGAGCCTTATGGTGGTCTGGATTGACCACCATGAGTTAATGGGTTAATTAGAGCCTTATGGTGGTCTGGATTGACCACCATGAGTTAATGGGTTAATTAGAGCCTTATGGTGGTCTGGATTGACCATCATGAGTTAATGGGTTAATTTAGGCCTTATGGTGGTCTGTATTGACCACCATGAGTTAATGGGTTAATTAGAGCCTTATGGTGGTCTGGATTGACCACCATGAGTTAATGGGGTAATTATAGTTGCCTGGGGTTAATATTTTTAGTGCGAGTCCTTTCAGGACCTTTACGGTCCTTTGAGGACCCGCGAGGCGGGAAATTTAAAATTGAATTGCAGCAGGGTCACGATCGGTGCCGATCGGGGCCCCCCGCTGCAGGGGGTTTATGTGGGGACACTTCGGGGGTCCCGATGGGGACCCCCAGCATAGAGGGGGGTTAATTTTAAGTGCCGCGGCCGGGATTGGGTAATAGTGTGCCGCGGTCCCTTTAAGGAGCCGCGGCGGGGAATTTAAAAGTTTTAAATGCAGCGGGGGGCCTGATCTATGCAGATCGGGGCCCCCCCCCTGCAATGGGTTTATGTGGGGACACTTCGGGGGTCCCGATTGGGACCCCCAGCATAGAGGGGGGTTAATTTTAAGTGCCGCGGCCGGGATTGGGTAATAGTGTGCCGCGGTCCCTTTAAGGAGCCGCGGCGGGGAATTTAAAAGTTTTAAATGCAGCGGGGGGCCTGATCTATGCAGATCGGGGACCCCCGCTGCAAGGGGTTAATGTGGGGGTGCTGCAGGGGTCCCGATAGAGACCCCTGCAGCATGGGGATGTGTATAGGGTGCAGGGGGGAGCCTCACACTGCTGTCTCGGGCTGTTCCGAGGCAGCACGTAGAGGCTTTCGGATCCCTTGCGTGGACTTTTTGTCCACGTAGGGATTCTTACGATATGCGAGACTCGTGCATAGATTTAAGGCTACGTAGCTCTCTCGGAGCCTATTCTCGGCCATTTTCTCGCAGTCATATCGTAAAGCAGGCTGCGAGAGATTCGGTTCTCGCAAACAGCAGGAAAACTGCCTTTTGCGAGCACCGAGAGAACTACGAGGGAGAATTTAATAGGGCCCATAATTTACAACCTACGCTTCTGGGCCCTCAATACAGCGTGAATAATTATACAATGTTTAGATATCTGTGCATGTGTTGAATTGTATTTGATTTATAAACTTCATCAGATAAACCAGCAACAACAGATGTATTATCCACCATCACTTTTCCAGAACCTCTAATTTCTCCAAAATACAGTATTCTCATCTGAAAAAACTTTTTCATACTCCTAATAAATCTATTACGTTTAAGCAAAACCTCAAAAACATAGAAGCAACTAGAAAGTCAAAAGCCTAAATAATTGCAAAAAAACCCTCTAACCTTTGATTCCCTTAATATTCAGTAGGAATTATGAACAGTATTAGAATAATTTAATTGTAACACTTCTCTAGTCTCTTGTAATATCATTCCATTTAACCTTGTTCATTTGTGTCAAGTTGTGATTTTTCCTTTTTTTGCAAACTGTACACCAATGTATTTCAACATCTCTGATCCTGCAGGATAAATCTGCATTACCTGGAACAGTAATCAATATATTGGAAGCACAAGGTTGTTGAATGTTTTGTCCCTTTTGTAAATTTCTGTTGAACCATACTCACAGCCACATTAAATTGCCCTAACATGTAAAACCGCAGCCTGTAACGTAGCCCGCAAGACTTGTGGCTATTAAATTGGCCCCGTAAAGCAAACCGTTGACAATCTGGGAGTTTTGTGCGAAAAAAGCCTACGAAACGTAGAATGTGGAACTTTGCACCCGGAAATTCTTTGTTCTGTCGGGCCCGTAACCGCTATGTTCCAATTTCGATATTAAATTGCAACAAATTTCCAAAGTCATGCTGCAACATGCACAAAGCAATTAAAGACTACCTGATTAAATAGCAACATAAAAACTTGAAACTCATGCCATATTAACTCTCTCACTCACAGCGGCACTATTGTGGACCCTAAAATATAAATATAATTGCATATAATTATTATTTGCTATTCAGTCCTTCAGTCATGTCCGACTCTCTGTGATCCTATGGACTGCCGCACATTTAGCTAGGTCTCTGCCTGTGCTGTTCTACAAGGTTTGCATGCCAAAGATACTGAAGTGGGTTGCCAGTTCCTTCTCTATGGGAGTGTGATTTGTTGGACCTCTCTGCAATGACCTGCCCACCTACACTGGCCCTTCATGGTATAGCTCACAGCTTCATTCAGGTACACAAGCCCCTTCACCCCCACCACTTAGCAATCCACACTAATGTAAATTGATGAATAGCAGAACAGAATGGGAGGTAACAAAATGGGAATGGCTAGACATCTTGGCACATAGCCACCGGCAATGGCGTGGGACTTACCAGGATGGGCGTAGCGGAGATTACCCCTGATGGAGATGAGCTGGCTGTCAATCCACCTCTGCAAAGCCTCCATGTGTTTTTGTGGCCCTTCCTGATGTATTAGAGTAGATTATTGTGGTGTATGTTCCCCTGGTCCCCTTCAGCATTGCTAAGTGGTGGTGGTGAAGGGGCTATACCATGTAGGATCACTCTAGGTGGGCACGTCATAGCAGAGAAGTCAGACAAATCACACTTCACTGGAGAAGGAACTAACAACCACTCCAGAATCACCTGTAATATTCATTTTTAGCCCTCAGGAGAATGTTTATAGTCCACAGTATCACTAAATTGACTTGACCTGTGTATTAACTATTTGTTATTATTATATATGATATTTTGTATTATATGATAGCTAATGCTATTATGACTAGTATTCTTTATATATGTATTTATCTATTGAATGTTAACTAGGGCTCATTAGTTTACATCTATAGGAATGTGACACTAATGTGATACATGTGGATGTCCTATAACCCTAACCATTGAAAACACACTGACACACTGATAACGGTATAACAAAGCTTTATTTCATACACAGACCACAATCAGAAATGGACAAGACTGTGCATTAATATCATGTGTCGTGTGGGAGGGTCCTGAGCGAGCAAGAGGCTAATATTGTGAAAAAGGGGATAACTACAGGGTGTAATGTCATAGTCTAGAATAAACATGATGCATAGCACCTACCAGGGTCACATGTGGTTACTACACCACTGCAACCTGACTCTGATGAAAAAAAGGATTATCAGAAATCACTCCATTTAATTGAAGAAACCATTAATGTGCATAGCACTTACAACTTGTCTAGATCTGCTCAATGACAGATTGACAGATGATTCAGCCACTGGACTGTGCAATCCAATCCAGTTTCACACATACAATGTGGTGTCAAAAAAAAGAAAAAACAAAAAAGTAGTCAACAAAAAAAGGTGGAGGAGGATAAAAAAAAATCAACATGCATGTACAGTACAGTGATACATACTGTAACTTTAATAATATAACAACTCACCTGATTCCCATCTGAAAGCATTACTATCTATTAGCTAGGTCTCTAGATAATCAGAAATATGGGAAAATACCCATTAATACGGAGAGGACACTAAGGTCAGCAGCCAGATTCAATGCCATTTGCATCAGATCCAAGGATCTGTTTTCAGACTGATATTAAGGACAGGATCACATGCTTCACTAGTGCATAAATGAATGCTGGCTGTCATTAACATGCCATTGTGAGACTTTGCAAGCCCACCACCATAGCGGTATTAATCAACATTGAAGCTAACAACAAGCATGTCTGAGATATCTGGCTATATTATAGCTTTAAGATTGTGGGAGCTACAGGGGGGGAGGGCTGTCATTGAAGGAATGTCTACCTGAGAGGCACTGGGAAAACCTTACACCTCATACATTTACTTCACAATGCTTGCAGATGCAGAATTTGCCTTCATGGACCTGAATCATACCTAAAACAAAAAGGGACTGCAGCATCTCTTCTCAACAGCATTCCTCAGTGACCATCAATTGGTGACATGTTAAACAGAACCCTACGTGTCCACAGAGAAGAGGATCACGTATCATGTGATGGGAGGTAGCGTCTGCATACAAAATATCCCCATCACATAGGCCAAGATCCGAGACTCAATAGCCAGGCTAATTTAGGTTAAGATTGTGACCAATATATTGTCACTGAAGAGTGCTGTTGAGAAGGCACAAACATGTCCACAGCCCCTATGTCCTCCTCCACCTAGCCACAGGGCCCACATCCTCCCTGACCTGTCCCTGAGGCCTGACCCTTACCCTGAACTACCAACCCGTGGGACCAGGCCTCTTCCCCTCTGTCCCTCTTCTACGTGTGCCTGATGCTCGGGCCCCCGACCAACATCCACTTTTGCAATCTCCTCCTCTCCCTCCTCCTCCTCTCCCTCCTCATCTTCCTCCTCCTCTCCCTCCTCCGCCTCCTCCACCTCATCGCCCTCCTCCACCTCCACTCCCTCCTTGCCCTCCTCCACCTCCTCACCCTCCTCTCCTTCCTCCACCTTCTCCCCCTCCTCCACCTCACTCCTCACCTCCGCCACCCCACCGCTACTCCCCATGGCCAGCTGCCACTCCTCTCCCTCCTCCTCTCCCTCCTCCTCCACCTCCTCTCCCTCTTCCACCTCCTCTCTCTCCTCCTCCTCCTCTCCCTCCTAAACCTCCTCTCCCTCGTCTACCTCCTCACCCTCCTCTCCCTCCTCCACCTCCTCCACCCCACTGCTACTCCCCATGGGCCCCTGCTGCTCCTCTCCCTCCTCCTCCACCTCCCTCCTCCTCCACCTCATCACCCTCCTCTCCCTCCTCCACCTCCTCTCCCTCCTCTTCCTCTCCCTCTCCCTCCTCCACCTCCTCTCCCTCCTCCACCTCCTCTCCACCCTCCACCTCCTCGCCCTCACTCCTCACCTCCTCCAGCCCATCGCTACTCCCTATGGCCACCTGCCACTCCTCTCCCTCCTCCTCCTCTCCCTCCTCCTCTCCCTCCTCCACCTTCTCTCCTTCCTCTGCCTCCTCTCCCTCCTCCACCTCCATCGCCCTCCTCCACCTCCATTCCCTCCTTGCCCTTCTCCACCTCCTCACCCTCCTCACTCTCCTCTCCCTTCTCCACCTCCTCACCCTCCTCTACCTCCTCACCCTCCTCCACTTCCTCACCCTCCTCCACCTCACTCCTCACCTCCTCCACCCCACCGCTACTCCCCATGGCCCCCTGCTGCTCCTCTTCCTCCTCCTCCTCTCTCTCCTCCTCCTCCCTCCTCCTCCACCTCATCACCCTCCTCTCCCTCCTCCACCTCCTCTCCCTCCTCCTCCTCTCCCTCCACCTCCTCTCCCTCCTCCACCTCCTCTCCACGCTCCACCTCCTCTCCCTCACTCCTCACCTCCTCCAGCCCATCGCTACTCCCTATGGCCACCTGCCACTCCTCTCCCTCCTCCTCCTCTCCCTCCTCCTCTCCCTCCTCCACCTTCTCTCCTTCCTCTGCCTCCTCTCCCTCCTCCACCTCCATCGCCCTCCTCCACCTCCATTCCCTCCTTGCCCTTCTCCACCTCCTCACCCTCCTCACCCTCCTCTCCCTTCTCCACCTCCTCACCCTCCTCTACCTCCTCACCCTCCTCCACCTCCTCACCCTCCTCCACCTCACTCCTCACCTCCTCCACCCCACCGCTACTCCCCATGGCCCCCTGCTGCTCCTCTCCCTCCTCCTCCTCTCTCTCCTCCTCCCTCCTCCTCCACCTCATCACCCTCCTCTCCCTCCTCCACCTCCTCTCCCTCCTCCTCTCCCTCTTCCTCTCCCTCTTCCACCTCCTCTCCCTCCAACACCTCCTCACCCTCCTCACCCTCCTCCACCTCCTCTCCCCCTCCACCTCCTCGCCCTCCTTGACCTCACTCCTCACCTCCTCCAGCCCATCGCTACTCCCCATGGCCACCTGCCGCTCCTCTCCATCCTCCTCCTTTCCCTCCTTCTTCCTCCTCTCCCTCCTCCACCTCCTCTCCCTCCTCTGCCTCCTTGCCCCCTTCTCCCTCCTCTCCCTGCTCAACCTCCTCACCCTCCTCTACGTCCTCCACCGCCTCTCCCTCCTTGCCTCCTTGCCCTCCTCTCCCTCCTCCACCTTCTCACGCTCCTCTCCCTCCTCCACCTCCTCGCCGTCCTCCACCTCTACTCCCCATGGCCAACTTCCCTCCTCTCTCTCCTCCTCCACTCTCCTCCTTCCCAACTCTCAACTCCTCTCCCCTTCTATCTCCTCCCTCCATGAATATATGGATAAATAAACAAAAGTTTTTCTGTATATGTGAGTAGAAAAAAAAAATGTGTGTGCTATGTGTTATTAATAACTCTTGGGGGATGGGGTGTAGGGAATGGGATGGTGTGTGTGTGTGTGGTGTGACCTAACTATATATGTCTCTATGTTTGTTCTTTATCCTATGTGTATTGCAAATATGTGTAATCTGTAGATATGTGTAAGTATTAAGTGTAAATCTGGATGAAATAGAATATAAATCAATAAAAATGCAAACTACCTCTCTCAACTAGCTCCTACTCTCACTCCAAAAGACTCTAACCTCCAACTCCGGGACCTGCGTGTTACTTCGAATTAAAAATACAACACAGTCAACGCATGCACGTGTGGAAATCAAATTTATAAGCTTCCTCAATTGGATGGTTACAAGCGATCGAGGCTCGTACGTACCCTTAACAGTTTGCGTGCGCATAAAGGATTTACGGGCTTGCATCTCAATCCCGTAACTTGTGCCCTGCTCGAATTTGATAGCTCTGTAACTCGCCCAAATTTCAAGCCCGCAGCCATTGCAGGTCTCACATTGCACTTACAGGCTTGGGCCCTCATTCAATTGCGATTTGGCCAATTGAATAGGGCTCTAAATAAGCACATAACATATTTTTTTTAAATAAGTTTTTAGTTAGTGAAAACCTTGCTTTTGGATAGATGTTTACTAACTAAAAACGTATTTAAAAAATATATGCTATGTGCTTATTTAGACCCCTATTCAATTAGCCAAATCGCAATTGAATGAGGACCATGGAATTTAATGTGACTGTCAGTCTCAGAAAAAAAAAAATCATATAATATTTTTAACATTATTTTTTCCCATATCATTAAAATGATGTATTGACATAATGTTCTCATAAGTTAAACTTCTGTGCTGTTCAGTTATAAAAATGAGCAATAAAAGAGTGTATGCAAGAAGATCAGTGCTATTCAAGATAACCTTAAACGATTGTTGTTGCTCATGAAAAAAGACACAGTGAACTATGTAACAAACTAAAAATCTGAATTTTTGAAGAATCACTTCAAAATTTATTTTTGTCTTTGTTTCATCAAATCCTGAGAGCTCAATCATAAAGATGTGCTTTTTATCAGTGGAAGAAGGGCTGAGGGTGAAGGGAACATGGAGTAATCTGGAAGAATTGTTAAATGATTGGATCTAATTAAAATTTACATCAAACTCCTTCTACCTCAAAGGTCCAGAAACAAGCTACTTGCATCATGGGGAAGTTAATACTCCAACCTTCATTCTGAACAATTCTCCTTCAAAAAGAGTAATCTAATACTTCAAGTTCTCTCCTCGACTGATTGGCCACCTAAACTACATTGCTGAATACTAACAGGGGTTTTCAAGGATATTTGATCAATTACTTCAACAAAGTACAACTGGGTAAAAGTAAAATTTCTTCCTACGTTGGATGATATACCGTTCTTAATTCTATTTGGACAACATATAGTAACCTTCAAAACTCATTACATTTTTAAAACATTATTTAATTTGCTAGTTATTTCTCTTTCACTGGAAACTGCAAGCATTCAAAAACACAACTGACTGGGAAAGGGGTTAATGCATATGGAAAAATATAGGAAAAGCAAGAGAAATATAAATCATTATATATCTATTCACTTAGATTCACTAAGCTACATAAGGGCTGTTATGCGGTTCAATGAAGGCTGCATTGTCTAGTGAATCTATCCCTTTATCTAATACAGTAATATCAGAGACTTGAGACTTGAGCTATGATGTGATTTACATTTTTTTGCAAGAAAACTAAGCTGAGCATCAGCTGTCAAAACTCTGACATGTGTGACCCTTGCTGACTAAAGTGTATGTGCTCAGCTGTCCCTTTAGAGAATAATAGAGTGGATGAACTAACCCATTATTATTTGTTTCAAACTAGTCATTTAATCTCGGTGGGTCTAGAGAGAGTTCGAACAAAATTATAGCTTAGCCATTGGCTAAGTCTATAAAAGCGTTTGCATTGTCCCAGGCGTAAGGGTATGACAGAGAGTAGTTGAATTGGCTACTCTGTCTCCCATTACCAGAATGGCAAAGTGAACAGAACTTCAAACATTTAATTTTAAGTTAAATTTAGAACTTGTGATATTAAAAATAGATGATAGATTTCTTTTAATTCTTATTACTTAAAATTCCAAAACTGAATAACTAAACAATTTAAAACCTCTTTTGTCAACTCATTACTTACAATATTTTGTTCATGTTTTAAAACTTGTATGTGTAACAGTTATATCCCCAAAGCAGAGGGATTTGACATATGGTCTTAATATTTATATATCACAAGAAGTAATTGTTAATTTTGATAAAATTATATTTAAGAATTTTGCAAATGACTACTGTTATTTAAATATATTTAAAACTGAATTGAACTTTGGAACTTGCATGATTTGTGTGTAATTGTTACACCATTTTTGTAGGACTTTTATTAAGATCATTAACTTTTCAGTTTTAACGATGCCATTGCATCTGACAATTTTACACGATCTGTCTATTTTTTCCTTGGTATTTTTGACTGTATCTTTTATACGTTTTCCTGATGCTACAGGGATCACTGATTTTAAATCAAATATCACATGTGCATTGAACAGTAAATCATTGGATAACTATTTCAGAGATGGAGATTTTGTAGTGGGAGCAGTAATGATGATGCATTCTTTACAGCTAATGAGAAAAAATAACTTTGAGCAAAAACCGACCTCCCATATTTGTTCAGGGTAAGTATTTTTTGCATTATTTTTTTATACTGAAACCCAGTAAAACATTAATCATTCTGTTGGATTTATTAATGAAGAGCATCTTTACTTAATATATCACAATATTACTAAAGATTTTAAGAAAAAATCCAAGCTTTTCTATGTAAGTTTAACATCATTAGCTTAAAACTAGAAATAAAATGAATTAATTAATGTATTACAATTATAGATAAAGTGTAACTGTAAGGAAATAAGCCTACAATCTCCAAATTTTAGTTAGCAAGAGCTGATTTCCTTACAGAGAAAAGTAGCAGTGTAGCTTTAGCGAGGCGATGAGCAGTCAATGCTAAGCTTAGTGAATATACCCCATTATATAAGAAAAACAATAGCAGTGGGGAAGAAAAAAACTGAACATGGGAGACTTCTTATAGTAAAATATATAAAGACAAAACTTATTTAATAAAATGTACAAATAAAGACCCACTCAAGCATTTGACAAGTTGAAGTACAAACCAGTATTGAAGTACATAACACCCAACTGTTAACTTTTAAATGATGTAATTAAATGACTCATTTCACCTTATTCTGTGTAAAGTTCAGGTTGCACTTGTTATGCAAATTTGAGAGCAGAAACAACAATTTCATAATTTATTACATTCATTGTCTCTTAATCAGAACAAATAAAAAGAAAAATAAGTTAAAAAATTAATTTAATAATAACTTTTTTTGTCCTCCAACCTCAACCTAAACTTTATGTGCAATTATTTATTTATTCACTATATAACCTCTAATATTCTTATACAAATTTACAACTTTTTAAGGGCCAGTCAATTAGAAACATAATCATATTCTTTAAAACATTGCTGCTAATCCTGATTTATGTATGATTGAGAAGTCTTAGCTAATGCATATTAGGAGTCCCTGCAGTCTTATATCTTAATTCAGTTTTGAGTTTTTAGCTTTATTAGAACCTTATAAAAGCAGAATAATAATTTTTATATAATGTATAATAATTGTGTTTGGGTTTAAATTGCTATCCCAGTTGTAGACTATTAAATCCTTTTTAAAAATGGAAAATATTTAAGTAGTTAGATCAGGGCTTTAATAAACATTTACACTTTCTTTTGTGCATATTTTCTCAAGACAAACATGCACCAACACAGTGATTAAAAACTGTGACCAAAAGTGACATCCCATACAATGCTAGCTATTATTTTATTATTTAAGTATTCTTAGTCATGTATAGGATTGAGAGTAAAACTGTTTTGGACATTCTACACTAAATTATTATATTTAGAAAACTATTAAGTTCTAGTAAATAATAAGATATTACAACAAAAGGAAATTATTGTAATTAGCTGTGAAGCTATACCTAGGGATTTACATTTAATGAATAGTTTAGCTCAGGCATACAGCAATTTTTGACCTTGGATGAATCTAATTATTTTCACTTTAGCTTATTATTAATATAGGTCTCACAGGATTTACCTGTGTTTTTGCAGAGCAGTTGAGGCTATAGGATTGACCTTGATTTTATTTTTTATTAATATTATATATTAAATTAACTGGCACAATTTCCAGTTTCACTGTAAGCTTTCATGAGAATCTGACTGCAAAGTGCATTTTTTGTTTGGTTCATTACTTATTTCTAAATAATATTTTTTTTAACGTTCTAATGATATTTTAAAGCAGGATTACTATTTTTATATTTTATATTTGTATTTAATTAGCATCAAATTGTTTCAATAGATCAACAAGAAAAACAAAATGAGCAATAATACCACTTAACATCACTGATAACTCACATCCTCAACCTAAACGTTAAGTGCAACTAAGTATTTATTCAATGCATCACATCCAATATATTTATACAAATCTACAGCTTTTTAATGGTCAAAAAAGTAGAAACTTAATCGTATAAAACATTGCCGCTAATCCTGATTTATGTATAATTGCATTCCACTTGTACATTTCTTAGGAAATCTTGGCTACTGCCTATTTGGAGTCGCTGCAGTTGTATATCTTAATTCAGTTTTGAGTCTTTATGAGAACTGAATATATTATACATCACATATAATAGTTGTCAAACTGCAAGTTGTCATCACGTTTGCGAGCCTCACAAAGCGAGGTGAGCCGTTGAGGCATTGAAGCATTCTGAGCTTGCAGGACTTAGGCAATGAGCGCCAAAGGCGCTCATTGCCCTGCTCACCTCGCGAAGTGAGGCGAGCATTTGAGGCATTGAAGCACGTAGGACTTAGGCTGAAATGAGCACTTAAGCGCATTCATCCACAGCACAGGGTGAGAGCCAGGAAGCCTGGGAGTGAGGTTGCAAGCGATTTTGAGCCTTATTTGTGTACTTTGTCAATCGAAAATCAGTCAGTCATCAAAAAAAAATGGCAGACGAAAAACGTAAATAATTCTGAAACTGGGTAAAAAAGAGACTGAGCAAAACCAGGCACGCAGGACCATTTATACTAGACATCTTAGTCTATGGTTCAGCGAACATTGGGCAGATTAAGCAATCTGACACAGATCTAAATCAACAACTAAGTGACTGGCTCAAAAGACTACTATTGGCTGATGAATGATCTTGTTCCATATATTTTGCTTCATTTCAACAAAACCCACTCCCAAATTTGAAAATGATAAATAGATGCTGAATAGGTGTTGATAATAACTTAATACAGATATAGCAAAGACATGTATTTATTTATTTGAAATTTTCTTTTCCACTAGAAAAGAAACTGGCAACCCATGCAGGTATCTTTTCCAAGATAACCTTATAGATAATCACAACAAGAGACACAACAATTGCACCTGTCGTGCTGAGATCCATAGGGACTCAGAGAGTCGGACACGACTGAGCGACTAAACAACAACAACATAATTAAATATATGTATTATATGAAAGAGCACTCTGAGGGAAGTTTCAAATGTGTTTTATTAAACCCAGGTATCTGTTTCTGCCTAGGTCTATGCGGGCCATTCCTAGGGAAGCATAGTTTCAGGGGTGCAGGCTGTCTGAAGATTTAACTTTTTTTTTTCTATGCACAGAAATGCCTGTATGCCTTTGTTTTTCTGACTATAATTGTGTTCTTGATATACTATACATATATATCTATATATATATATATATATATATATATATATATATATATATATATATATATATAGCTATACCTCGTTTAACTCTTTAGGTTCCAGGCAATAGGAGTGCTAAGCGAAACAGCTCTAAACGGGGCAGTTTAACATGGGGAAGACAGGGCGAGGGAACTCATGAAAAAACACATTTCAATTGAAATGTTTACTTTTTTGGTTTCACATGAACTTCAAAGAAACAGCAAAAATATCACTAACACAAACTGAACATTAGCAGAAATATAAACTTTAAATTATTGATGTTGAAGCTTTTGGGTCATCTCAGATTCTGTTTTCTTCAGTGTTATAGTGAATCAGAGTGTGAAAAGGGGTACGGCAGGAAAAAAAAAAACGTTATATCGGGGCAATCCTATTGAAAATCGGAGCTTAAAAAGGGATCTGGCAGGCAAAAACAGCATTACAGCAGGGTTTAGCATTAAAAGGGTCTGGCAGGAAAAGCAGCTCTATAGTGAATCAGCTCTAAACAGGGTAGCTTTAGGCGGGTATACATATATATATATATATATATATATATATATATATATATATATATATATATATATATATATATTTATATATATATTTTATATATTCTTTTATATATATACAGTATATAAACAGTATATACTGTATATATAAACACACACAAACGTGTGATTTAAGATATTGAAAGGGGAAAGGAGGAGCTGCAAGTGAGTTAGGGGAGCAAAAAAACTGAAAGAAAAAAGAGGATTAAAGGATATGTAAATATGGTTTGCAATAAACAAGGAAGAAAGTAATACAACTAACACTAACATTAATGCATAGCTATAATTCCCTTACATTCTGGTTGCCGGTTGGAGAACATTTCCGTTAATTGAGATTCCATATGTGCTATTGTCTTTCTTGTTATGCAGATGCCCATAGATCTACATTGATATTTCAATGTATGTTGATAAAAATGCACTATATAAATAAATAAACTAAAAAAAAAATAGAACAAAGTGGAAACTAACCTACAGTATACACTAATCTGTTGCATATTTTCCTTTGCTATTTGCTGAATTTACATAGTTATATAGTTACATAGTAATTGAGGTTGAAAACATACTTAACCCATCAAGTTCAACCTTTTAAGATCTCCTATGATCTGCAATATGCAGATTAATTGTTAATTGATCCAAAGGAAGGCAAACAGAAGAAAAAAACACAAGTAAAACTTTGCCAATTGTCTCAAAAGGCAAAACAAATAATAATTCCTTCCTGACCCCAGATCCTGGTGATCAGATTCCTCCCTGGATCAATACTCCCTCTCTAATTAACCAGGATAACCCTGAATGCCATTTTATTTAAAAATATATCCAATCCCTTTTTAAAGTTATCTATTGAATCCACTGTCACCACCTCCCTTGATAAAGAATTCCACAGATTAACTACCCTTACTGTGAAGAACCCTTTTCTTTCTTTAAGGTTGAATCTTTTTACTTCTAACCTCAAAGGATGTCCTCTACGTTTCATTTGGTTAGTCTTTCTTCGTAACTTAGCCCCTCCATTCCCCTTATTAGTTTTGTTGTCCATCTCTGTACTTTTTCCAGTTCTAAAATGTCTTTTTTTTAAGTTGTGCCCAAAACTTGCTAATAATTTATTTGCCTTTCCAGCTGCTGCTTGGCATTGAGAACTGTTACGTAGGTGGTTGTCCACAAGCATTCCCAAATCCCTTTCAATATCTGATACCCCTAGATTTGCTTCATTAAGTTTATAAATTGCATGGTTATTTTTCCCTCCCAGATGCATAACCTTACAATAATTCATATTAAATCTCATCTGCCATTCAATTGCCCATTTCTCTAATTTATGCAAAGCCCTTTGGAGGGAAAGTACATCATTTTCTGATTTAATTACCTTGCACAACTTTGTGTCATCAGCAAAAATGGAGATAATATTTTCCAGTCCTATTTCTAAGTTGTTAATAAATATGTTAAAAAGGAGAGGACCTAATACTGAACCCTGAGGAACCCCACTTACCACATTAGTCCAATCTGAGTATGTCCCATTTACAACAACCCTTTGTTTTCTGTCTTTTAGCCAGCATATATTTACTGCAATTCCTGAATCTATTAGTTTGAATAATAGTCTCCCATGTGGCACTGTATCAGAAGCCTTTGAAAAATCCAAAAAGACTACATCCACTGAGTTGACTTGATCCAAGTTCCTACTAACCTCCTTATAGAAACTAATTTGATTTGTTTGACATGACCTATGCCTCATAAATCCATGTTGGCTCCTACTTATAATCCTGTGAATATACATATTCTTGTATATTATCCCTTATTATCCCTTCTAAAAGCTTCCCACTACAGATGTAAGGCTTTCAGGTCTATAATTCCCCAGATTTGCTCTCCCTTTTTAAATACAGGTATCACCTCTGCTTTTCTCAAGTCATCTGGTAGTGAGCTAGTGTTGAGTGGATCTTGAAAAATTAGATATAATGGTTTGGCTATTACAGAACCCAGTTATCTCATTACCCTTGGATGTATTCCATCAGGACCTTGTATTTGTTTATCCGCAGAATGCATTATTACTCATATACATTTACACAATAATATTTTATTAGCAACATCTAGGGGATTATTGACTCCAGTGTATAAAGTTAAAAAAATCTAAAATAAATCATAAAAATATTATTTTTTCTTTCAGAATTTATCTTCGTTATTACAGACATCTACTAACAGTTATTTTTGCCATTGATGAAATTAACAGAAATCCTTTGCTTCTTCCTAATGTCACTCTGGGATTTGAGATGTTTGACAGCTGTACATATGAAAGTAGAGCACTGCAGAGCACAATACAAATATTATCAGCAAAACAAGGACATGTTACAAATTTCCAGTGTAGAACTAAAGGCATGCTCGCTGGCTTCATCGGCGACTTCATATCCTCTACATCCTATAGCATGGCTGGACTTACAGGGATCTACAGATATCCCCAAGTGAGTATTTATAGTAATATTTTAAAATAAAAGACTTCAATTTGAAATATTTGCTGTAGTTTCTAGCAAATAAATAAACAATATAACTTGATATAATATGAATCATTAAATATTCTCCTTCAAAGTGGAAGCCATTTAAAGAGTGTAAAGTTTGACTTTAGGATGAATCTTGATTTTGGGGAAGGGGGCAACTGTAAATACTGAATTAATTAAGTAACATTACATTTGAAGAGGCATCTTCAAACCCTATCTATCTTGGACTTTTTAACCTTTGAGTTATCTATATTTCAATAAAGTTGTTGTTATGACATTTTTAAATGGATATTTTGGTTTCTTGTTATGATGTGTAACCTTGATTTTGGGAAAGGTAACAACTTTAAATACTGAATTAATTAAGTCCCACACAAATTATATACCAATATTAAAGAGAGTGATTTTTATGCAAATACAGTCATTATCTAAAACATATATGCTATATTATAATACAACTAGAATTAAGTTAATGAACAAAAAACACATTTTGTGAATATTGAATTGTTTATATGTGCAACATATTTAAACATAGTTAAAATATATATCAAGTTGTTATTGGCGTAAGATATGTAACTGCTAATTATTTTTCAGAGCATAAATGTTTTAACTTTTTTTGTTGTGATTTAAAATACCAGAATATTGTTCACAAATTTCTTATTGGAGATTATAAAATTAGTTAATAAATTTCATATTTTTTTATCTGTTTACTCATTAGATAAGTTATGGTGCCCAGGACGCTATATTGGATGATAAAACTCTATTCCCATCCTTTTATCGAACAGTACCCAATGAACGTATACAGTATAAGGGAATCATACAACTTCTTCATCACTTTGGTTGGAACTGGGTTGGTCTTATTTCGTCTAATGATGAGAGTAATAGTAGAGCCAGTGAAGAGCTCAAAATAGAGTTGCTCAAAAGTGGAATCTGCCTAGAATTCTTTGAAATTATTTCAACCAGAAATATGTATATTACACTATATAATGTGGTTCCCACAATTTTAAAGTCAACTGCTAATGTCATCATTCTTTTCATTGATACCTTCACTTTCTTTGACTTTATATATACAGCACAAATGTACTCAATACCTCCAAAAGTCTGGATTACATCAGCTGCACTTTCAGTCTCCAGTGATACCGCCTTTACTTCCTATTTAAGCGTATTAAATGGTTCCCTGCTTATTTCAATACACAAAGGAGAAATTCCTGGTTTGAAAGACTTCCTTTACAGTGCCAACCCATTCACACTTCCAGACGATTTCTTCACTGCTCGAGTGTGGCTCGTTTCATTTGCCTGTCTTCCAGCAAATCACAGTCTGCAATCAGTGTATCGATCACGTAATTGCACTGGAAAAGAGACACTTAAGATAATGGATAACTATTTCGATGTCAATACATTTAGATTTACTTATGCTGTTTACAAAGCTGTTTATGCTTTGGCATATTCACTACACAACATGCTTTCTTTCTTGAGAAACAGCCAACAGTCTGTTGGTGAACTTAATTATGGAAAGGTTTTTAAGCCTTATCAGGTAAATAATTATTTGCACACCTGCATCTAACAGAAACAAACAATATATATGTGTTGTGAAAAGCGGAACATAACTATAAGAATGGTAACTGAAGGGAATTGGTGAATAAATGAGTATATTATTTTAGTTTTGTTTGCAATCCTGTCTTCTCATGATCTAGTATTTCATTATCTTTCAGAAATGTAATTGTATGTTATTGCCTTGGGACTAATGACTTATCTACTGTAACTAGAAAGATAGATAGATAGATAGATAGATAGATAGATAGATAGATAGATAGATTGATTGATTTGTGCTGTCCTTTGGCATTTGTTGTCCTTAAGGTGTTTTACTTTCACCCCAAGCCAGATTTAGCTGAAGAGCAAGAGTACAAACAAATGGTTAGGAAGATTGAGGGTAAATGGGGAGATGAAACAGGGAATGTTAAGGATGGATGAGTTAAAAAAAAGTCTAATAACTGAAGAGGGTACATGAAAAGTAATATAGAGAAAGTGGAGTAAAGTAAAGAGTAAATAGGGGGACTGAACAGGGAAAATATAAATGCGAAACTTAAAGATATAAGTGAAAAGTTTAGTGGGTTAAGAAGAATTGGGAAATAGTGAATAGAAAAGAAAAGGGGTTCAGGAGGGAAAATAGAGATGAGAGATGGACCTCTTTTGCTGCAACATATAGGCTTCCCAATGCCTTCGATCTGGAAGTTTAGAATTTTTCTGCAAATTTTTCTTCACCTCAACCACCTTTATTTCTCAAATTAACTATTTGGGTGTTTTAGCACAACAGCCAGGGACCAGACTACTTCAATGCTGTGATAAGGTTTGAACTCACAGTTCCATGTGAGCCGCACAACCTTGGCAAGAAATGCTATTAGTTTATTTAGATAATATTAATCTCTGCAGTTGGTTGACTTTTAATGTTTTCATTTACTACCCTGAATATAAATATTCCAATTGTTAGGATTTAAGGGATTTGTTTATTTATATATGGATTTTTCTTCTTTCCATTTTATGGTTACAGCTATCTCAATACATCAAGAATGTTCGTTTCAATACATCATCTGGTGAGGAGCATTATTTTGATAATGGACTAGCTATTGGACAGTATGATATTGTAAACTGGGTCATTACTCCCAACAAAACCGTTGTGACTCCTCAGATTGGCAGCTTCATGTCCTCTGCGTCTGCAGGAAATCAACTGCGCATCAATGATCAGGCTATTATGTGGAATCATAAATTTAATCAGGTAAATACAACATCTAAGAACACCTTAAAGGGACATGGAAGGTTTCTGGATTTTACTAGGAGATAATATACTGATTTATTTATTAACTTTTATGTATTTAATTTTAATAAGAAGTGCTTATAAGCTTTGATTTTACTGAAGAAAAAAAACAGTACCAGCTTGGGTCTGCCCTCTGCAGATTAAGAAGATACAGGCTCTGCTGTACAGACTGTTCAGTGTCTCATAATAACCAATCAGGGGCATGCTGCAATATACTGCTGAGACACGGCACTCTGTAAGATACTCTACAATCTGTACAGCAGTCTGTGCATTCATAAAATG
Organism: Discoglossus pictus; assembly: GCA_027410445.1. Lineage (NCBI taxonomy): Eukaryota > Metazoa > Chordata > Amphibia > Anura > Alytidae > Discoglossus > Discoglossus pictus. The sequence continues at coordinate 174,894,748 of CM050169.1, read as the reverse complement.
CAGAGGGTAGACCCAATCAGGTGCTATTTGTATGATTTAGACAGTAAAAATAAAGATTATAATCACCTCTTAATAAAATAAATTACATAAAATTAAATAAATGCATAGGTATATTATATACCTAGTAAAATCCAGAATCCCTTCATTAGTTGATTGCTTAAAAAGCTGTATAGGCCAAAATGATAAAACAAAAATAAGACTGATTTAAAGGACTGTTGTAGTCAATATTTTCTATATGGTCTTCAGAGGAAACTTCATAATATGCTAAATGTTTTAGAAAGTAAAATAAATACAACCTTTCATTTTTTTGCTGTTTATGAATTATTCTGTACAGCAGGCTTCCATTTGTTATTGGGCTGCTTCATGCCACATCTTTCTTAACTGGGTGTGTCCTTGTAAAATATTGAGTTTTGCTTTAGTCCTAATGAGAGCACTGGCAGTTGTGCTGACACATTTCCACTTCTTCTTTACATTCTCACATCAGGAAGTAGAAGGTTAGATTCCACAGCAGCATAATTGAATAAAAAGTAATAAATTAGAGACTGTGCTATTCTTTGCATTCTAAAATCATGCAGCCTTATTAAATTGCAATTTGGCAAATTTAAAAGGGCTCTATTTAAGCACATAGCATATTTTATTTACAGAAGGTTTTAGTTAGTGAAGACCTTGCTTTTGAATAGAAGTTCACTAACTAAAAACACAGTGGTGTTTAGAATCACTCACTATGTTAAAGTTTAAGTTATTTTTTTAAGCCAGTCCTACTTGACCAGATCTCTTACCACAGGAATTAACAGGAAGATAATGCACAATTAGCAGGTTTAGAAAAAAAAGAGAGATGCTTTAATACATATACGGTAATTGTGTATGTGATTATGCTGATTCAACCAACTGAGCATGTCATTCGTGCTAAAATGAATTAATTACCTGAATTAAGTGTTAGATAGGAGAAGAAATCTCTGCATAAAGATAGCAATATTTGAGATATAATATTTAATACTAATTTAGATTTTTTAATAAAAAACAATTGCAAATATCCTTATTTATATGGAAAATGTAAATTACTGTTGAAATGATAACCTTTGTTATAGCCCTTAAATCAGATCATAGCAATATGAGGAAAATAAACTGTTCGATATTTATATTTAAAAACCGCAATACAATTTTATTGATGTTTATTGAATTAATAGAAATACATAATGTAATGTACATCATATAAATTATTCTCATATAAATATACAATTTATTAGGTTCATAGTTTTTTCAGTTTAAAATGTATATTGTATTTCATAGTGAAATAGAAATTATATTAATATTTCAATACTTTTGAAAGCACTAAACTGTCATTTAATTATATAAATCATTTGAAAAAGTGCTGGTTTGTGTAAAGTAGCATTGCTAAAAATATATTAATAATATTAAATATTAAATCAACTGTATCTGTGACAGAGCTCTTCCCAACTCTCTCTCTCTCTCCGAGTCAGTGTCTTCTCTGTAAATTGTAAATGTGTGGTATATCCAAAAGGCATAATACTAGGTTGGCCTGTCTTCTAAGATTTATATCGGTCAGGATATTTACAAAGATATCTTAGCAATAACTAAACAGCTGTAATCATGTACAGCCCAGAGGGAGAATTTGTCATAGCTGTATTAGTGAAGTTACAGTCTAACAATTCATTTAACAGATCTGCGTTCTTTCAAACCTTTCATTTTTGCAAACAATGATTAGGAAAGTGTTAACTTCAAGGAAAGTATATGTAATGACGTGTATTTAGTGTGCTATATAAAGTGCATGTGACATATAGAACTTTTGAAAAACTGACCACAACCATTTGAAGATATCATAGAGTATATGTATCCAACATAAAAGTCCATTTTTAAATTACGTTATATGAAATAATACAATAGGGTATTAAACCTGTTGTGTGGTTATGCTATGCTAACCTTTTATAAATTACCCCCTCTCCTATCTTTTAAATATGCCAATTACTCTTACATTTCTTATTTGTTCTCTTCCTCAGACTCCGCGCTCGGTTTGCAGTGAGAGTTGCCTTCCAGGATATAGGAAAGCCCCTCAGACATCAAGGCCCATCTGTTGCTATGACTGTGTTCCATGCTCAGATGGGGAAATATCTAACAAGACTGGTGGGTTTCATGTCAGGTTAACTAATCCTACACTGACTTACTGTATTTGTTAAAATAAATAGTACTTTGGACTGATTTCTCTAATTTGTTCAAGAAATAGTGTTGACAAGCTGCATATTTGTATTGTTATTGTGTATAACTTCTATAATTTAGAAAAGTTGTCAGTGAGGATCAATATATTTCAACAAGTACCTGCATTACGTAGACCCCTGATGAATATCATTCTTTGTCCCTTTCCACTGACCATTCAAAATAAACACTTTGGTATGTTTTCATCATTGAGACTCCTAGTTTTTTTTGTTTTATTTGGTAACATATAATCTTGTAAACACATTGGGCCTCATTCTATTATCGGCCGCAGCCGTTGCGGGGCCGCAAGGACCGGCCGCAAGCTATTCGGCTATTCTATTCCCTTACGGCCGGGGATTCCGGCAGGCTTGCGGCCGGTGCCTTGCTATCTCTTGCGGCCGCTCGCGCCGGAGGAAAGCCTTTGATCTTAAACGTCCGCAAGAGATTTGCAATTCAATTGCTCCGGGAAACCTCTCTGCAAGGCTAAAAGCGAGCCGCAGTTACTTGCAGGAAAAAGGTCTCGCTAGCACCAATTAAGCACATAAAATAGCTCAAATAAAGCCATCCTGCACTTTGAGAAGACTATAAAGGGATTTTAGGTGCTAGAAAAAATAGCACATAATTACCCTATACTCAAATCCGTAAAATATTTGTTTTTTAATATCCGTAAAATATCCATGTAAAAAGTCCAGAGTGCTTGGAGCACTTCAGACACACCCACGCCGCAGCCGGCAAATAAACAGTTAATTTGAACTCGGGTTTGGGCAGATGTGCAAGCTTGAGAGTGGGTTCCTTTTAATCCTCATGTCCCCCAATATGATCCCTAGCATTTACAGAGCTGTACAGTGCAGGCTTGAATTTATTTTTCAGTTTTTATATTTCAGAGCTTACGGCCGGTTCCAAGATATGCGGCCGGCCGTAAAAGGAGATCCTTGCGGGGCCGTATAATAGAATCGCTAGTTAACTGAACCCTCGCAAGGAATCGCAGCCTTACGGCCGATTTACGGCCGATAATAGAATGAGGCCCAAAGTCATTAGTAAATTATCAATTTCCCTTTGTTTCAAAATAATTTCTGTGCTTTTCAAATTAACCTAATTGCAATTAAGCAGTTTTGTTTAAAAACAAAATTAGTAACCTGGAACTTGGTTATTAAAATGTATATATATTATATTTTAATGAAGTGATATACAGTATCTCACACATATTTTATTATATCTTTTCGTGTGACAACACTGAAGAAATGACACTCTGCTACAATATAAAGTAGTAAGTGAACAGCCTGTATAACAGTATAAATTTGCTGTCCCCTCAAAATAACTCAAAACACAGCCATTAATGTCTAAACCTTTGGCAACAAAAGTGAGTACACCGCTAAATGGAGATGTCCAAATTGGGCCCAAAATGTCAATATTTTGTGTGGCCGCCATATTTTTCGAGCACTGCCACTGGAGTCCTCTTCCACTCCTCCATAATGACATCACAGAGCTGGTGGATGTTAGAGACCTTGCGCTCCCCCGCCTTCCATTTGAGGATGCCCCACAGATGCTCAATAGGGTTTAGGTCTGATTACATGATTGGCCAGTCCATCCCCTTTACCTTCAGCTTCTTTAGTAAGGCAGTGGTAGTTTTGCATCTAGTTTATGATGCAGCATGCACACTTTTTTCTTAGGTCCTAGAGTGCCATATATATGTGATCTAACACAGTGTTTACGTGTACAGGCTGACAGATATATTTGTGCAACATGTAACACTTTAACATGTAGCTGCTTTAAGAATAGCTGCTTAGTAACTAGAATATAATGTAATGTAGATATTAATTATTTATTTACTTCTGATATAGGAAATGTATTGATCTATCAGTGCTAAACACATTTAACATAACAATGAAATAAACTAAAATACAAGTCCATACATGGATAAGAGGATTGAAGAGGCAGGTTTGTAGTTACAGGTGAGCCTACCAAGGCTTTAGCTGCTTCCATACTTCTCCCATCCTACTTCAAACTTATATTAAGGGCTATTATCGACTCCTAGTGCTAATCCATTTTCAAAGTAATGCTCATCACTAGATTATATCAAACCAGCAGCATTAAAACATTACCTTTATGAATTATATTTAAAAAATTATGGATCAACAAAAAACATCGGTTTACATGTTGTTGGGGTATGCTTCAGGATTTTATTTGCTCCTCAGTTTTTACTAGCACGATGGCGTGCAGTTTAAATTTCTATTAACGTTTTTTTAAATAGCTACTAGGGCTAATAATACGGATTTGAGAGCCGGACCATAGAGAAATCTGAGCGCCGTAGAATTGACACCTTTGAATTATGGTGTTGGAGAAGACTGCTAAGAGTCCCTTGGACTGCAAGAAGATCCAATAAATCAATACGTCAGGAAATTAAGACAAACTGTTCACTAGAAGGTATGATCGTGAGGCTGAAGCTCAAATATTTTGGCCATATTATGAGATGGCAGGATTCCCTAGAAAAGACTCTGATGCTGGGAAAGATTGAAGACACAAGAAAAAGGGGACGACAGAGGCGGGGATGGATAGATGAGATCACTGAAGCAATGAACATGAACTTGATGGAGCTCAGAGGGGCAATAACTGAGAGATACACCGGGCGTGCTGTGGTCCATAGAGTCACAGAGGGTGAGACGTGACTGAACGACTAAACAACAAAAACAAGGGTTAATAAAATAAAGTACTGTATTTAAATATACATTGAACATTGAAATTGTTGCTAGGATTATCAGAATGTTTATATTTACCAATAACCATCTTTTGGATTAGCCTATTGTTCATAATAAGGGTACATGGCACTGCTATGAGGAAACTATTCACATGCTTTTCAACATCAGCTTGGTTTTAGTATTAGTGTGTGGTATAGGATTTAAAATCCTCATATTACTAAGAAGGCACAACAACATTTGGAAAACAATAAGTAATGAGTCTTTAAAGAACTGTTAATTGAAATTCAGGCTGCATGCCATAGTGCTAGTATAAAATAAAATCCTAAAGCATACCCAACATTTTAACCCATGCTGGATTTTTGCTTAATCATTTTAGAAATATAATTAATAAAGTTTATGATTTAATGCCCACTTTTTGTTGGTTTGATATACTCTGAATTAGTGTTAAGCACTGAATGAGAATATTAGTCATTCTTTATGCTCCTCATCAGATGATGCATTGAAATAAACATTTTGTAGTGTAGTGGATTCATTAGCAATTAAGTCTAGCAGCTGAAACCTGCACTATAAAGTAACACAAATAATAGGTGGGTGTGGATAGTGTAGGTGGGATGGCCTGTTAAAAGAGTTCAGAGGTAAAAAGTCATTTTGTGTGAATATCTAGGTCTGGAGGTAAAGAAACTAAGGTTAATGGAACTGGAACAATGACAGTTGGGGAGTGCTTCTGCTCAGTTGGATGGGTGCAATGTCACTGTTTGAGCCCCTAAACATCATTATATACATGGAGTCCCTGGCAGATCGTATGAACACAGAAATGCCAATGGTTTGTTGTGGCGTGAGCAGTAACTATGGTAATCCATCTTAAATTAACAGAACAGACATGAAGAAAATACATGTCAATTCTGATTGGCTAAAGATTCGCACTCACCCCCATAACATATCAGTGAGGAAGCAAGAAGACAGACTGGAAGCAATGTAAACATGACATCTGCAAAATAGGATAACTATGCTAAATTTAAAAAATCCAAAAATATTTCTACATATTTGAATGAGATATAAATTATGCCATTTCCACATAATCTGTGTCCCTTTAATTTGCAGGAGGATAGAAACTTGCACTTGATCTTTAATTTAAGCAATTACATAGTGAACAACATAAAGGAAGCACATTTTTTATTACACTTATCATTAGCATGTAAATCAAGGAGGAATGCATGGAAAAACATAAAAAATTAGAGTTCCAAAGAGAAGGATCCGAGAACGAGAATAAAATAGAAATGGGTGGGTAAAGGGGTGCATCTTCTACTTTGACTAAGAATAAAATGAATATACAAGAACGCATGAAACATAATTTATTGGTAAGGCAGTTCCATTTCTTCAATTCATATCTAGAAACAATTCATGGAGATATTTACTAACTAGGCAATAATATTTAAGTTACTGTAAGCACATATGTCAACCGATAAGGGACTGTTTTGAATTATGATTTGCTTAATTATTGTAGGCGAAGGCAACTAATTGAATGCAAACAAAAGAATGGATTGATTTTACCACCACAGGAACAAATTAGCACTCTGTCTAAAATTAGCATACTAAGCCAGGCATTATTATTTTGACCCAGAGTAAAGCAGTGGTATATATCTGAAGAATAAATAAATTTGGGAACAAATGGCTACTACAATGTATAGACTATTTGGTTGCCCTTTAAAATTATTCCTTAAAAATATATTGTTTTTTAGGTGACAGTGTCACATTAAACTTTATATTATTGATATGTTGCCTGTATGTGTATTATGTATAGATTTCAATATTCCCATTGTACTAAAGATATCATTTTTTGCTAGATATGGAAAACTGTATGAAGTGTGCTGAAGACCAGTGGTCCAATGAAAACAGAACTATGTGCATCAACAGAATCATTGAGTTCCTTTCCTATGAGGATATTTTGGGCCTAGTATTATCCTGTATTGCTATTTTCTTTTCCCTCATCACATTGGGAGTGTTGGTCATCTTTATCTACCACAGAGACACAGCCATAGTGAAAGCCAATAACAGGGATCTGAGTTACATTCTGCTTCTTTCCCTCACACTGTGCTTCTTGTGTTCCTTTCTATTTATTGGACGACCAACAGACTTTACCTGCTTCTTTCGTCAAGCCGCATTTGGAATTATTTTTGCTATTGCCGTCTCTTCGGTATTGGCTAAGACTATAACTGTTGTTATTGCTTTCAATGCCACAAAACCAGGTAGTAAAGCAAGAAAGTGGGTGGGATCCAAAATATCAATATATCTTGTATGTATATGTTCACTCGGTGAAGTTATCATTTGCCTCTCATGGTTTCTCTCCTCTCCTCCATTTTTATCTTTTGATACCCGGGAACAATCTAATAAGATGATATTACAATGTAACGAGGGATCAGTCGCAGCATTCTACTTTGTAGTGGGATACATAGGATTTTTAGCTGTGTTGAGCTTTATAGTCGCTTTTCTAGCAAGAAAATTACCCGACAGTTTCAATGAAGCTACATATATAACTTTCAGCATGTTAGTATTTTGCAGTGTGTGGTTGTCCTTTATCCCAGCTTATCTGAGCACTAAAGGAAAATACACGGTGGCTGTGGAAATATTTGCAATTCTGGCTTCCAGTGCTGGACTGCTATGCTGTATATTTGTACCTAAATGTTACATTATTGTAATCCGGCCCGATTTAAACACCAGGGAAAATCTGATAGGAAAAAAAACAAATCGGTCTACTGCAGATACTGGAACTTATACATTAAGCAGCAACATGCCATAAATGTTCTTCTGGTGAAACATGTACTCCAATTGGCTCCTAAGATCAAATAAGATCTTCCATTTAGAAAATATCTACCTGTACTAAGTAGTATTAACATTTTGTTTCTTTGCTGACTGAAAAGGATAGTAAGGCTTGCAACAAAAGCTCAGAAGTTACTCTCCGCTGTATTTATTGTCTTTAACTTTTATTTTAATGCTAATGTCCTTATATTTTTGCCGAGTTCATATATATATATATAAAGAGAGAGAAAGAGAGAGAGAGAGAGACAAAGTCTAAATTGTAATCATATAACCTATATTAAATAGGTAAATTTACATATAAAATCAACTAAGATATTTTAATGCACTTATTTTGTTTCATGAATGAGCAAAGTTTGTTTTATACAAATATATTTTATGGTCATATTTCAAATGTATTTTATGGTCATATTTTGTTGCATAATAGATTAATTTTCATGAATATAAGCTACCCAAACGAAATCCATAAATTTGCAATCTTAAAGACAGTTTGCAGTATTTTGAAGTCTAGGTGTGTGTGTATTGTAGATATAAAAATCTTGAGATTTTAGCTCCCAGTTATACAACAGTAGTTACTTTCGTTAAATTTGTCTGATCAAGCTCTAAGAAATCTCAGCTATCCTGACAAAAACAAGGCCTCATCATACTTCATATATGTGTACTATTCAAAGTATATTTGATATAATAAATCTATTAAATAACTTGATATGGTTGTGTTAAAACAAATGGACCAAAATTTCATATTTATCCTAACAGTATATATTAAAACTGATTTAATAATAATGCTTCATTCATTTTTTAAGACATTCACATACATTTGAAGATAACATTTGAAGATAACATAATAATTGGGGTTGATGTAATCCTTTTTTTGTCCATCAAGTTTAATCTTTTCAGATCTCATCTGATCCTTGTATTATGTGAACTGTTAATTAATACAGAGCAAGGCAAGCAAACAATTTTTTTTTAAACATTGCCAATTGTCTTATAAGGGGAAAATAAATTAATATTTGATCCCAAATACTGCCAGTAGGAATACCGTGTGGGTCAATTCCACTCCTATTCGAGTTATCCAACATAATCCTGTATTCTTTCTTGCTAAAAAAAATGTATCCAACCACTTTTTAAAGTTATCTATTGAATCTGCTGTCGCAGCCTCCTTTCGCAGTTCCACAGTCTGACTGCCTGTTCTGCGAAGAACCCTTTTCTTTCCTTATGGTGAAATCTGATTTTGTTTAATGTCAAGAGATCTTAGTACAAAATGTTCTATTGACAAAGCTTTAAATTGATCCTGGATGTATTTATAGAAAGTAATCATAGCCACTCTTAGGCACATTTTCTAGGGAAAATACAGTTCATTTTATTTTATTTTGTTGCCCTTCTCTGTACCTTCTCCAGCTGTACAATGCTGTTTATTTTAAATTAGTTTCCTAAATACTAGGGGCCTCATTCAATTGCAATTTAGCCAATTGAATAGGGCTCTAAATAAGCACATAGCATATTTTTTTTAAAGAAGTTTTTGGTTAGTGAAAACCTTGCTTTTGGATAGATGCTTACTAACTAAAAACTTATTTAAAAACAATATGTTATGTGCTTATTTAGAGCCCTATTCAATTGGCCAAATTGCAATTGAATGAGGGCCTTTGGCATTAAATATACCTGCAAAAAATACTACATTCACCACAGCAAGATAAAAAGTCAATTTTAATGAATATTTAGTCAATTAAAACCCAGGAAGTTATAAGGAAGTTATAATTTTGGATTATATCTATATTACTAAATTTAATCTCCATTCACTGTATTTAACTTTTTCAAAATAACAGATTTGTGAGTAATACAATTAGTGATACAGCTGGGTTTTTGTTTATTTATTTATGCCACAACCCGCTCTTCGTTGGGCTTGAAAAGACCCAGAAGACCAATCCTACCAACAGGTGGAATAGGTTCCTTTATACCCACACACAGGACAGCTTAACTGGAGGGTAGGACAAATTGCTGATTTTTCAGACCAAGTTGCGATTGCAGGGCCAAGTTGCAGAGCTTCAGGACAAGTTGCATAAATTAATTTCTGATTAAAAAAAATAATAAATGCTTTCCCACAAAATGAAACATGCTATACATAAGTGTCCCAAACAGAGCATAAACTTTATTTGCCAGTACACATTTTTATACAGTGTTTGCACCAATCGCCAGTGGTCCACATCAATTTAACACATTATGCCCCCTTTGAACTAACCTACGTGGGTCATGTCTATCTCCAAGGACAAACAAGCTTCAAGGGTAGAGGCAGTTTTGGTGGAAGTAGACCTGGAATTTCAGAGACCAAGTTTGATTCTAGAAGATATTGGTTTTGATTGGGTTGAAGGAGACACGATTGTGCTTTTATGAGGTTAGATGGATTTAGGCTATGTGATTTGAGAGGAGCAGTGTGGTGGCCTGCTCAGTTTACAATGTATATGGGTTAGATGTTTGTGTTATGAGGAAGCAGAGCTGGGAAGGCTGGATGATGTAGTGTAGAGGGGAAGAAGGGATGAGGTACTGCAATGAAGAGCAACATGTAGATTAAGAGATATAGAGGTGACTAAGGTTAAAACATGCCTTACAAAAGCAATATCAGTGAATTCATTGAATCGGAAAATACATGAAATATCAAAACAATCAATACTTTTAATATAAAAGAAAGACAACAAATACTAGAGTGAGGAGATTTTTGAGTTCCTATCTATTATTGGAAGTGACAATGATATTAATAAGAGCAACATGTAGATTAAGAGATACAGTATAGAGGTAACAAGAGTTCAACTGAAAAAGCCTTACAAAAACAATATTAGTGAATTCATTGAAATCAGAAAAAAAATCATGGAATATCAATACAATCAATATTTTTAATTTAAGAAAAAGGGAATACTAAAATCAGGTATATATTGAAGCCGAAGGCCAGGGGAGATGATATGATTCTGGTTATCCCCCATTAAATACATGTATTAATATCATGTTCACTTCCAATAATTGATAGGGACACATAAATCCCCTGACTTTAGTATTCCTTGCCTTTTATTTTTTTCTGGATAGATTAATGGGCAGGATTGCCCTTATGCCTACAGGATTGCAGTCATAGATGAACTGTTGATATCTAGGTGAAGAGGGATGGGAAGTGGTACTGTATACTGCTGGGCTAATCACCAAGGGCAAGGGACCAAGTGAAGAGGCCTCACCAACCGGGGGAGGGGGGGGGGGTATCACACCCATGGTCAACCAGAGCATACAGCACCTCTACCTCTAAAAACATTGTCTCCTTGGCACAATTCTTCATGGTCAGAAGTTTAAAAATGTGGTACACTAAGGAGGGGTTTGGGTTTTTAGAGCACTGGGCTGACTTCTCACTTTGGTACACTCTCTATAGCAGGGATGGATTGCACCTTAATGATGAGGGAGCTTTTGTGTTAGGGGATAGGACGGTATAAAGGTTGGAGGAGTTTTAAACTAGTAGGTGGAGGGAGGGACTAGATGAATGTAATGGGGTAGTAAGTGTAGAGGGGGAAAGGAATGAATTAACTAGTTATGGGGGTGGAGAAGGGGGGACAGTTAGTATAGTCAATATGGAGGTATTGCCAAGCAACTCAAGTATAGTGGTAGGCACATCAAAACTACAAACTAATAAAAACATAAGGTGTATGCTCACTAATGCCAGAAACTTGCCAGGAAAATGGGAGAGTTAGAATTATTAACAGTTAATGAGAAAGGGGATTTAATAGGCATTACTGAAACACGGTGGGATGAGTCTCATGACTGGACTGTTAATCTGGATGGTTATAACCTGTTTAGGAAAGATTGGGGCAATGGTGAAAGAGAAGGATGGATTTGTCTGTATGTTAAGACGGAATTTAAGCCAATAGTCAGAGAAGATATTTATGCTGGAACTAGCTGTAATATTGAATGTTTGTGGGTAGAGTTAAATAGTGGAGCAGCAAATTCCAAAATAATATTAGCTGGAGTATGCTATAAACCCCCAAATATAATTGAAAGTGAGGAAATACAATTATTGTTACAGATTGGAAATGCAGCTAAGCATGGGCAAGTTCTAATAATGGGAGATTTTCATCACCCTGAAATAAACTGGATAAATGAGACCAGCAGTTCAGCTAAGGGGAGCAGGTACACTCAGGGATCATTATCTGGCCCAGTTTATACAAGAACCTACTAGAAATGAAGCTATCTTGGATTTAGTTATCACGAATAATATCGATATTGTATCAAATGTTGAAATAGGGCAACCTTTGGGAAACAGTGATCACAACACAGTCTCATGTGAGATTGAAGTAAAAAAAAAACTGTAAGGGGCCAACAAAAACTCTAAGTTTTAAAAGGGCAGATTTTAATGGGCTAAGGGAAGCAATAAAAAGTATAGACTGGGAGAAAGAACTGACGGGTAAAAATACTGAACATAAATGGAAAGCATTTAAATCCTTACTAAATATACATACACATCGGCATATACCATGTGGGAATAAAAGTAAAAGGAGTAAATCACATCCAATGTGGCTTAACAATGATTTAAAGATCAAGATACGGAGAGAAAAACAGGCATTTAAATTATACAAACAAGAGGGGACAGAGACTGCTTTACGGGAGTACAAGGAAATCAACAAGGCTTGCAAAAGGGCTATTAGACTGGCTAAAATAGAAAATTAAAAATTAGTTGCAAATGAGAGTAAGACTAACCCTAAAATATTTTTTTAATATATTAATGGAAAGAAGGTCAGGAAGGAAGCTATAGGAACATTACAATGTGACACAGGCCATCTCATAATTAGTGACCAAGAAAAGGCAGATGAGCTAAATAGTTTTTTTCTTCAGTATACACAAGAGAGGTACCAGTGGTTGGGACATCGCAACATCAAGGGGCTACACTATCTTTGTTGAATAATTGGTTAACAGAGAAAGAAATCCAAAAGAGGTTGAAAAAAATAAATGTTACTAAAGCCCCAGGTCCTGATGGAATACATCCAAGGATACTGAGGGAACTGGGTTCTGTAATAGCCAAACCGTTATATTACATTTTTCAAGATTCACTAAACACTGGGTCGCTACCAGATGACTGGTGAAAAGCAGAGGTGATACCTATATTTAAGAATGGAGCAAGAGCAAATCCGGGGAATTATAGACCAGTGAGCCTCACTTCTGTCGTGGGAAAGCTTTTAGAAGGGTTAATAAGAGATAGTTTACAAAAATATGTCTATTTCAACAGCTTATAAGTAGAAGACAACATGGATTTATGAGGGATAGGTCATGTCAAACAAATCTAATTAGTTTCTATGAGGAGGTTAGTAGGAACCTGGATAAAGGCAACTCAGGAATTGGAGTAAATATCTGCTCATGGATCGAGAGCTGGCTAAAAGACAGGAAGCAAAGGGTCGTGATAAATGGAACATAATCCGATTGTACTAATGGGGTAAGTGGGGTTTCTCAAGTTTCAGTATTAGGTCCTCTTCTTTTTAACATATTTATTAATGACTTAGAAGTAGGATTGGAAAGTTGTGTCTCCATTTTTGCTGATGACACAAAGTTGTGCAAGGAAATTAAATCAGATATTGATGTACTTTCCCTCCAAAGGGATTTACATAAATTAGAGGAATGAGCATCTAAATAGCAGATGAGCTTAAATACGAATAAATGGAAAGTTATTCATCTGGGAAGGAAAAATAGCCATGCAATTTATAATTTTAATGGAGAAAATATAGGGATATCAGATATTGAAAGGGATTGATTTGGGAGTACTTGTGGACAACCACCTAGGTAACAGTGCTCAATGCCAAGCAGCAAAGGCAAATAAAATATTAACATGCTTTAAGAAGGGTATAGAAGCAAGGGAAGCAAATATAATTCTGCCACTATACAAATCCCTAGTACGCCCACATTTGGAATATGGAGTACAATTTTGGGCCCCACTTCATAAAAAGGACATCTTAGAGCTGGAAAAGGTACAGAGAAGGGCTACAAAACTAATAAGGGGAATGGAGGGGCTAAGTTATGAAGAAAGACTAACCAAATTAATCTTATTTTCTCTGGAAAAAAGGCATCTAAGATGGGATATGATTACCTTATATAAATAAATCCAGGGTCAGTATAAAGATTTGTCAAGTGAGCTTTTTGTGCCAAGAGATTTCCAACTGACACAAGGAAATCCTGTGAGGTTAGAAGCAGTGGCGTCTGGTGAACTTTCAAGCTGGAGGGGTGCCAGAGCCAAACTTGGCTCCTCCCCTTACACAGGCCCAACACATTTTTAAACTCCTCCCCCTGTTGTCATATTGACCTTTATATGCCCCGCCCAATGACCTTATAATTGCCCCGCCTATTGAAATAGACTCCACCTACTGTTTTTTTAATACTGTTCAAAAATTCTATAATCTTGGTATTTAGGTAAATAATAACATTTCTCTTCTGCATGAATGTAATGACACTCACCAACAGTTGACCCTCCTTCTCAGTGTAATAGCCGCAGTCGCAGAGTGTTTGGACCTGGGGGTGATATAAAACAAGTCACGAGAGTGCAAGACCCCAACCATACTTTAAAACACTTACGAAATCAAGCAAGACTATCTAGGCCCCAACCATACCTAAAAAACCCATATTATACAAAGCGGGACTATATTGGCCCCAACGGTAACTAAACAAAAACCTATTATGTCAAGCGGCCACAACCGGACCTGAAAAACGAGGGACGCAGTTCCCCGCAAATGCGGGTCCTCGCGAAGCGAGGGGCAGCATTTGCGGTGGTGGAGCATCCCAATGTCCCCGCAAATGCGAAATCTCGCGAAGCAAAGGTCCGCATTTGCGGAGGTGGAGGCTCCAACGTCGGCTGTGTTAACACACACACAGGACTTTTTAACAAAAAAAAACTCAAAGGCGCCTCACACTCGCTTACACCCACACACACACACCGCGGACGAGGGCCTCAGTTGCTGGCAGCAACTGAGGCCCTCACTTCCGCAAATGCGGGTCCTCTCGAAGCGAGGGGCCAAATGCGGGTCCTCGCAAAGCACTTAGGGAATGAGGCAACCTTAAAGTAACAGACACCAACACGCACTAAGAATCCCACTATAACGGCCGACCCGCGCGCCACTACAAACAGTGAAAACACACCAAATACCCACAAAAACGACATAAAAAGCTTACCCATAGCAAGAAGGGGCACCCAGGACCTCTGAAAGTGAAGTTACACCTCCATTTAAGTCAAAATTCCTGAGTTCAAACACACGAAAATACCCTAAGCGAGAGAAAAAATGGCCACCGAAAAAAACGAAAACAAGGCTCACCTCGGAAACCTGCATTAACCTCAGAACCAACGTTAACATAACAAACACCCACACGCACGACAAATGGCGGAACTGCGCGCACCTAAAAACAGTCAAAACACACCAAATACTCACAAAAACAACATAAAAAGCTTACCAATAGCAAGGGGGGGGGGGCAAACAGGACCTCTGAATGTGAAGTTACACCTCCATTTAAGAACAAATTCATGAGTTCACACACACGAAAATGCCCTAAGCCAAAAATGGCCGCCGAAAAAATGAAAACGAGGCTCAAACACTCAGGACCGCTCAGCCACATACAAATTACCCAAGAAGGGATCCGAGATAAGATCAGAAACCCGGATTAACCCCGCTGCAATCGAAATTCAAAATCCCTGCGTTACAGGTCCTTAAAGGACCGTAAAGGTCCTTAAAGGACCCGTTGTAAAAGAAAAAAAAATAAAAACCTGTCACCCTGTCAATCATGGGGTCAATACAGACCCCCATAAAACCCTCATTAACCCTGTCACTCCTTGAGGTCAATAGAGACCTACATAAGCCCTTCATTAAGCCTGTCACTCATGGGGGTCAATACAGACCCCCATAAGCCCTTCATTAACCCTGTCACTTATGGGGGGCATACAGACCCCCATAAGCCTCTATTTAACCCCATCAGTCCCATAAGGGTATATTAACACCATTATGGGCCTGTTACAACACTACATTAACCACATAAGTGTCATGATGGTCCTCAAGGATCATCATGACACTAAGTATTAACACTATACTGCACTAGACCCCCCAAATAAAACATTACACTACACTAACACTAACCTATTAACATCTACACTACCTACCCCCTATTAACCCCCACCACTCTAATTACAGAAAATAAAAAAGCCTAAAGTCACACAAAAAAAAATCTACATTACATGAAATAAAAAACTAACTCACAAAAAAAATTAACTACATTACACAAAATAAAAAAAACCTAAGTCACAAAAAAAAGGAACATTACAGAAAAAAAAAACATTACAACCCCCCCTCACTACAGAAAAGAAAAAATACACACCTGAAAAGGAAATACATATAATACAAATACATACAATACAAATACATACAATTACAATACAATGACATACAATTACAATACAACATATTATACATCCTATCTATATAATAATACATACCCAATCTATCTAAAAAAAAAAACATAATATAATATACATCCTATCTATATAATAATACATACCCAATCTATCTAAATAAATACCATAATATAATATACATCCTATCTATATAATAATACATACCCAATCTACCTAAATAAATACCATAATATAATATACATCCTATCTATATAATAATACATCCCCAATCTATCTAAATAAATAAGACAATTTAATATACAATACATCCTATGCTATCTATATAAAACCCCTAGCTAACATACAATAAATGCTATCTATATATTAACTAATCTAAATCTAAGCTAAAAGAAAAAAATTAAGACCACTTACCTTTGCAGATGTTTACTGCGATCAGCCACCTACGAAAAAAAAAATTACAAAAAATTAGTGCAACACGTTTACACTAATAAAATAAACA
Organism: Discoglossus pictus; assembly: GCA_027410445.1. NCBI lineage: Eukaryota > Metazoa > Chordata > Amphibia > Anura > Alytidae > Discoglossus > Discoglossus pictus. Next base: position 174,878,124 of record CM050169.1, on the reverse strand, counting down.
TTATAGACATTCTATACATTCCAGACATTCTATACATTCTATATATTCTAAATATTCTACTCACCTTTCCGCCATGTCCCGTCCGGCATTCTTTCAATCCTTCTCCGGCACGGCACCTGTTAAAAAAAACACAACATTAATACACATGCATCAATATAAAATAAACATAATCTACATTATACTTACCTACCCGCGATGTCTCCGGCCTCCTCCGGATCCTCTTCTATATATATAAATATACTTACATCGGCACTCCCGGACATCCCCGACGCTAATGAGGCTCCAGGAGAATTTTCCGGAAGAAAATAAGCAATGGCGCCTTCTGATTGGTTGAAAACGCTGTCTATCAAATTCACCCAATCAGGTGGTGCTAATGTGTGAGTCAATCAGAAAGGGATACACCCTAAAATCCCACTCTGATTGGATAATGCACCTATCAATCTTTATTTAAACCAATCACAAGGCGCAGATGCCTTCAGCCAATCACAATGGAATACACCCCCACAGGGTGATTGGGTGGAGCCTCTGCGCATTCTGATTGGTTGCACTGACAATAGCCAATCACAATGGAATACACCCTCACGTACTGATTGGTGAAGGATTTGCGCATTCTCATTGGCTACTGTTAAAATCAATCAATATTACAGCCAATGGGAAGGCGCAGATGTCTTCACCAATCAGTACGTGTGGGTATATTCCATTGTGATTGGCTGATGGCAATAAAGCCTTAGGATTGGTTCAAATAAAGATTGAAAGTTGTGTTATCCAATCAGCGTTGTATTTTGGGGTGTATACTTTTTTCATTGGTTCACAAATGGGGTCTTCTCATTGACTGAATTTGATAGACAGACTTTTCAGCCAATCAGAAGCCGCCATTGCCAATTTTACTCTGGAACACTCGATAGGAAGGTCATTAGCGTCGGAGACATCCGCAAGGGCGGATGTGTGTCGTCTTTTTTTTTTTAAAGGCGCGGATGCTTCTGTAGAAGACGAGGAGGCCGGAGACATCGCGGAAAGGTAAGTATAATGTAGATTGTGTTTATTTTACTTTGCTTTATGTTTACTAATGTAATGTTTTTTTTTGACAGGAGTAAAGATGGCCGACGGAACATGGCGGACGGAACATGGAGGACGTGACATGCTGGAACGGGACACGCTGGAAAGGTGAGTATAATATTTACAATATTTAGAATGTTTACAATGTTCACAATATTTAGAATGTTTAGGTATTTCATGTAAATGTGTTGTATTCATTTTTGGAATCTTTTTTACCGTAGGTTGCTGATCTGAAGAAACATCTCAAAGGTAAGTGGCCTTAATTATTTTATTGTAGCTTACAATTAGGGTAGCTATACATATATAGATAGCATGTATTGTATATTACATAGATAGGGGGATGTATTATTAGATAGTATTGTATATTACATAGTGGGATGTATATTACATTATATAGTGGCATGTATATTACATAGGGTTGTATGGTAGTTTATTTAATTGTGTTGTATTTTAGTTTATTTAATTCTGTTGTATTTTAGTTTATTTAATTCTGTTGTATTTTAGTTTATTTAATTCTGTTGTATTGTATTATATGTATGTATTATATGTATTTCTTTTTCAGGTGTGTAATTTTTTTTTTAAATTTGTAGTTACGGGAGGTTGTAATGTATTTTTTTAGTTTCTGTAATGTTACTTTTTTTATTTTTGGTCACTTAGGTTTCTTTTTTTGGTTCTGTAATGTACATTTTTTATTTTTGGTGATTTTAGTTTTTATTATTTTATGTCATGTAGATTTCTGCTTTTTGAGGAATTTAGTTACTTGAGGCACACAGTACACTCACATTGTGTGACAAACAGCATTTCAACACTTTCTTTTATTGACCATAATTTTTTAGAAACGGTTCCTGAAATGTCAAATACGGATATTGATAATTAAACAACTTTCCAAACATACACATCTCATTGCCGTCATTTTTTGACGGGCAAGTCGCTAGTATATATATATATATATAGACATATATGGCACGCCGACTTTTGGACGAGCGCCAAATTGTAGCCCTAACCCTCTAACCCTAACCCTCTAACCCTAACCCCTTAACCTTCTAACCACAACCCCTAACCCAAACCCTCTATGCCCTAACCCTCTATGCCCCAACCCTAACCACAACCCCCTAACCCTAACCCCCTATGCCCTAACCCCCTAACCCTAACCCTCTATGCCCTAACCACCTAACCCTAACCCTCTAACCCTAACCCTCTAAACCCTAACCCTCTATACCCTAACCCTCTATGCCCTAACCCTCTAACCCTCTAACCTTAACCCCTAACCCTCTATGTCCTAACCCTCTATGCCCTAACCCCTTACCCTCTAACCCCCTAACCATCTAACACTAACCCCAAAGCCCTCTAACCCTAACCACCTAACCCTCTAACCTTAACCCTCTATGCCCTAACCCTCTATGCCCCAAAACTCTATGCCCTAACCTCCTAACCCTAACCATATAACCCAAACCCCTCTAACCTTCTTACCCTAACCCTCTATGCCCTAAACCCTAATCCTCTAACCCTAACCCCCTAACCCTCTATGCCCTAACCCTATATGCCCTATCCCTCTAACCCTCTATGCCCTAAACCCTAATCATCTTACCCTAACCCCCTAACCCTCTATGCCCTAACCCTATATGCCCTATCCCTCTAACCCAAACCCTGTAAACCCCTTGCCCTCTAACCCTAACCCTCTAACCCTAACACCCTAACCCTCTATGCCCTAACCCCCTAACCCTAACCCTCTAACCCTAACCCCCTAACCCTCTATGTCCTTTATGCCGTTACCCCCCTAGCATCTGCTGGTTCTGGACACACCCAGAAGACTCCCTGCCGGGTAGAGAACACCAGGAGCCCAGCAGGTCAAGGTTAGAGAGGGGAAAGGGGGGTCATTGTAGGGAGCAGAGGGTAGTGGGGCATCAATGGGTACAGTGTAGGGCAAGGAGGGGGTAGCGGGCCTAGATGGTGACAGTGTATGGCAGGAGGGGGCATCGGGTCCTATATGGGGGCAGTGTAGGGCAAGGAGGGAGTAGCTGGGCCTAGAGGGAGGCAGTGTAGGGCAAGGAGGGAGTAGCGGGGGCCTAGAGGGAGGCAGTGTAGGGCAGGAGGGGTATCAGGCCTAAATGGGGCCAGTGTAGGGCTGGAGGGTGTAGCGGGGCCTAGATGGGGCCAGTGTAGGGCAAGGAGGGGGTAGCGGGGCCCTAGATTGTGGCATTGTATGGCAGGAGTGGGTAGTAGGGCCTAGAAGGGGGCAGTGTAAGGCAGGAGGGGGTAGCAGGGCCTAGATGGGGGAAGTGTAGAGAAAAGGAGGGGGTAGCGGGGCCTAGATGGTGGCAAAGTATGGCAGGAGGGGGCATCAGGGCCTAGATGGGGCAGCGTAGGTCAAGGAGGGGGTAACGGATCTAGATGGGGGCAGTGTAGGGCAAGGACAGGGTAGCGGGGCCGAGAGGGAGGCAGTGTAGGGCAGGATGGGTAGTGGGGCCTAAATGGGGGCAGTGTAGGGCAGGAAGGGGTAGCAGGGCCTAGATGGGGGCACAGTAGGGCAGGAGGGGGTAATGGGGCATCGATGGGTGCAGTGTAGGGCACTTGACAATGTACAACCATCATTTTATTTATTTTATCCATTTCCTTTTTTTATTTTTTCATTTACTTAGATGGGGGCATCAGAGGGCAGGAGGGGGTAGCGGGGCCTAGATGGGGTCAGTGTAGGGCAGGAGGGGTAGATGGGGGCATCAGAGGGCAAGAGGAGGCATCAGGGAGGAGATGGGGGCAGTGTAGAGCATCAGAGAGCTGGAGTGGGGGCTTGGGTAGTGTAGTGTTGGGCAAACTTACTTTGAGGTTGGATAGATCAGGGTCCAGCCAGGGAGGATCTGTCAGGCAAAAAAAGCGGGAACAGAGTGGGAAGGGTTTGTAATCATAGGATTTGTATAGCCTTCCTGATGTCATATCTAACATTAAGCCTTCATAGGCTTGTGGGCGCTCAGAAGGAACGGTCAGAGGGGATGTTCTTAGCAACCAGGCAGCCTACAGCACTGATTGGTTGAAGCTGCAAGCTGCCAGTCAGAAAAAAAGTATACATTTAATTGAGCACTGCATTTGTACACACTGAAGTGGAGCATTAGAGCTCAACGCTCACACACTGTAATTTAGCAGCACTAGGGAGAGACACACCAGGCAAGGGGGAAGGCACACAAAGGGTTAATTTAAAGTGATAGATACATATTTTTAGCAAAATCATATGAAAGAAGACATGAAAGCTGATATACAGATATAATTAAATTGTATTATCTATATAAATTTAAAATACAAGCCGCCCCTGGTTAGAAGTAAAAAGATTCCACCTTAAAGAAAGAAAATGGTTCTTCATAATAAGGGTGATTAATCTGTGGAATTCTCTACCAAAGGAGGTGGTAACAGCGGATTCGATAGATAACTGTAAAAGGGGACTGGATTTATTTCTTATCAAAAAGGGTATTCAGGGTTATTCGGTATAAATAAAGAGAGAGTATTGATCCAGGGAGGAATTTGTTTGCCAGTATCTGGGGTCAGGAAGGAATTAAATTTTTTCCCCTTGAGACGATTGGCTAAGTTTCACTTTGTTTTTCTGTTTGACTTCCTCTGGATTCAATCAATTAACAACTAATCCGCGTATTGCAGATCAGAGATCTTAAAAGGTTGAACTTGATGGACTGAAAGTCTTTTTTCAACCTCACTTACTATTTAACTATGTAACTATATGTAATCACGTCACATTTCCCTGGCACAAAAAGAGGTCACCCATGTGTACCTAGCTAGCACTGTATGGGGAGGATCAGCTGCATTGTTGAATTAATGCTTCCTTGTTACCCAGAACTGTTTTGTGGATAATTCCTGAATAAATTATGCTAGTTTTAGAAATAAACAATAAAGCTGTCATCTAATTCTTTTGTTTATGCCTCCTGAGTTCCATTTTAGGAACTGTCCTGTAATAGATCAGTGCTCTTCAGTCCGAGAGACAAAAAAATATTTCTCATAACCTTAATCTAACCTGTGGGGTTCGTTTGAACTGGTTTTTGGCTTCATGACCCATGAATAGAAGGGATTCATTTAATAAGAAACTTTCAGGGAAATCTATTCTGTACCCGAATGCAATTTTTCAGAATATGACCCTAAATGGTGACTTCCCAGAAAGCCAGAGATGCCACATTCATCAGACACTCATGACTGAATAAGATTCATGCAATTAGCAAAAAAAACAAAAAACAACATTTTAAAGTGAACACATTTTTTAGTGTAACTTTTATTATAAAAGAAACACAAATAATACTAAAGTCAGGAGATGTATGTGTTCCTGTCGATTATTTGAAGGGCAAATTATATTTATATGTCATATCAAACAACAGTGTATTATATATTTTATAAAGAAGTAATCCGTGCATAGCTTATTCCCCTACTGAGTTTCTAAATTATTTGAGGATTAATTTCCTATTGCCATAAGTATGTAGCATGCTCAATGTGATAAAGGCTGGATAATTACGGTATAATGTAGTTATATGATGCTATTAAGGAGAAAAATTATATATATATATATATATATATATATATATATATATATATCTTTTAATTAGGTATACTTATCATTTTATTGCATGCTCACCATGGGGCCTCATTCAATTGCAATTTGGCCATTTGAATAACGCTCTAAATAGGCACATAACATATTTTTTTTAAAGAAGTTTTTAGTTAGTAAGCATCTATCCAAAAGCAAGATTTTCACTAACTAAAAACTTCTTCAAAAAAAATATGTTAGGTGCTTATTTAGAGCCCTATTCAATTGGCCAAATCGCAATTGAATGAGGCCCCATGTGTTTTATTATTGTATTCTTTTGGCAATGTATAGGATTTGATTTGTTTTAGATAAAGCATTACAGACAAATGTATTTTTTATTAATATGTTATGTAAAATGATACCAGTGAGAATCATAGAGGCAAGTATATATACTTTATATATCAAGGATATTAATTTGCTTGAATCTTAACTCACCTTTTCTCTTTTATGTGTGTACCTTTCAAATATTACTTATGTAGCTATACAGTTAATAAACTGACAGATGTATATTTTCTTGCCAAAAACTACATTAATCTGTAGTTAAAATTGTAGTTCAGTATGGGTCAACTCAAGGCAGGAGAAACACAGGAAATTAATGTTTCCCACTCCCCTTGCAAAGGTTTTGCTGTTGGCATAATTTATTAAATTATATATGACATTAGGTTGCATCATTCATGACATCACATTTGATAAATAATGATATTAGTTATTACTGATGACATGTCACCAGACCCCCTATAATGTCACGTTTGGCAACACTAGTATTACATATTAATTTAAATGTAGGCATCTAAAAGTAATGAAAACATGTTGACACTTTATGCCAGGGACAATGTACATCATCAAAAAAAAATGTCAAACTAAAAATCTCCTAGAGGGCCTGGAGGCCACCCCAGCCTGCTGTGGTTGGGAGTAGGACCCTTTGACCTGGCAGGACCGGTATGGAAGGAGGTGGCTAGCTGGGGGAGGCGGAGCCGTTATAAGCTGGTTTGCCGCCAAAAGTTATCAGTAGTCCCCCAGCTAGACATGAGGGAAGATACCCAACCACCCATCCCTAAAGTATTTTTGTTTAATGTTGATATGTTTGTAATTAAAAAAAAATAAATAAATAAGTAAATAAATAAGTTAATAAAAAAAAAAAAGGAAATGGATAAAATAAATAAAATGATGGGTGTACATTGTCAAGTTTAAAGATTGTCTTGTTTGGTGGATCACTTGTGATTGTTATATTGTTTAAGTGTACATTATATGCTAACAAATTATGTTTATGTTGTTGTCACAGCGACGGGTCGTGGGGGGAGTCGCCGGGACAGTGGAAAAAATAGTAAGATCCTACCCTACGGTGGTACGGATGTTACAACACGGTAGGCCCTGGATGAGACTTCGGGGGATAGGGCCTACTGTCTCTGGCCAGGCTCCTCCCCTCACGTGGTTATGTTTATTTATTATTGGTTATGGTTATTATGTTTACTTGTGTTTACCAATAAACTCTGTGGTCAGTCTTCCTCCCAACAAGTAGTCTGTGTCTAATCATTAAATTTAGCCTATGAAGTAGTTTGGGTCTAATTGTCATATGTTAGAGGTAATTGTGTTTAACCCATATCCGTACATACCAACTGGGCCTTGCTTAGGTCATGATTTTAGTATTCCTATGAATAACAAAAACTGCAGTTTACATTTTGTTCTCCTCAGCTATAGCTATTATTTTGGATATTAAAGTGCATCTAGTCATGTGTGTCTGGTGAATTTTTTATATTTGACTCTCTGGGATTTAATGTACAGGGTCATTTTGAGAAATAATGTAACTATATAAAATATTTTTTTACTGCGTAACCAGTTAGAGAAGGGTACGCTCCATTTCTGATTCTACAGGCAAGTCTGTAATGGCTGTGGAAGATTTTTTTTTTGCTCTAAGAACTCCTGTAGTCTGGCAATGGAATTAACTAGCTTTTCCCTCCAAATACATTTCATTATTTGGTTCACAATGGGTTATAGAGTGAAAAAAATAGCGTTTCAGAGTGTGGGGGGGAGCCTGAAAGTGATAAAACGACAGTTTCCCACCCTTAGAGTCTCTTTTTGGCTGGATTCATCTGAGTTCAACACCAAGATGTCAGCTCCCAGCATCTCTGCCCCAATTGCCCAGTTAACAGAACATACTGCACTACATGGTGATGCCTGGCTGCAGGAGGTGGTTAAGTCAGTGACCCAAAGAGATGACTCTGATGGAGAAGGTGACCAGGGACGCCCTATGAGACAATTCAGGCTACCAGACAGATTGAGCCCTACCTTGCCACCCAGATACAGGAGGAGTAATCTTAGTCCAGACAGGAAGAGAAAGGCCATGAGAAAAGCTGCTGCCCCTGCAAGCAAAGGAAATAAAAGTGATTAATTCCCTATCCACAACTGTGGTGCATCAGGATGAGAGGCCCTCCATGACATCTGCCTCTTGGGCTGTTTTCCCTTGCACCCAAATGGGCCTGGAGGGTGGCAGGGTTTGGAGCCTGGAGCACCTGACAGAACAGAAGCTGGCCTGGTGAGGAATGTTGTAGTTGCTCCCCCCACCCCCAGGGGACTAGAACAGGCCCTGATACTGGAGACAAGGTGGACACATCATCTGCCCCTTGGAAGCCTTGTGCGGTGGAGGAGGACATCGCTAGTGCTTCCTCGGGTGAAGATGCCCCCTGCTGTGGTGATCCGAGGAGTACCTGGTCGGTGCAGAGCCCTTATAGCCCTGGCGCGGCTGGATGCAAGAGAACCGCGGAGGACGTGGTTTGGTGCAGCAGGCAAGTAAGCGTACAGGAAATAAGATGTGGCCGTTTCGGGAGGATGCGGCATCCATCACAGGATCGTGTAAGGAGTTGCTGCTGGCAGGGAAAAGCCAAGTACTGCGAGGCCCCCAGAGATGGGTGTTGGGCCTGAAGGAGTTACAGCAGGCAGTGCGTGAGGCCTCAGGGGCAGAGCAATGACTGGAGCGCAGCCCATGGGGAAGGGTCGGGAAGGAGGGAACCTGCTATAAAGGGGTTAATGTGGGGAATCGAGGTGGGAGAAGTGTTTTTTTTGTTTTTTTCATGTCTGCACCATAACTAATAGTCTAACAAATTTCGCACTTAAGAAAGGGATTCGACAGGCCTAGCCTTTGTTTGATGGCCAGGTGTAGCCTTTCTCAGCTGGCCGGTGTTGGTATACACCTGGTTTGGTTATGATGGTCTCCTGGGCATAGGGTTCCTGGAGACTTCAATATGTTGGGCTCCCTTTGGTGGTCCCGAGCATTCACCTCTGATTTGTTATGTTATGTTCTCTCTCAAATAAAGTTGTGGCCTGCTTTATCTCATATTGGAGTCTGTCTAATTATTTGGGCTATTGGGCTGGTTTATTGGAAAAATACGTACTATGTCACTTATGCCTAAGTCAATGCATTTGCCATTATACATTTTTTTATTTTTGAATTTAATGTTTTTGTAGACTCTTTATTTTTACTGTCTGAAGAATGCTAGTCTCACTTTTTGAGTGGATGATTGTTTCCCATTTTTCATTTTCTGTATGGAGTAAGTTGCATTATGCCCAGATAACATTGTATTATCTGCATACTTCCCTGCAGTGGCGATTGTAGCCGAACTTACACCAGGCAGTACAGAAAAGGGGACAGTCTTCTGAACAGATGCTTGTTCAACTCCAGTACATCTAATATAGGGTAGAAAAAAGCTGGAAATACACTACTAACTTGATTTATTTTTCAAATAATAATCAGGAACTAACTAAATGAATGATCCCATATTGAATGAGTAAGATAGTGGCCCATTAACAATTTAATTCTGACTTTAAGACAATGACATACATGAGAGGTAACCAGGTAGATTAAATCAAGAGTTTGCTACCTATGGGATTTTGTTTCCACTGCTATTTAGCTTTCTTAAACTGTCCAAGAAAGGGCCTCCATCTCAGACATATGAACTTCCAGAATATTGAAAGCATTTGCTTTTCCTGAGATATTCAAGGAGTCTATTTGTATAGTGTTGTCTTTAGAAGACCCAGGGTTTAATTGGAGGGGAGGAACCAGCTGGACATCTGTTAATTGGCTTAAGATCAGCTTAAAAACAGCTAGGCACAAGGATAGTTGTGTCAACTGTTAGAGCTTAGGAAGTAGGGACCCACACAAACAATGGGCCTTGAGGGCTCAATTCTTTCCCGAAAAGAGCTAATCCTTGGGGGCATCATAAAAGCTTGTCCAGGGCCCCATGCTCATCCCCATTGACTGTAGGTCTGATTGGGATTGGCCCATTTGAATTTCTTTGGATAGGCAGCGATCAGAAAACCACCCAATTAACTAATGGCGATACACAAGGGAAATTTGAAAGTGTTACCCTCCCATTGGCTGACAATCAGCCAATCCAAAGGGCACCTACCGTTAGAAGTCTCAAGTGGCTGCCAAGAAGCTAGGAGAAGAACTGTAGGTGGAAGGGAGTGGTGATGGCTACCTTAACCTCCCAAAAATAGTCCTAGCCATAGAAGGCCTATCTACAGGAGAACAACGGAGGCTCAACCAACTTACCCAAGGCCAGGAGAAAAATCCCCCTTATTGGCTTGGCAGAAGAAATGTGGCCTGACCCCTGCCTCCTTTTTTCCCATTACAGGCACCAGTCTTGAACAGTGCCCAGAACATATACACTTGGACTTGGAAGAGCAGAATGATTTCCCCTTCTCGCCAAGATGATGATCCACCCGGATACCGTTACCACAGTGCCTTTCCCCTGAAGCTCTGGTTTAGGGTCAAGACAACCTTTGGTGTAACCATCAGTCTGTGTAAGGACCCAATTCCTGCATAAGTAAGAGCGATCATCCCTTTGAGTCCTTGGATGATGATGGGCTGTCTGACACTTGCATGGTCAGCCAAATTTATCTGCGGGGTTACTCATGCCTCCTCTCATGTTACGATCACTCTTGTGCCTGAATAGCTTTTAACACCACCGCTCAGCCAATCAGAATACGGCCTACATCGGCCACCTCCACATAGGCCAGCATCCTAGGGTTGGGAAATCAAACCCATTGTTGCTCGCTTCCATCTGATTGACTCCTTGCGGACCAATCAACAACAAACGTATGTAGGTTCTTCCCTTATTGGTTGTTCCCTAGTTAGGCAGGGAATTTGAAATTGATACTCATTGGCAACATATATTCAACATTTTCTAAAGTTATATTTTCCTAGAGCAACTGGTCTTCCAACATGTTAATTTTTGTACTCTTTGAAGGATATATACAATTGGTATAATTATATCATCTTGGTATGACTACTGATTTGCCTTTGTGCTGCAGCAGTGGTATCCGAGGCCTTGTTTTGTTGTTTTAACTTATACAATGAAAAATCACTATAAATTTTACATCCAATCTCCTGGTGTCCACCAGTTCCTGGGTTTCTGATTTTTAACCCTTACCTAACATAAGCTGAAAGACTTACAGCCTTATTAAATTGCAATTCTGTAAATTTAAAAGGGCCCTATTTAAGCACACAGCATATTTTTCTACAGAAGTTTTTAGTTAGTGAACTTCGATCCAAAAGCAAGGTCTTCACTAACTAAAAACTTCTGTAAATAAAATAGAGCCCTTTTAAATTTACTGAATCACAATTTAATAAGGCTGTTAATGTTTGGCTCATTTGGCTACATCTTGTAAAATCTGTTACATAGGAGACATTATAAAAGACTCCACAGGGATATAAATGGTCAACTCAGGGTATCAGGGACAAACTAATGTTAATTGGAGGAACATGGAACATAATTCTGTTTGCTTGTATTTTATGTAGCGTGCTTTAAAATTTTGCCGAAGAAAAGTTGTGTTTTGCATGAAATAATAATAAGCAAAACCTGAACTTCATTAAAACTAACAAGAAAAGCAGAGTACACATACTTCTGTAGATTTCACCAGCAGACAATTATGACTCGCACATATATATTACTGTTCATTGGCTGACAGGGACAAGTCAAGAAATAGTTAAGCATTTGAATATTTTTTTCTGTTTTTAGACCATCTTTTGAAAAAAAAAAAAAAAAACATTCAGTGGTGCTTTATCAACGAACCTATTTGAGATGCAAAACATGTTTTCAATGTCCATTTTATATAACACTTTACAGATGTTTATTACATTTTCACAAACTGTTCCTTTTTGTTACTACTGTGGAAGTGGAGTATTTTTTAAAATATGTATTGTTTTAACTATTTTATATTATGCCTAATATTTATGTTGCTCTTTAATATATACTCCACGTATGTCCATAAAACTCTATTAAATTCCCTGAACGTGTAAAACTGTAGCCAGTAACGTAGTCCGTAAGACTTGCGGCTATTAAATTGGCCCCGTAAAGTAAGCCGCTCACAACTTGCGGCTTAAGGGCAGAAAAAGACTACAGGACGTGTAAATGTGAACTTCGCAGTCGCAAATCCTTTGTTCTCTCAAGCCCGTAACTGCTACGTTCCAATTTCGCTATTAAATTGCAACAAATTTCCAAAGACGCCCAGGCGTTCAAGCCCATAAGCCGCAAATGGAGGCAAAAACATTATTGTCTCCAAACAGGACACACAAAGGGTTTACAGATAACTTTTACACTGTAAAAGACAATATAAACACACCAGTGGGGACAGCAAGCAAAGGCATTACAATTACTCGAATGCCCCAAATAAAAAATGGGCATTCAAATATCTAGTGGACTGGGATTTGTCTGACCTCTCTGCTATCACCTGCCCACCTACACGGGCCCTACATGATATAGCTCACAGCTTCATTTAGGTACACCAGCCCCTTCACCACCACCACTACTGTAATTTAAATTGACAAAAATCAGAACATAATGGGAGGTCACAAATTGGGAATGGCTATACATCTTGGCACATGGCCGCGAGAAATGGCATGGGACTTTCGAGGTTGGGCATAGTGAAGATTACCCCTAATGGAGATGAGTTGGCTGTTGATCCACATGCCTCTCTGCACAGCCTCCATATGTTTTTGCGGCCCCTTACTGATGGGTTTGAATAGATTAGTGTGCTGTATGTTCCCCTGGTCCCCTTCAGTATTGCTAAGTGGTGGTGGTGAAGGGGCTTGTGTACTGCAATGAAGCTGTCAGCTATACCATGTAGGGTCCCTCTAGGTGAGCAGGTGATAGCAGAGAGGTCCGACAAATCACAGTGCACTAGAGAACGGACTGGCAACTCACTCCAGGATCACCTGTCATATTCCTTTTAGACCCTCATGGGAATATTCATACTCCACAGCATCACTAATTGGACTTGGCTGGTGTATTAACCCTTTATTATTATTATTATATATGATATATAGTATTATATGATATCTAATGCTATTGTGACTATTATTATGTTTATATGAATTGATCTATTGCATTATAACTAGGGCTCATCAGTTTACAAATATAGGAATATGACTCTAATGGGATGTATGTGGATGTCCCATAACCCCAGCCATTGAAAACACACTGACACTGTTAGAACGGTATAACAAAGCATTATTTCACACACAGAGCACAATCAGAAATGGTCAAGACTGTGCATTAATATCATGGGCGTGGTGTGGGCGGATCCTGAGAGATCAAAAAGGGGATACCTACAGGGGGTAATGTCATAGTCTATAATAAGCATGATACATAGCACCTACCAGGGTCACATATGATCACCACACCACTGCAACCTGAATCTGATGAAAAAAAGGATCATCACAAATCACTTCCTTTAATTGAAGAAACCATTAATGTGCATAGCACTTATAACTTGTCTAGATATGCTCAAAGAAACAGATGATTCAACCTTTGGACTGTGCAATCCTCCAGTTTCACACATACTGTGTTGTGAAAAAAGCATAGATCTGAAAAAAAAGTGGTCACCTACATGCATGTACAATACAGTGCTAAATACTGTAACTGTAACAATATACCAACTCACCTGATTCCCCTCTGCAAGCATTACTATCTTTACAATACAGTGCTAAATACTGTAACTGTAACAATATACCAACTCACCTGATTCCCCTCTGCAAGCATTACTATCTTTTAGCTAAGTCTCTGGATAATCAGAAATATGGAAAAATACCCATTAATACGGTGAGGACAGAAAGCTCAGAAGCCAGATTCAATGTCACTTATATCAGACCCAAGGATCTGTTCTCAGACCGATATTGAGGTCAGGATCACATGCTTCACTAGTGCAAATATCAGTGCTGGCTGTCATTAACATTGTGACTTTGCAAGTCCAGCGCCATAAGGGGTATTAGTCTACATTTAAGCTAACAACAAGCATGTCTTAGGTATCTACAAACTAAGGCCTGAACTACAGCAGGGACTACAGTATTTCTCAATGACCATCAATTGGTGACATGTTAAACAGAACCATACGTGTCCACAAAGAAGAGGGTCAGGGACCATGTGATGGGAGGTAGCCATCTGCATACAAAATGTCACCATCACATAGGCAAAGATCCAAGACTCTGTAGCCAGGCTAGATTAGGTTAACATTGTGACCAATAGATTGTCACTGAGGAGTGCTGTTGAGAAGGTACAAACATATGCGCAGCACCTATGTTCTCCTCTGCCTAGCCACAAGGCCCACACCATCGACGGCCAGCCGCAGTTTCCCTGCTGGTGGGGGGAGGGCAACCCCTTCGGGAGGCAGCGGCACAACAAGTGGCAGTGGTGAAAACATGGTGGGAGGAGAAGATGGGCCAGCCTACGGGTGTCCTAGGGATGCCTCGGGAGTAGAGGAGGTGGGGCTGGGGACAAGTCCCATCCTGAGCAGCCCGGCCAGATGGGACTCTGGAATTAGATGATGCCTCCTCTCCTCCCTATTACGACTGGCCAAGCTGTGCATGACCTCCACATGATTGGCGGAGATGCTGCTGCATGAGGGCCAGTGTCTTTGTCTGTGCAGCCTGTCCTGATGTGGGGGATGGAGGCCTGCAGGGCGTGGCCAGGCGAGGAGGTGGCGGTAATGGAGTGGGGAGGATCTGGGGCCCAGCCGGAGCCTGGGTTGGAACTTGCGGCTAATTGCAACACAGATTATCTATCATATGCTAGATATGATCTATTCTTTGATTCTTGGTCTTGATCATTTTGTAGCGCAGACGAATTTCAAGCCTGTAGGCTTTGTTGGCTTTCAGATGCTATAAGGGTTTCAAATTTAATGGGGCTCTAAGCCTCCTGTATGTTGTGTTTGCAAGTTCAAAGGTTGAATAAGTTTAGGTTCAGATTTGCTGGCTGATTGTCCAGCCATAATATGTACTTGGGAAATTTGTTATATATCTTACACATAAAATAAGAGATCTCCCGCAAAAGTAAGTACCCTCTCCTTATGAATACATATGGAAATAGAGAGAGACTAAGACATAGGACTGTGAGAGGTGCTGTCCCTGCAGGATCCTCCCGGCCATTCTGATTGGGTGATGCTGAGTTTTACAGACAGGTTCAGTCATATGGGTTAGAGCACAGTATGAGAAAAAACAGCATTTTGACAGTTTTTTTTTTTAAAATTCTCACATGTACCCTGATCTGTAGTACTAGACAAGTACCAGCAGGGGGCTAGATGTCAGCGTGTTTAACTGCAGCACAGAGGGTTTTGTGATTTGAAGTAACAGCAGCAGCTATTAAAAAAAAAATAGAATATTGAACATGATAAAATATATATCTTTTTTATTATATAAATTATACAATTAAGTGATGGAGGGATTAAGTCAGTGCATTCATTTTGGGAGGACAGTTGCCCCTTTGCCTCTATGCACCAGCCTCCCCTGGGGAGAAGTGTGCATTATATTAAAATATTTTTTGTAGTCTATCGAGAATTACAAGCTTTCACCTGGTTGGAGGGATGGAGGGATCAATAGTCTGGATAAAATGTACCTAGAATAGGCAACTGCCAAAGACTAGAGAGAAAATAAAATAAAGGAATTACATTATTTGTACATTGTACAGACTGTACTGATATTTATTTGCATGATAAATTGCATAACTTAGCTTATGCTGTGCAATGTATCATGCAAATGAATATCAGTACAGTGGCATAGATCTGCTAAAGAAGGCCTTATAGTTGTTTAAGTGTCAATATTGATCATTTAAGGGTTCTGAAATTGTGTCAAAATGCAATCCTTCAAGTTATCAGGATTTTTTTTTTTCAAACGTCAATTACTATAATGTACGACCAGGTGGAGGTGAATGAACTTAGTTCTGTGTTTGCGTCACTTCCCATGCATTGAAGCAGAAGAACCTATAAAGAATGTATGATGATGGGGAAACAATCATACTCACAGACCACTTCTCACTCTGAAACTCAGGCATGACACCAAGACAAACCGAGTCCTCTTTATTTCTCATTATTAGATTTTATTAGAAAAGTAATGTGAATTTGATGTTGATGATTTCACATACACAGCTTAATACATTTGCTAATTTCTGAATGCTAGTGATGTATTGAAGTATATTTAGGCAAATAAATATGCCAAAGTGTTCTAAACATTTCATATATGTGGGCCAGAGTGTTGCAATCATATTGTTCATTTATTCTTTGTGAACAAAAAGGCTAGCAGTCAAGGTAGGCAGCAGACGGAGTATAACTAGAAACGATAGCAGGTCAAGCGAAGCACTGTGCATAGTGGGTGTACCTTTAGATATGGCTCTAGAAGTTAGAGCTGAGAGCAACTGAGAGGACAGCAACATTCTAGTGACCCAGGCTTGGAAGGATAACGTTTGTTTTTGACATTTTTGAATGAGAGCTGAAGCATAAACATGGATTGCAGTTTCCCATGAAGTCCCCCCAGGTCCAAATCATCAACACTTCTACAGACAGCAAAACATGGCAAAGCAAGGCTGAGGTAAGATTCAAACTTTGGACTGTGAAATCAATGTCAACATTTGTTTTCTGCTCTTGCCACCAGAGACAGCTGTATGCATTGTGTGTCTACACCTTTAATATCCTATACAACCAGGAGCTCGTGTTGCGATTTAACAATTTATCAACTCCATCTGGAGCCTATAAATAGGGAATTAGACTGAGCCTCTGTGCTCAGTCATTATTACTCTGTTCCAGTATATATCTGAATTCTGATCTTTTGGTATTTGACCTTGGTCTTTTATCTTAATTATGCTTTTGTCTGCTGACTGGACCGTCTGACCTGCTGTCTGTCACCATCCAGAGTTACCTGCTGTCTGGTTCCACCCAGAGCTACCTCCTTTCTGGTTTCACCCAGAGCTACCTGCTGTCTGGCAGCTCCCAGCGCTACCTGCTATTTAGCACCTCCCAGCACTACCTGCTGTCTGGAACCTCCCAGCACTACCTGTTGTCTGGCATATTCCAGAATGACCTGCTGTCTGGCACCTCCCAAAGCCACCTGCTGTCTAGCACATTCTGTAGCTACATTCCTATCTACAGCTATCTGCCTGGCTGGCACCATCCAAAGGTACCTGCCTATCTCTAGCTAACTGAGCCTGTCCACCCAGACCTTCTATTCCTGTGCTCCCTTCTCATGCAACCTGTCCAGTTGGGCCTCTTGCTCTTGTTGTCCCTGCTCTTATGGTGCCTGCTCCATCAGCCTGGCCACTTGGATCTCCTGCTACCTGCAGTCTCCTGTTCCAGAATCCATTTTCAGTACAGTTTCCTGGAGCCTTTTTGCTCCTGGGCTTCTAATTGCCCAGCCTCTGACTGCATGCTCATGAAACCACAAATCAAATACAGAGGCTAATGTTCTTTTATGCAAGAGTCTACAATCTTTTGCATCACATATTTTTCAGAGCAACCAATAAGTAGGGGCAGTTTGGGTTCAGACTGAAAAGAGATAGCTTGGTGAGACAAAGTAGGGGGATACATGATGTATCTTGAAATCTGTAGGTAATCAACATTTATAGTTGACTGGGTTGATGTGGTCAGTGAATGGAAAGGGACTAATGTTTATAGCAGCCACATACTTTGAAGGTAGGTCAATTTGAGTCTGCGGGTTTAGAGCAATACTTGATCACTGATCTGTGAGATAGGTGCCTGTCTTCTCTTGGAGTCAACATAACTTTTGTGGTGCTTCTGGGATCTTTGCACTGTCTGACAGAGAAGGCAAAGTTGAAGAGTTTTCAGACTTCATGAATAGAGGGAGATGTTGTAATTGTCAAAGAAGGGGTACTGGATTGTAAAGTATTATTGCATGTAAATTCCCAGTAGGCCAATTGGAGGTGTTAGAGCATAAAGAAGGGTCTTTTGTATTTTTACTATGAGGGCGTACTCATGAAATATGCTGGCTGCAGTATAGGTTTTGAGAATGAAGAAACATAAACTTCAGCTTCATACATGTGAGAGAGAGCTATCATTGTTTATTGTAGTTGATGTGTGAAAAATGGTTGATGTAATGAATATGGTGAAATGTGGCCTACATGCCTTTCTCATGTATTACCTAGGGCCCCAGAGCCCAGAACTTTAGGTTATAAGTACCTTACCGGCCCTAGGTTAGACTTATTATGAGTTAGAAAAAGTTTTGGGTCAAAATCATTACCAGGGAGGCATAACAATATTTAGGATTTAATGGGGAACTCCTGAGCATGAATTAAGAAATCAATTATAATTAATAAGCATGTGAAGGTAGCTCTGGAAACACTTGTTTCAACAAACGGAGGTTAAGTGGTGTCAAGTGTGTGTAATTGATATCCCTTCGATCCTTTGTTATATAGTTTACCACAAAATTGAGATGTTTATATCCCCCACTGAATTCAATGACCGTCTAAATGTCTCAAATTATGTGGAAGCTCTGGTTGTACCCCGCGGTTCACTCCTTTGACTACTAGCCGAGTCCCCTCCAATCCCTGAACATGTTTGTATCTGAGGGGGAGTACAGTACAGCGGTACAGGTTTCAGTACTTATAGCAACTTGACTCCTTCGATTGTCTGGAGAACAACAGAACGCTGACAGCCGGCAGCAGGTTAATCCAAGCCTAGTAATTTTACCCACTGCTGTCCGCTTGGTCTTCCGCATAGGGGGCAAGGACCCCTGTTAATGGAACTTTGTAGCCAGTTAACCCCAAGTCCTCACATAAGCTTAGATGGTCATTTGGCCCAGACATCCTGTCTCTGACTCTTTGTTGACTAACTACCCCATACAGAGCTACAGAGAGAAATAAGAATAACCAAACAGATAACTCTCTCAGACTTCCAGGCACCAAGCCGAGGGGTGAAGTTAGTCATCCCTGTAATCTGACTCCACATGGGAGATTAATAACCTTTTTGTGATTGCACAATATTTTGTTTGCCCACAAAAGGGTCTCATCATGATTGGTTACTGTATTGCATTAATATATTGTGTTTTTGCAATTAAAGTATGCTCTGTTTGGAATTCACATGAACAAGGTGTGTCTTTCATTCTGAGGAACGGCTTTTGTTATTTTGGAGAAATATTGTTTATGCACTTTATGCTGGTATCCTGTAACTTGACCTAGCTCCTGCAACTTGTCCTGTAACTGCTATAAAAGCTGCCAATCCGTAACTTGTCATGGCCTGCGGTAGCATTGGTGAAACTTGCTTTACTACAAAGGAAGTTGGCCATCTCCTCATAGCAGTATTACACCATTTACGTTCAACTGACACAGCTCTGTTTTACTACAAAGACAGGTGACCATCTCCTCACAGCAGTATTACAGCATTCACTTCCAAATGCCACATCTCTGCTTTACTACAGAGCCAGGTGACCATCTCCTCACAGCAGTATTACGCCATTCACGTTTAACTGACACAGCTCTGTTTTACTACAGAGACAGGGGACCATCTCATCACATTAGTCTTACATCATCCACCTCTAAGTGAGAGGCTCTGCTTCACTACATAGGCAGGTGACCAATTACTCACAGCGGTCTAACATCATTCATTTCCAACTTCTGCAGCTATGACCATTTCCTCAAAGCATTATTACAGCATTATTATTATTATTATTATCGTTTATTTGTAACATGCCAACATATTCCGTAGTGCTATACATAAGTTAAGTTACAGGCAATGACAAGTTCAAGATTCACACATTGCAAAGAGTGGATGGCCCTGTCTTTGAGCTTGGAATCCGGTGTCCATAGCGCTTTCCCTAAAGCACCTTGCAGGATTGAAACTCGCAGACTTACAATCTAAAGGTTGAAGTGTGTATGTGGTACAGTAGGGAGAGAGTAGTGCTGAGCATGTTAGGGAGGAAGGTTATAGGCTTCTTTAAAGAGGTGCATTTTTATTGATGTTTTGAAGGATTTAAGGCAGGTGGATAGTCCGGTGAAGCGAGGCAAGGAGTTCCAGAGAATAGGGGCAGTACAAGAAAAGTCCTGGAGGCGGGAGTGAGAGGAGGTGACAAGAGTGGTAGAAAGAAGAAGGTCGTTAGCAGAACGAAGAGGGCCTGTGGGGGAGTATTTGGAGATGAGAGCAGAGATGTATGGGGATGCGCTGTTGTTGAGGGCTTTATAAGTTAGGGTCAAGATTTTAAACTTTATTCTGGAGGCTAAGGGAAGCCAGTGAAGTGATTGACAAAGAGGAGCTGCCGACACTTGAACGATGTGTACTGAAGATGAGTCTGGCGGAGGAATTTATTGTGGATTTAAGTGGGGAGAAGCGAGTGATGGGCAGGCCAACAAGGAGCGAGTTGCAATAGTCAAGACGAGAAATGATGAGAGATCAGCATTCACTTTTAACTCCTGCAACTATACTTTACTACAGGGCTGGTAACATCTACTCACAGCAAAATTACAGCATACACTTGCAACTGCCATAGCCTTGCTTTACTACAGAGGCTGGTGACCATCTCCTCACAGCAGTATTGCAACATTCACTTCCAACTGCCACAGCTCTGCTCTCCTGCAGAGGCTGGTGACCATCTCCTCCAAGCAGTATTACGGCATTTACTTCCAACTGCCACAGCAGTATTACAGAATTATATTTTAGAGAGAGAATGACTACTTTAACTGTGATGTAAAAAAAGCATGCCCAAGCAGCCAAGGCCAGACATAAAAGGTATTATGACTGGGGAAGGGCAGGGAAATGCAGGAGGGTTAGGAGGAACTCATGTTAGTCGCTCATCCACATGACAAACTGCAGGCAGCTTGAGAGGAACCATACCCAATTACTAAGAAACTCAGCCCCCACACATATGTCCTAATTATAGACCATGAGTGTAAGGTCACCAGTGACCCAGAGAAATGGCTCCTCCCTGAGCTCTTGGCACTCCCTACATCGAATAGTCAGACATGGATTGTGCACCAATCCCTAAACTTGGATGCTGCCCAGAAGGCCCAATCAGGAGCTGCATTAGCCCCATACTCTGGTCTATTCTCTACCCGACCAGGGTGTACCACATTAGCGGTCCATGGGGTACTAACTGAAAGCTGTACTCTCCTAAAACAACTCTCCTACCGGGTCCCAGAGGCAGTCCAGGCTAATATCGACATTGAGTTGGAAGAGAAGTTGCAGTTAGGAGTTATCAAACAATCCAGTAGTCCATGGGCCTCCCCAGTAGTCCTAGTACTTAAGAAGGATGGGACAACTCATTTCTGTGTGGACTATCGTAAGCTCAATGAAAGAACCAAGACAGATGCTTATCCTATTCCTCACATGGACAAGTTGTTAGACCATCTTTCCAAGGGATACTAGCAAATTGCCCTTGCCAAGACAGCTAGGGAGAAGTCAGATTTTGTCACCCCCTTTGGCCTCTACCTATTCAAGGTGATGTATTTTGGGATGAAGAATGCCCATTCAACCTTCCAAAGGTTAGTAGACCAACTACTGTAGGGACATCAGGGGTTTGCCTAGGCCTACCTAGATGGCATAGCCATATTTAGTATCACCTGTGAAGATTATAGTCAACACATAAGGAGGACATATAAGGAGGACAGAAAAAGATGCCCCGGATGGTCACCTTTAGAGCCCTAAAAAAACACTCTCACCTTCTCTCCTGTGTTAGCTGCACCTAGCTACCAGCGCCCTTTGTCCTGTGCCTCTATTTATGGACTGGGGGCTGTGCTCCGCCGGAAAGAAGACCAGGGATGTGAATACCCCATTGCCTACCTCAGCTGGAAACTCCTGCCTCGGGAGGTGGCATATGCTGTAGTAGAGAATGAAGGTTGGCTGTGTTGTGGGCTCTCAAGAAATCTCAACATTACTATATTAATAGGGAGTTTAAGGTGGTAACTGACTACAACCCTCTGTGTTGGTGGTTCTGGGTGGCTGGGGACAATGGATGCTTATTACGGTGGAGCTTGGCACTACAAGCCAACAATTCAATTCAGCATAGATGGGGAAAAGTCCATTAGAATGCAGATGGACTATCTAGACAGGAAGACAAATAAGGCGGTGTAGCTAGAGGACCATCCAAAAGTATCATCCTCTTGGCTCCAACAACTGTATAGGGAATGTAGCTGTCACAACTCCCCGGACATTTGTTCATTTATCTGTTATCATTGTTTATTGTGGTTATTGTGTGAAATATGGTTGATGTAATGAATATGGTCAAATGTAGCCTACAGGCATTGTATGATATTTTGGTTCAAAATCATAACCAGGGAGGCATATCAATATTTTGGGATTAGTACCACTTTAAGGATGACCACAAAGGCCTCCTAATAGCCAACCGTGATATGCAATTCACTTCCCGCTCTCACTCTGAGCTAGGCACGGTCTGGAATTTGACTTGCAGTAAATACTGGTTCCATAGACTTCAATGGGGTACTTGTGAGCATGAATTACAATATCAAGTATAAGTCTAGGAAAGGGATAGTTGTAGACAGCTGCCCCCTACTTGGGAACCATAGAGGGTAAATAATAATAGATGGGGAACTGGGTCAGTAGACGCCATTATTTGTGGCCCGGTTTCTGCCCTAACAGAACTCTGAAGGTTGACGTCTGGTGAGGTCTGTTGAGACCAATTTGGGCTAGGATATGACCACATTGAAATATATAATGTCTAATGTTTCTTCTGTATACCTTGACCACTCTTGATTAGAGACCCATCAATACATATAATTTGTAATCTTCCTAATGGTGAACAGAAATGGAATAGTCTCCTGTCTAACTAGACAACTTAAGATTAGAGATAAATTAATAACATTAAAATGTGTGAAGGATTTCTTGGACACACTGTGAACAGAGAAGTCCAGTAACAAATTGACATAAATAAATAAAAGAGGAAATAGCATCTTAGATTTACACATTTCTTTACCCAGTAAGGAATCTTCAAAGTAATCACTGATGTAGTGAACATTGGTTACATAGCATTCATGGTTACAAAACAACTGTCCTTGATAGAACACAACATTCTCTTCCTCAGAGAGGTCTATAATGTGTGGCCTGGTAAACCATTAATACTGGTGGTCATGGACGGATTACCCATTAGGCCAACTAGGCAGCCGCCCAGGGACACCTGAAATGCTGCAGTTCAAATGAAAAGCTGCAGTTCATAGACTGTCTACTATGGGGTAACCACTTAGAACAAGAGAGTTACACCAGAGAAAGAAACTTACTACTGTACTTTTATTAAAAGGGAAAGTGCTGTTAGGTCTTAGAATTGATAGCACAACATTCTCAGGGCGGCAAATCGGCCCACATTTTTTTTAAATTTCATGTTCATCGACCCCGGCAATCAATGTGTTAATATATATAATGGAATTTGCATGTAATAAAATATCATATTTACAGCTTTATCAATATTGCATTATATCTGCAATGTGGGTCTGACCGTAAGCCGTAATTAAAGCCCATAGGACTCTGAAATCAAAACTCCATTTTCCATAGACGTAATGATGATGATCTCTATTTCCATTGGCTGTTTCTATCTCGTGAGTTACGGCTTTCATGTTCAAGTTCGCAAATGCTACATACGATGGCATAGTTTCCGAATTTTGCTATCGGCCCCTAACTTGCTGGCAGGCCAATTGAATAGCACTATAAGTTGCGGACGCTGCGGGTCGGGTGTTCAAAGTAATCATGATGTAGTAAACATTGGAAAGTACATATTATGTTACTCTTTTTTCTCTTTTGGGGTAGTTAGCTGCATAGGCTGTGGTGCAGAAGAAGTCAAAGACTTATGGGTGCAGGCCAGTTCCACTTTTGGTTACTCAGACAGTCCAAGATAGAACTGATGCAAAAGGGCTGGCTCATTCCATTTAGTATCTGCTGCTCAGTGATGAAAATCTACCACATAATCTTCAGCTAAGATGAACAACTGGGCACTGTAGTTCCGTCAGCCTTAGATAGGCCTTGTGTTGCAGTTTCTGATTATGGAAGCTACAAATAATTTGGCCAAATAAGTGCAATCAGATGAAGTCAGTGAAAATAAAAACTGTGCTGGATAAACACTTCTTGGATCGTACTATGCACAGCCCGTATCTCCAAATTCTGAAAGCTCTGTGTGCAAACCTGAGACTAGTAGGTATTTGCAAGTGCTTAGTAATGTGTGGATGCATGGTGCACCCTCAGACACAGCACTACAGGTATAGAGATAAGAGCCACAGAGAGGACAGCACTCAACAGAAGCCAATAAATTCATCATCTTGCTGTTCAGCTGTTCAGGGATTCCATCTGCCGATGGTTGGTAACATGAGGTGTTGTAAAGGTGAATGCTTTCCAGGTAAAAAATGATGAACCCCCATATGGTAATTAGGTTGCCAGTTCAGGAGCAGAATGCATTGGTTGTTTATATTTTGAAAAGTAGTACACACAAAAATATAACTCCACAAAGATTCAGGTACCTGGCTTCTCTGGGTTTACAAAAGACCGACAGCATGCAAGGTATTTTGGTATGTGCACGTTACAAAGACAGATATATACATCTCAGACTCTTTAGCCATGTTTACCACTACAAGGTTCTAGATATAATTTCTTGGCTTTTATATTCTCCAGGGTGACCTGCTAGAAATGTATCATGATACCACTAGAATATTGGAATATATATAGACAATAAAGAAGCTCAATCTTTAGAGATTTGCTCTCGAGCTGCCTGAATGAACTAGAGATATGTCTTGGAGATAAGAGTAAGAAATGGTTGATTAAAAGAATAAATCTAAGTGTATTACAATCTGCTTGCACATCTAGAATTGACTAGAAATGGAATCAGATGTTTAGATGTAGAACAGATGAGGTAGAGTAGTCAAATCCCCTGTTAAACCAAGGTCCAGGTCCATTTACCAGTAATGTTAAGGACAGTAGCAGGTGGCAATCATAGTGGCTTGGGGTAAAAGAACAAGGAAAGCAGAATCCAGAAGAGAAGTTGGGGTCATAATCCAGACATGGAGCCTCATTCAATTGAGGCTTCGGGAGACCTGGACTCAGAAATGCAGCCCGTAACTTAATTTTGCTATTCATTTGGCATCTTTTTGCGGGCTCTGATCGAGTTACAGGCTCCGGGCTACGTGCTGCTATTCATTGTTATTCATTGCGATCTTTAACATTGCAAGTTAATGCCCCTCCAAGCCTTTGATCTTTCACACCCGTAAGACTTCTGAACGCAAAAATTCAATTGCCCCGATTCCCCCTCGCTAACCACTCCATCAAGTCCGCAAATGGCAAAGTCTGTCCACAAGTTAAGGGTTCCAAGGAGGACTCTCAAAGAGCTTAATGACATGTCATTAGCGCTTTAAATGACATGTCATTAGCACTTTAAATGCACATATATATACACTACTGTACTATATTGACCCCGGCAATCAATGTGTTAACATATATAATGGAACTCGCATGTAATAGAATTTTTACGTCTTTAGCAATATTGCATTATATCTGGAATGTGGGTCCGATCGTAACCCTTAATTAAAGCCCGTAGGATGATCTCTGTTTCCATTTGCTGTTTCTATCTAGTGAGTTACAGCCTTCATGTTCAAGCTAGCAAATGCTACATACGATGGCATGGTTTCCGAATTTAGCTATCGGCCCCTAACGTGCTGGCCCGGCCAATTGAATAGCACCATAAGTTGCGGACGCTGCTGGCCCGCAGGAGGCCCACAGATTTACGGCCTATACCTCCATAACTTGTGCCTCCAAATTGCATCTTTGTGATCACTCAGAAGTGTAGTGCACCCTTTTACCATAGCATTGCCAAAAGGCTTTCACAAGCACTGAATGCTCTGATTGACCCCTTTTATTATTCCTTTTAAAAGTCTGCTCAGTTTTCTGCCGAAATTGACACTGATGTCCAGTGCCTAAGCTTAGGCCACCTAGCGATGACATCTATGCATGAATGAAGAGCATGGCACCCATTAACAATACTTGAAGTGGTTCACCATATGTCTTCACATATACACACCCTTCTCTCTCCATTGTTAAGAAAAGATACTACAACAAAAGTCTTGTCATGTGTACTTTTAGTTCAGAAAAGTTCATAACAGTATCATCCCTGATATTTCCTTCTCAGTCTACCAAATAAATACAAAACATATATATCTGTATGTATAGATTTTCAATGTTTATACTCAGAATTATTTAACATATATCATCTGGTTATGATTTCATAAGTCAGGTTTATAAGAAATAATTAACCAATTCTGCCTTTATAAATTGAATCTACATATGGATTTTAATATATTTTATATAAGGAGTAGTAATTTTGAAGAAATTTATTTTATAGAACATTTCTTACAAATATCTTTGGGATGTAATTTGTAAAGTTTGGTATAACTTAAAATTCCTCTAATTTGTTGAGGCATTAAAGTATATTAGTGGTGGCAACAGGTACTATATGAATTTTAGGATATGATAAAAGATTGGGTCTTAATCATTTTGGGCCTACAGACAATTTTCTAATTTTACCAGAGATCAAAAACAACGTTGGTTGAACTAACCTATTATTATTTCTTTCAAACCAGTTATTTCCTCTAGATGAATCTAGAGAGAGTTTAAAAATGTTATTTTAAATTATAGTTCAGCTCCTGGCATCTCTTTTAAAAGTCTGTGAATTGTCTCCTGTGTGCATTTTTGATAGTAAAAACTGAACAAACTTCTCGTCTCATATTTTTTTACCAAGTTAATTTGTCTTGTTAATTTACTGTTGGAAACAAAGCAAGATTTTTATAAAATAACATTTTTAATTTAAGATGAGGTAGATTAAAACAAAGCTCTTGGTAAAATAGCTAACTATTATTTTTTATTTATTATTGCAGAATTTTCTGTGTTATGGACATTTTTATGAAAAGCATTGCTTCTCAGTGCATAAGCAAATTATGAAATTATAACAAATACATCAGAAGTATGATATAGGAATGGAATTTATGCTGTTGAATATCAAAAAATAATCCCAAATTTAAAAAATAAGTATATTGACATATTACTGATGGAGCAAAATGAAGATGTCAGAAAAATATTGAAGTGAACTTTGGAGCCTGCAATGTTTTCATACAATCCATATATATAATAAGACTTCTGCTAAAACTTTCAACTCTTCGTATAAATTCAATGATGCCACTGCATAAACTTACAAATTCATGCAACAAACTGATTCTCCTTTTCTTGGTATTTTTGACTATATGTTTCCTGTATTTCCCTGAAGTTGCAGGGAATGCTAATTTAAAAACAAGTGCAATGTGTGTATTGAAAAGTACAAAACTGGACAGCTATTCCAGAGATGGTGATGTTATAGTGGGAGCAGTTATGACATTCTATACTCTACAAGAGTTGAATAAAATTTACTTTAAGGAAAAACCTACTATTCATAGATGTATTGGGTAAGCATTTTAATTTACGATATTCACATTTACTTTTCACATTGGACACTATCAGCCTTATTAAATTGCAATTCGGCAAATTCTAAAATGCTCTGTATAAGCACATAGCAAATTTATTTTACAGAAGTTTTTAGTCAGTGAACTTCTATCCAAAAGCAAGATCTTCACTAACTAAAAACTTCTGTAAAAAAATATGCTCTGTGCTTATATAGAACCCTTTAGAATTTGCCGAATTGCAATTTAATAAGGCAGTATATTACAAAGTCAAATATGCTTACATGCAATGTAAGAGAAGTAATCCTGCCCCATACACTTTCAGTCATCTATTGTGTATATTCACTTGCTCAAGGACAAATTAATTCACAAATTAACTGCAGATAAATAATAAAAATACATTCACTTTCACAACAATTTTCAGAAGAAAATAGGTAATCAGGTTTCATGGTTTGGGGAAATAACAGACTGCTCAAATTGCAATAATTTGTTTTCCCAGGTTGTTTTGCTTATATTTCAGCATGCTTTTGTCGTGAGTGTGGCTCATAACTGCCATAAATAACTGTTTATCCATTGCAAAGTCATTGTACTAAGTAATTATTAAAACAAGACAGCCTAACTGTCTGTGTAATATTACTGAGGTTGTCTATGTATTTATTTAAAATGGCGGCTAATGTGTGGTACGCGGCAGTGGCTGCTTTTGCGTCCGTGTTCGTGGACCTCGTCCGGCTTTTTCAGAAAATCTGTATGTGTTTGGTGGTGTTTTGAAACTTGAGGGTCCTGTAGTCTCTTTTTCGTTTTTTTCGGCTGTCATTTTTTCTTTTGCTTAGATATTTTTCAGGTGTCTAAACTCTGTAATTTGGACTTAAATGGAGGTGTAACTTCACTTGCAGAGGTCCTTGGTGCCCCCCTTGCTGTGGGTAAGCTTATTATGTGTTTGTTGTGTGTATTTATTGTGTTTCTAATGTTTGCAGGTTCGCTGGGGCAGCCGTTAAAGTCGTATCTTTGCAAGGTCACAGTGTTTTTTTTTCTAAGTTCTGCGTCTCGTATTTGTTTGTTGTAAGTCCGTAAATGTTGCGAGGTCCGCAGTTGTTGGCAAGGAGCACCTTTGGCGGTCCATGCCAGCAACTGAGGCCCTTGCTTTGCGAGGGCCGCAGGCTTGCTACGCGTGCAAGCAGCGTTAGCAACAACCCGCATGCTCACAACTATATGTGTGACTAGCGACTTGCCCGTCAAAAAATGACGTCAATGAGATGTGTATGTTTGGAAAGTTGTTTAGTTATTAATATACGTATTTGACACTTGTAATATTTTAGTTATGATGAGATTAATAGTATTGTGATATTAAACATGTTTAGTTTTGTAAAATGTTCTCTTGGTGAACAATAAGTCTTAAAGCATTTTGTATTAAAAGTATTAACATTTGAATGTAAGAACAGTTGAACTTTAAATTAATCAGTATTGTAAACTTGAGGTAATGGTTTTTTAACATGCAATTTGTATCTGAAGAATTGTTAACTTCAATATACATTGAATCCAGAGAAAGACAAACAGTAAAAACCCTTGTTCAAACGTACCCAATTTTAACATGAACTTTGTAATATATGTAAGTAAGAAACTTGAAAGTATATTTTTTGAAACTTGAACTTTATTATCTGTGTAACTTTGGAACTTGAAAAAACATTTTTAGAACTTGGAACATTATAAACAGTAACATAGTGAATACATTTTTTAACATAATTTTGTATGAAAAGTATTAACAGTTGAATGTAAAAACATTTGAACTTTAAACTAATCAGTATTGTAAACTTGAGGCAATGTTTTTTTAACATGCAATTTCTATCTGAATAATTGTTAACTTCAATATACATTGAATGCAGAGGAAGGCAAACAGTAAAAACTCTCCTTAAAACGTACCCAATTAAATGAATGCCTTCCTGACCCCATGAACTGACGATAAACATTAATCCAGGGAGTAATCTTAACATAACAGACAATATTTACATTGTGACTTAAAACGTGGTTGAGATCTTAACATGAACTTTGTAATATGTTGAAGTAAAGAACTTGAAAATATTGTTTTCAAACTTATAACATTAGAAACAGTAACATAGTTAATTAACATTTTAACATAAATTGTGAAAATAATGCAAGACAAGTGTTTTGTGAGGCAAACTCATCCATAAACAGTACTTCCATTAATTATGACTGAATTGTTTATTGTTTTGTATTTTTGAATGCTTTTAAATTTGTTTTGCATGGGTTTTATTTCTTTAATGAAAAGTTATAGTACTTCATAGTAGACAATGTTTTTAGTAAAAATACATCCATCTTCTAATAAATCACCTTGACTTTCATTCTTTTCAATGTAAACTTTATTAGCCTGTGGATTTTTGCACCGTGACAACGCAACGTACAATTGACCATGTGCAAATACTGGTTCTTCCAAGAAAATACCCACAGATTTGAACGTTTGACCTTGTGATTTATTAATGGTCATGGCAAATGCCATAATAATGGGAAATTGTCTTCTTTGAAGTATAAAAGGGAGACTACTTTCACTTGGTGATAAATCTATTCTTGGTATGAAAACTCTCTCTCTTTTATGGGTACCAGTTAAAATTTCAGCATCTATAAAATGGTCCTTTAATTGTTGAACAATTAATCTTGTCCCATTGCATAGGCCTTTTTTGGGGTTCATATTTCGCAGTAACATGACAATTGCACCTTTCTTTAGCTGCAAAATATGTGGTGGCATTCCAGAAGGAGTTAGTGAGTTTATGAATTCAGTAGAAAAGTTAGCCTGACTTTCATTGTCATCAGCAAGTACAGAATCAGCACTGTGATAATTTCTTTGTGGTGCATACATTTTTTTAAAGATTTCATTATTTCATTAGTATGACTTGGTTGGCAAGCTCCGAATATTCCTGGTTATTTATGCTACCTTCAAATATAGCCGATATAAGATCTTGGTGACAAATCATATGAGGTGGAATCTCTACAGTGTCGTCAGGTAAATGTGGTCTTTGTAAATATATTTGTAGACATATTTAATGGGTTTGATGGAAGTGCAGGCTTCTACATTGATGTGGGCGTTATACTTCATGAGTAAATGTGGATTGTAGGGTACTACATATCTATTGTCAACTTTTTTCCCACGAATAATGGCACGATCTCCTTCTCTTCTTTTATAAAGTGGGTAGCCATCACAATTGGCATAGGTTTTGTCTCTATAACCTTTTGGAAATTCTTTGGAACATTTATTATTTTCCATACATGGTGATTGTGGATTAAGATCACCACAGGGTCCATGAATCATGCGATGAGTAACAATCTCATATAGTCTACCATATAGTTCTGGATCTGGTAGTTCAGCAACAATGACTGCATCCACTTTGTCAGAAGTATCTAATTTTTCTTTTTCTTGAAGTATTATCAGAAGATGTGCATGTGGAAGTCCTCTTTTTTGAAATTCAATGGTATAAGCAAGACATTTGCCAAATAAGTTATTTATAGTGATGTCACGTATTAATTCATTTAATTTAATCTTAAAAACTCTGGCTACTAAATCTGGTCTATCGGAAGCACTTTGTCCAAGAAGTAAATTTTGTGTCATTTTTGGCCATTGTGGATTACATGTAAATGTAAGAAATAAATCGGGTTTCCCAAATTTTGTGACAATAGCCATAGCATCATTGTATCTTTCTCTCATATCCTTGAAAGGAAGATGGTAAAATGATGGCTTTGCCAGCTGTCATGTCTCTGCTTGTAGCCACGTCAGCAACATAGTCCATTAGTCCCGAATATTGTTCTACACATAGTTTATCTTGTTGATATTTTATAAAGTTTAAATTAATGGCCTCAACTTGCAAATTGGAATCAATAATCCATTGTTGTGTTAGTTTTCCATCACATAAAATTGGATTAAATGTATTTCGAATGGCAATTTGAGCTACTTTAAATTCAAGCATAGAAACATTATTTCGGATTCTGGCTTTAGCACTTGGGTAACTGGGAAGTGTTAATTTTGGTTGCCAACCTGCTTCTCCATGTGGGAAAAAAATGGCATATGTCATTGGATCTAAATTTGGACTTAAGATATTTATATTAATGAATGGTTGCTCCTCATTTCTGACATATATATTAAAATGTCTCTTTGAAATGGTGGTTCTCATTCATCATTTTGAAACACCATTGCAACCTCATTTGATGTTGGCAAGTTATAATGACGTTTATCAGTATGTCTGTCTCTTTTAAGCACCATATTAACCTTTGGCATTGGTAATTGATGTCTTTGTGCATGAAGTAGTTGTTCATTTTCTACCTCTGACAAATTTTTATAAGCTTTACTGTAGGGATTATTGTCCATAATGTTATTTAGCTCTATAAAAACACTGGGTAAGCATTTTTTATTTTCTTCCAGCTGCATACGTTGGTCAACAGCTTCCATTGTATCTAGGACATATAGTTGAGCGAATTTTCTTTGCTCTCCTTCCTCTGGATATAATGTGAAGTGTGATGATAAATTTGTCCTTGGACTTTTAAACAGTAAGGACCATGTCCTGGTACATTAGCAGCTAATGTTGCCCCCATAGATGCAAATGATATGGCACTATTGTAGGATCTTATGTTTGTCTTAAAATTATTGTAGTTTGGAAAAGTAGGTTCAGTCATAATGTTTTGTAAATAGATTTGAAATTCTTTTCTTTCTGGAAGTTTGAACTTGCCTTTTTGACAGCAACTAATAAATTGGCCATCTCTGGGTCTCTCCTGTTTAAAATAATAAGCCTCACAAAACTGACATTGAGTAGTCATATCCCCACAACTATGAACCTCTACTGCTAAAGACTTGAGTAAAGGACAATTTGCAAAGCATATAGCAGTTTGACTTTCATATTCATCAGGTGAAATGTCATGTAATGTTTCAACAACAGGTTCTAAATGCTTTGTTTTTTTTCATGGCTTTTCTTGGTATATGTTGTATTGGTTTAGGTAAAATGTCATGTAATGTTTCAGGAACAGGTTCTAAATGCTTTGTATTTTTCGTGGCTTTTTTTGGTATCTCTTTTATTTTTTCAGGTAAAATGTCATCTGATGTTTGAGGAACAGGTTGTAAATGCTTTATTTGCTTGGTAGCTTTTTTTGGCGTATCTTTAATTTTTGCCGTTGATAGTCTTTTGCTTGCAAGACTTTTGCGTTCTTTTTCTCGTCAAATTTCTTTCTCCTCTGGTGTCTGCTGGTTTGCCCATCTCTCTTGTCTTTCTCTAGTTTGATGTCTTTTCTTCTCTTGTTTGCTCTCGTTAGTAGCCATGTTATTCTGTAAAAGAAAATAATTTATAATAAGTTTAGTTTGAGAAGTTTGTTTTGTACATTTTTTTATTATCAACAGCCTTAGATAAATAGCACAGGGAAGAAACTGACAGTATACCTTCTACATCTAATAGGTAATTCAAATTAATATTTTAGTTGTTTTGTAAATTTTTTTTTTTGTTGTACTTTTAACTTACAAACATAGTAGAGGGCAAAAATTAGTCTTTGTAATTTTTAGTACAGGGGATTGTCCTAATAGTATTTTGATCTTTTATTTAAAAGCTCATATGTTGGGTCAATTACATTTTTTTTTTTTCTTGCGTTGTTACTACTATTTGTTGTACTATTCTATTTTATGTGTGTGTTTAGGTTTTATGCTTAATATTGTACATTACGACTGTTAATTTAGATTGGCAAATTTTATTTAGTCTATGTTTTGAGACTTTTGTGGACTACGGTGTTTTATTTATTTTTTGGGTAGATTGAAGTTTGGATTTACTGTTAAACATTATTGTCCATAACAGACAAATAAGAGGTAAATCAGAAATGTGTCAGTTATATTTTGGTAAAAGTTATAGGCTCTCATTCAATTGCGATTTGGCCAATTCAATAGTGCTCTAAATAAGCATATAACATTTATTTTTTTAATCAGTTTTTAGTTAGTGAAAACTTTCTTTGTGGATAGATGTTTAGCAACTAAAAACTTTAGCAACTAAAAAAATATGTGATGTGCTTATTTAGACCTCTATTGAATTGGCAAAATTGCAATTGAATGAGGGCCATAGTTAGGGATTGTTCTTGTTTTTTTTTTCTGTTGACATGGATGCAGAACAAACATGTTTATTTAGTTTTCTCATTTTTTACTTGTTATACTGTACCTTGGTTGAAGTGTGATTTCAATCCGAATCTTTGTTGGTCCTCTGTTGAAAGTCTTCGTCCGATGGTCTAGTCCTCTGTTGAAAGTCCTCGTCCGATGGTCTGGTCCTCTGTTGAAAGTCCTCGTCCGATGGTCTAGTCCTCTGTTGAAAGTCCTCGTCTGATGGTCTTCACACAGTGTCTGTTGTAAAAGAAAAATGAAAATGTTATTTGATTTTAATGTATTTGTAATAAATAAAAAATGTCATTATTTTGGTGTATTGTATCTGTTATGGTGAATTTTTCTGCTATGCTGTTTTTTGTGCAACCTTTTAAAAATAATTTAAATGTATTTGTATATTCCAGTTATTCTTTTTTTATACTGTAATTATTAATGTTTTTCTTATTTTGGATATGATTGCAATGTTTTTAGCATTATCCTGTTTTGTGTCCACCACTTTTGGTATACAAATTTAGACTTCTTTGTAAGGCTTATAGCTTGGTAAACAGTAAATAAGAATATTAATTTACTTTGCTATGTGTTTGTGTGATTTTTGGTACAATCCTATTTTGTGTCTACCACTTTTGGTATGCTTATTTAAGCTTTTTTGTAAGGCTTATAGGCTCCTAAACATTAAAGAAGAATATTAATTTACTTTGCTATTTGTTAGTGTGATTTTTGGTACAATCCTGTTTTGTGTCTACCACTTTTAGTATGCTTATTTAGGCTTCTTTGTAAGGCTTATAGGTTCTTAAACCATAAAGAAGAATATTAATTAATTTGCTATTTGTTTGTGTGATTTTTTGTCCAATCCTATTTTGTGTCTACCACTTTTGGATCCTTATTTAGGCTTCTTTGTAAGGCTTATAGGTTCTTAAACATTAAAGAAGAATATTAATTTACTTTGCTATTTGTTTGTGTGATTTTTGGTACAATCCTATTTTGTGTCTACCATATGTTGCATACTTGATTTGCTTAATTAGTCTTTTTTATGAAGGTTTAATGTTTTTCTACAGGGAAAATGAATGTTTTTCTATTTGTGATATTATTGCTATGTTTTGAGCATTATCCTATTTTGTGTTCACCACTTTTTGGTTGCTGCATTTGTTATATTGGCGGCCATTAAACATATATAGTTCCTTTATTTTTTGTACTTGTAATACTTTACCTTGATTGAAGTGTCGAATTACAGAGGTTCCTCTCCTGCCAATCTTAATCCGCCGGTCTTCTTGTAGTGTCTGTTTGAAAAAGAAAGTTTTTTTAAATGGTTAATTGTATATTTCTTCTTTTTGATTTAGCAAAGCATGGTCTTTTTCAGCATGTAATGTATTTTTCTATCTTACCTCTTCTTCTTTGTTTGTGTTCTTTAAAAGGGATTGTGGTTCAAAATGCACGGTGCAAATTCTTGAGTGACGCTGTTGATGCAGAGTCTGTTTGAATAGTAAAAAAAGGGGGAAAGATTGAGATTTAGGTTATATATTCAATTACAATCAATTAATGTCATTTAAATATACTTCTTTAATTAGTTTCAATTAACATTAGTTTGTTTTCGGGCCTACACACATAAATGTGCTTGTGACATGTCACTATACATGATACACATATATGTGCGTGTCACATATCCCTATACATGAATCATATTTTAATAGTTAAATTAACATTAGTTTTTTTTCGGGCCTACACACATAAATGTGTGTGTGATATGTGACTATACATGATACACATATATGTGCGTGTCACATATCACTATACATGAATCATATTTTAATAGTTAAAGTTTTTTTTTTTTTAAATGTCATTTAAATATACTTGTTTAATTAGTTTGGATCAAGATTAGTTTATTGTAGGGTCTATACACATAAATGTGCGTGCCACATGTCACTATACATGAATGACATTTAAAGTTTTTTTTTTTTTTGTCCTGTCTTGATAATACAATGTAATATATTATAGCTTACCTCTCAGTTCTAATTTGCACAATGTAAAGTAGGAAATTAGGAAACAATTCTCTTCTCAAGTAACAGCAGCAGTTAACTATCCAGTCACTCCGTTCATCACCTGAGTAGAAATGAAGAATTTTCTGGAAAGTAGGCAGTATTTATAAACTTTGAAGTGCCTCAGACCATTAGAACGCAATACGTATGCGCTATTTGCGTTCCAGCTTACAATTTGCGTTCCATCCGCCATTTTATGCATAGTAGTTTTCAAAATGGTGGTTAATATCATTGTAGCAAGTGCCGCATAGTATGTGTTACATACCTCGTAAAGTTGACTGTAGCGTTGTTTCAGTTTTGCGAATCACTGTAGTAAGTTGCAGGCGAGACGTTAAACCGTAGCACTTAGAAAAAAAATACAAGATGACAAAAATTACGAAATAAGCGGCAGAACCAAAACACAAAAAAAAACACTAAATACACACTAAAAAATAAAATAAAGGTCACTTACAGCATGGGGAACCAGGCAGGACGTCTGGAAGTGAGTTGGAAATCCAATTTACAGCGATTTAGCCGAGTTACAAAGATCGAAAATCAACTAAGCGAGAAAAAAATAACCGCCGCAAAAAATGAAAACTAGGCTATACTACTACGAACTGCGTAAAACACAGCCACAGACGTATGTGTTTGAAAAACAACGAGATAAAGGATGCGGATTAACCGCGCAATGAGTAAAAAGACAGTAGCGAGTACATTTTACGAAACCCAATTACAGATTTACGGATTAACACAGATTTAACGACTTTGTCTCGCGCAACATCGGATTTCCCGCCTAAACCAACGCATTTGCTGAAATATAAGTTGCAAGTTATAAAAAAAATTGTATTTATTTTAAGAAAAAAAAAAAAGGGCCAAGTGTAGTGTCATGTTGTGTGGCAAACAAATTTACTGTTAAACCGTAGTACTTTAGCGGGCTTAGTGATGAGCGCCGCAGTACTTTGGCAATGAGCGCCACAGAAAAAATGCCGGACGAACAAACGAAAACGAGGCTACAGCACTATAACCACGGAAAACACGTACCGATAATCCGCTAAGACGCATACCACACATTATCCGCCATTTTAGGCTAATGCGGAAGTACACAGCTACGTTAACGGTTTCGGATCGCCGAAGCACACTATTACACTGCACACGTTCATCACGCTTTCACAGCACCTCCACACCACTAATGCTGCTGCAACATCAACACAGATTGCCAGCTCTTCAACACAATGCATAAAAATACGTAAATTCATTTATTAATTTGAATTCTATATTTCAGTAGTACACAGAAAACAACATTAGCTACCTTACAATTCCATGTGTATATTAATAACTAAACAACTTTTAAAACATACACATCTGATTGCCGTCATTTTTTGACGGGCAATACGCTAGTAATCAATATACTCTTTAATGGGCCAAATTGGAACACTCTTTTATCTGATCATGAACACCCATCCAAATATATTCACACACCTGTGAATCTTTGCATCTTATACACTTCAATACACGTATTAGTTCTCATATATCTCACACCCCGTGCCATTTCATTTGATGATTAAATGATCACTGCTTACACATTTACAATAATCACCAGCATAGCCATATAATCACGTATTCTTTTTCATACTCTTCATTTGCTGCAACCCACAACCTGTATTCATTCTATTGTGCCTCAATTCACTTATTCTCTCCCACAAGCTCCATAACTTATGAACACATATACACACATTCAACCTCATGAACCATGAACCACATTTGCAGCCATACACTCCAACGCACATCACGGTAGCTCATTCAGGCTTTATTAAAACTTAATTGATCATTACACCAATGTACCTCATTAAATATACCTTCTCATATACCCTGATTGCCTCTTTTTTTCCCTCATGCATATTATCATAGTCAATTTGTACTGTCGCACCCTCTCTCTCTTATTCACATGCTCGTACCTCCTAGTCACTTAATTCACTAATGAATCCTTCATTATATATTTTCAGTCTCCGGCTGTAATGGACAGCATATCTGCCACTTCTTAATCACATTTTCGTACACCCTCAAAAATGATTTTCAATCTATATAACTAGCGAAGGAATATTGATCCAGGGAGAAATGTGATCGCCAGTCTCTGGGGTCAGGAAGGAATTTTACTTTTTTTCCCCCGTATAAGACAATTGACAAAGTTTCAATATATAGTTTTTTCTGTTTGCCTTCCTCTGGATCAATTAACAATTATTAACAAAGAGTCCATGTATTAAAAGGATCAGAAAAAATCTAAAAGGGTTGAACTTGATGAACTAACAGTCTTTATTCAACCTCAAATACTATGTAACTATATATGTATATATATATAAATATATATATATATATATATATATATATATATATATATATATATATGTATATAAATATATATACAGGCGGTACGGGACACAGGACACTGGGACGCTCGCCTTTAACAACGGCTGGCACAGTTTCAGCCTCAGTCTAAATAACTTATATCTTTTCCTCATATTGATCGAATTGGTAAGTTATGTTTCCTTTATAAAGATTTCTCCATCAAATAAAAATAGAGAAACAGCTTATAGTATAGATCTATGTTGATGTATTTAATAAGATATCAGACTATCAGACTATCAAGCAACAACTGACATTTAGTTACTACAGTAATAAATTGTCTTTATTTACAATTTGCTGAAAAATATATTATTTAGAGATCTTTTATCCTGTCCATTGTTATTTTATACTTACTCAAAAGGAACAGATGTTTTGATAATTAATATATATTTTTTTGTCCTGGTTTTATGTCATATTGAAAAGATATAAATAGTGCAATTTTCAAATTAAAGCAAGATCATTGTCAAGTTACTAAGGACCAATAGTTCACAGCAGCTTCACATCAACAGTTTCATGTGTTTGTTTCTTATTGCTGCCTTTGGTTAAAGAATGATATTGAGGGGGATTCACTCAAGTCACTTCAATTCTACATGCATATCAACCCACTAAAACCATCATCACATATATAGTTGTGAGCATACGAGCCGTTGCTCACGCTTGCGGGCTCGCGCAGCTAGCCCGCAAGAACTGGGACGCAGTTCCCCGCAAATGCGGGTCCTCGCGAAGCGAGGGCCTCATTTGCGGTGGTGGAGCATCCCAACGTCCACGCAAATGCGGATCCTTGCAAAGCGAGGGTCCGCATTTGCGGAGGTGGAGGCTTCAACGTCGGCTGTGTTAACACATACACACACACGAGTTAAAAAAATAATAATTTCAAAGGCGCCTCACACCCGGTTACACACACTGCGGCTCCATGCCAGCAACTGAGGCCCTCGCTTCCGCAAATGCGGGTCCTCGCGAAGCGAGGGGCCGCATTTGCGGTGGTGGAGCATCCCAACGTCTCCGCAAATGCGGGTCCTCGCAAAGCACTTAGGGAATGAGGCAATGAGCGCCGCAGGCTCTCATTGCTGGCGAGCCTCGCGTAGCGAGGCGAGCCGTTAAAACCACCTCGGAACCAACCTTAACGTAACAAACACCCACACGCACGAAAAATGGCGGAACTGCGCGCACCTAAACACAGTAAAAACACACCAAATATTCACAAAAACGTCAAATTCCCGAGTTCAGACACACGAAAATCCCCTAAGCAAGAGAAAAAATGGCCGCCGAAAAAAACGAAAACGAGGCTCACCTCGGAAACCTGCATTAACCTCAGAACCAACCTTAACGTAACAAACACCCACACGCACGAAAAATGGCGGAAATGCGCGCACCTAAAAACAGTCAAAACACACCAAATGCTCACAAAAACGACATAAAAAGCTTACCCATAGCAAGGGGGGGGGGGGGGGGGGGGGGCACCCAGGACCTCTGAAAGTGAAGTTACACCTCCATTGAAGTGCAAATTCCCGAGTTCAGACACAAGAAAATCCCCTAAGCAAGAGAAAAAATGGCCGCCGAAAAAAATTAAAATGAGGCTCAAAGACCCAGGACCGCCCAGCCACCTACAACTTACCCAAGAAGGGATCCGAGATAAGCTCGGAAACCCGGATTAACCGCAGGGGATCCGATATAAGCTCTGAGCCCTGCATTAACCCCACATTAACCCGCAATCGGGGACCCCCGCTGCAATCAAAATTCTAAATTCCAGCGTTACAGGTCCTTAAAGGACCGTAAAGGTCCTTAAAGGACCCGTTGTAAAAGAAAAAAATATACACTGTCATCCTGTCAATCATGGGGGTCAATAGAGACCCCCATAAGCCCTTCATTAAGCCTGTCACTCATAGGGGTCAATACACACCCCCATAAGCCCTTCATTAACCCTGTCACTCATGGGGGTCAATACAGACCCCCATAAGCCTCTATTTAACCCCATCAGTCCCATAAGTGTATATTAACACATTATGGCCTGTTACAACACTACATTAACCACATAATGCCATGAAGGACCATCAGGACACTAAGTATAAACACTATACTGCACTATACCACCCCCAATAAAACATTAAAGATCAACTAAACACCCTCTACACCAACCTATTAACATCTACACTACCTACCCCCTATTAACCCCCACCACTCTAATTACAGAAAATAAAAAAGCCTAAAGTCACACAAAAAAAAATCTACATTACATGAAATAAAAAACCTAACTCACAAAAAAAATAAACTACATTACACAAAATAAAAAAACCTAAGTCACAAAAAAAAAGGAACATTACAGAAAAAAAAAAACATTACAATCACCCCTCACTACAGAAAAAAAAAATACACACCTGAAAAGGAAATACATATAATACAAATACATACAATACAAATACATACAATTACAATACAATACACCCCTATCTAATATACATCACACAATCTATCTAAATAAATAGCATAATCTAATATACATTCTATCTATATAATAATACATCCCCAATCTATCTAAATAAATACCACAATCTATCTACAATATATCCTATGCTATCTATATAAAACGCATACCCCTAGCTAACATACAATAAATGCTATCTATATATTAACTAATCTAAGTCTAAGCTAAAATAAAATAATTAAGACCACTTACCTTTGCAGATGTCCATTGGGATCAGCCACCTACGGAAAAAAAAAAATGAGTGCAACACGTTTACAGTTATAAAATAAACATTCTATACATTCTATACATTCTAAATATTCTACTCACCTTTCCGGCATGTCCCGTACTTATTCTTTACATCCTTCTCCGGCGCGGCACCTGTTAAAAAAAAAAAAACAACATTAATACACACACATCAAAATAAAAGAAACAATCTACATTCTACTTACCTCCCTGTGATGTCTCCGGCCTCCTCCAGATCCTCTTCTGCCACGCCCTGTAAAAAAAAAAATATATACATATACTTACATCCGCACTCCCGGACATCCCCAACTCTAATGAGGCTCCAGGAGACTTTTCCGGAAGAAAACAAGCAATGGCGCCTTCTGATTGGTTGAAAACGATGTCTATCAAATTCACCCAATCAGGAGGCGCCAACTTGTAAACCAATCATAACGGATACACCTTAAAATACCACTCTGATTGGATAATGCACCTGTCAATCTTTATTGAAACCAATCACAAGTTGCAGATGCCATCAGCCAATCACAATGGAATACACCCCCACAGGGTGATTGGTTGGAGCCTCTGCGCATTCTGATTGGTTGCACTGACAATAGCCAATCACAATGGAATACACCCTCGTGTACTGATTGGTGAAGGATTTGCGCATTCTCATTGGCTACTGTTAATATCAATCAATATTACAGCCAGTGGGAAGGCGCAGATGTCTTCACCAATCAGTACGTGGGGGTATATTCCATTGTGATTGGCTGATGGCAATAAAGCCTAAGGATTGGTTCAAATAAAGATGGACAGGTGTGTTATCCAATCACCGTTGTATTTTGGGGTTTTCACTTTTTTTTTATTGGTTCACAAATGGGGTCTTCTCATTGGCTGAATTTGATATACAGCCTTTTCAGCCAATCAGAAGCCGCCATTGCCAATTTTATTTCGGAACACTCCATAGGAAGGTCATTAGTGTCGGAGACATCCGCCAGGGCGGATGTGTGTCGCTTTTATTTATTTTTTTCTTCTTCTTCATGAGCGGATGCTTCCAGAGAAGACGAGGAGGCCGGAGACATCGCGGAAAGGTAAGTATAATGTAGATTGTGTTTATTTAAATTTGGTTTATGTTTACTAATGTAATGTTTTTTTTTTTACAGGAGTATCGCCGGACAAGACGCAAAGATGGACGACGGAACATGGAGGACGTGACATGCTGGGACGTGACATGCTGGAGCGGGACATGCTGGAAAGGTGAGAATAATATTTAGAATATTTAGAATGTTTAGAATGTTTAGGTATTTCACGTAAACGTGTTTTATTAATTTTTTAAATCTTTTTTACCGTAGGTTGCTGATCTGAAGAAACATCTCCAAGGTAAGTGGTCTTAATGATTTTATTGTAGCTTACAATTACGGTAGCTATATATATATATATATATAGATAGCATGTATTGTATATTAGATAGATAGATAGATAGATAGATAGATAGATAGATAGATAGATAGATAGATAGATAGATAGATAGATAGGGGGATGTATTATTAGATAGTATTGTATATTAGATAGTGGGATGTATATTACATTATATAGTAGCATGTATATTAGATAGTGGCATGTATATTAGATAGTGGCATGTATATTAGATACTGGCATGTATATTAGATAGTGGTGTATTGTATTTAATTGAATTGTGTTATATTGTATTTAATTGAATTGTGTTGTATTGTATTTTATTGAAGTGTGTTGTATTATATGTATGTATTATATGTATTTCATTTTCGGGTGTGTAATTTTTTTACAAATTTTGTAGTGAGGAGGGGTTGTAATGTATTTTGTTATTTTCTGTAATGTTCCTTTTTTTATTTTTTGTGACTATTTTATGTAATGTAGATTTCTGCTTTTTGAGGAATTTAGTTACTTGAGGCACACAGTACACTCACATTGTGTGACAAACAAAATTTCAACACTTTCTTTTATTGACCGTCATTTTTTTGCGTGCAAGTCGCTAGGTATTATCTAACTAGCGATTTGGCCGCCAAAAATGACGGCAATAATGAGCACCTTCGGCACTCATTGCAGGCCTCTATCCCCCTCTACTTTACGGGCCTCGCAATGAGAGCCTTCGGTGCACATCGCGAGAACTGCAATGAGCCCTTGTGTAAGCCGCCACTTTCATGCCTCGTTGTGAGCCTTTTTTCAAACAGTTACATCTTTACAGACGCCATACTTTTTCTCACTAACTCGATTTTCAATCTCCTAAAAACGCATATTAAGCCTCAAATTAGTTTGCAAACTCACTCACAGGCTCCCTGCCTCTCCCCATGTGCTGTGTATGAGGTTGTAAGTTAATTTGATTAATTCATTGGAGTTTTTTGTTGGTTTTCAGAGTTAAGTGTATGAAAGATTTTTGGCCATTGAAGTCGTAATGTTTTCCAATCCGTATCCATCGGTTAAGCGTCCTTGTCAAAATAACAACCCTGCCTGGCCAGATGACACCTAGAGGGACCTTGCAAGGCCACCATTTCTTGCACAAAGTCGTTCTGCAAAGTCATGGTGCGAGCCTCGCGTTGAGCACTTACAGCGCTCATCCAGAGCCTTGCAATGAGCGCGCAACCCTGTACTTTTTAACATGGCGTGACGGACAAACTCGCAATACAACAACTATTATATGTGATAGAAAGGAAAGATAATGAGAGGATGTAGATATGTGTATATAATACAAACAAAATGAAACAGTAAGAAAAGCAAAGAATGAGATGAAAAAATAGAACAGAAAATATGTGCAAAGTGTGTGTGATAAAATGAGAGAATGGTACAGATGGTACAAATGAATAGTAATACGAGAAAGAAAATTACTTTCAGTCTTTGTCTCACAATAGGTACAGGCCAGGAATATATATTTTTGTAGTATGTGTCTATCGAAAGCACTGGCCTCTGAATCTGTGTATAGAGCTTAAGCCTATGTCTGTTCTGTGGTGTAGAGAGGTCATGAATGTTTAGACTTCTTAGTATAGGTACTGTATATTCTACATAATCTTCAGTATGCGTTTGTGTATATAGATAGGCTAGGACTGAATATATTGTAGGGTATGTGTTTATTCAAGCATAAGTGAGAGAGAGAGAAGAGGCAAGGTAAATATATGTCTTTCAGCTAATGTGTGTATAGAGAGGATGGGATATCGGTGCACACAATACAGTCTAAATTCACTTATATGGGTATCCATGTAATAATTCGACAAATCTCTGTGCTTGTAATTATACTGTAGTTGTTAAAGTGTATTTATGTGTTTGGATAGTAGTTTGTAATAAGTAACCATCTATATAAAGAGAAAAGGTACATCGTTTTGGGGGGCAGAGTAATTTGCCTCACCAGGTAGTCTGGTACAACTGAAATATTTCTGTTAATTTCTAAATATGGAATTTCCAGCTACTTTCAATGGTTTCAGTGAGTAGATAAGCCAAAGGCACAGCCATCCAATGCTTTCCAAAAACAGACCCTGCCAAAAGCTGATAAGTTTTGGACATGCCCTACAAAGATAATAGAACATCTATCTATGGCAACCCACCATCCATATTCCATCCCAGCTGTCTTCATTAAACATAATTCCCATTTCCCTCTCGTATCTATCCACTTATGACAGTTTGGACATGTTTTTTTTTTAAGAGGATACTGTTGATAAAGGACATGAAACATTTATACTTACACAAGTATAATTTTTTAGGATGAAACCAACTTCCTTTTGGAGTGCTGAGGCGATGGTGTTCCCTTGTGCTTTTTCTTGGCAGTTTGGTGTACTGAATTTGCATTTGCAATGCATTATAACAGCATTATTACTCATATTTGCATAATCAATATATATTTTTTGTAATTACGGTAAGTAACATCTAGAGAATTATTTGCATTTTATCCAGTGTTATATACTATAAATACAAACAAATCAGAAATGAATCAGAAAAATATTATTTCTTTCTTTCAGAATTTCTCTTCGTTATTACAGACATCTACTAACAGTTATTTTTGCCATTGATGAAATCAACAGAAATCCTTTGCTTCTTCCTAACATCACTCTGGGATTTGAGATGTTTGACAGCTGTACATATGAAAGTAGAGCACTGCAGAGCACACTACAAATATTATCAGCAAAACAAGGACATATTGCAAATTTCCAGTGTAGAACTAAAGGGTTGCTCGCTGGTTTTATTGGCAACTTCTTATCCTCTACATCTTATAGCATGGCTGGACTTACGGGGATCTACAGATATCCCCAAGTGAGTACAATACAATCTGTTAAAAC
This sequence comes from Discoglossus pictus, assembly GCA_027410445.1. Lineage (NCBI taxonomy): Eukaryota > Metazoa > Chordata > Amphibia > Anura > Alytidae > Discoglossus > Discoglossus pictus. Next base: position 174,833,286 of record CM050169.1, on the reverse strand, counting down.
GAAATATCTTTAATTTAAAATTGGACAAACTCTGAAGACCTGCCATAATTTATTGGAATAAGCCACGAATGAATAATTAAAGGGATACCGGCAGTGCTATTTTCTTTTATATTAATTTAAAGATAATATTTTAAAAATTAAAAGGATTTTTGTATATACTCGAGTAAAATGCTTAAAAGAGACTGTTAACTTACATTTCAGCTATCTTACAGTGTTTCGTGTTTGCCCTGCTTTCTCCCCCCTTAGCAACTGTCAGTAACAAATTAAAGAGAGAGCAAGTGGCATGATGAGAAAAAGCATTCCGGATGTTATCTCTGACTGGTTTGATTGGCTAACTATCAGACCATGTGATTAGGGGTGAAAATAAGAAACTACTGAAGCATAAAACAGGGGGGCCATGACATAGGGTAAGACAACTGCAAAAGTAAGTTACCAAGGCTTTGCAAGTTTTTTTTCTAATAAATTCAATGATCCTTTTATTTTTAAATATTATTTTTCACGTTAAACCTATTTTTAATTTGCCATTATTTAATATTAAAAATGCATCTGCAAACAACAGGAAGGTAAAGCTTCATCCAGAAATGTAAATTAAAAACATAGTTTACATCATTAATGGCCACTGTTGTACCCCTCCACATATCTCTCTTTGTCCTGAGTGCTTCTGAAAGGACGTGGAATGATCAAATAAGATAGGATTGTTTAAGCTAATTCACAACCTTTTTTTAGTAGTGCTCAGTACAATTTAAGTAGTGGCAATGGACACGTCAGTGGCCATTAATACGTTTAATGTTTTTAAGTTATATTTCTGGGTAAAGCTATGCTATTATTTGCACATGCATTTTTAATGTTAACTAATGGTGAATTAAAAAAATAGATTTAGCATGAAAAAAGTGCATACATTGGCCCTTTTGTCAAACCCTGTTGCAGTCGTTGCAAATATTGGAGTATTTGGGCGAAAGTTTGACTGTGACTTGAATATTCACTTTTACCAGGAAGAAGCTAACAATGTTAAATTATGTAAATCCTACACAAATATATGTGCATTCCTACTCCTGCCAACAACATGTTAAAGACAGAGGGCCTCATTCAATTGCGATTTGGCCATTTGAATAGGGCTCTAAATAAGCACATAGCATATTTTTTTTTAAAGAAGTTTTTAGTTAGTGAAAACTTTGCTTTTGGATAGATGTTTACTAACTAAAAACATATTTAAATAATATGTTATGTGCTTATTTAGAGCCCTTTTCAATTGGCCAAATTACAATTGAATGAGGGCCAGAGATTGCCCCTTTATTCTATTTATTTCTATTTCTATTTTGTATACAATTGGGTTATTTTCTACATTTTAAAATGTTGATCTTATTTCTACAATGCTTGCTCTTATACTCCAAATGTTGTTTAAAAAGTAGTACAGTTAATGGGTATAACATATATTTTTAGAATTCAGTTTTTCTATCTGCATTTTTTTAGTATATATTAAAGCAGAACAAGTTACATAATTACATAGTACATTCCACTTTTTAGATTGCCTCTAAAGATTAAATGTTAATTGATCCAGAGGAAGGAAAACATTCCCTCTATAATTATCCAGGATAAGCCTGAATGCGATTTAAAAAAAATGTTTAAAAACGTTTTATTTAAAAAAATATTAAAAATTCATTGATCATATAAATTTTGTAATTGCAAAGTATTTTTCAGAACCTAAAAAATTTGCATGGGATCTATGTTTTTCAACAGATAAGTTATGGAGCCCAGGATCCAGTTTTTGATGATAAAATGCTATTCCCATCCTTTTATCGAACCGTACCCAATGAACGTTTTCATCATAAAGGGATCATACAACTTCTCCATCACTTTGGTTGGAACTGGGTTGGTGTTATTGTATCTAATGATGAGACTAATCATAGAGCCAGTGAAGAGTTCAAAATAGAGATGCTCAAAAGTGGAATCTGTATAGATTTCTTTGAAACATTGTCAGTCAATAATATTTACATTACCAATTCTAAAGTGATTAACACAATAAAAAAGTCAACTGCTAATGTCATCACAGTTTTTAGTGATAGCTTCAGTTTCATTTACTTAATATATTCAGCGCAACAATTCTCAATCCCTGCAAAGGTCTGGATTACATCAGCTACTCCTTCAGACTTGAGTGATGACCAATTTACTTCCTACTTGAGTGTGTTAAATGGCTCCCTGCTTATGTCAATACATAAAGGAGAGATTCCTGGATTTAAAGACTTCCTTTACAGTGTAAGCCCATTAACTCTTCCAGATGATGTTTTCACCGCTCAAGTGTGGCTCAGTACATTCGCTTGTCTTCCTGTAAATCACAGCATGCAGTCACTGATTGTAGTAAATAATTGCACTGGAAAAGAGATATTTGATATAATGGATAATTTTTACATCAGTGCATACAGGTTTACGTATGCGGTTTACAAAGCGGTTTATGCTTTGGCATATTCACTGCACAACATGCTTTCTTTCTTTAGAAATAGCGAGCCGTCTGTTGATGAATCAAATCTTGGAAAGGCTTTTCAGGCTTATAAGGTAAATAAATAATTAGAAGACCAACGAACAAAAAATAATATACAATTTGAAAGAAAAGTTGGATGTGAATAAATGCATAATTTACAAATAGAACTGTGATTTACTTCTGAAAGTAAAGGTTGTTTCTTTGCTGTGTGCACCTACTGTACAGGTGAGAGAGGAGTGGTTTTGCCTCTGTTAACTTACATATAAGTGTGAGATTTGTGCTGGTCTGTTTTTAACTTTGATTTACTTCTGAAAGTAAAGGTTGTTTCTTTGCTGTATGTACTAATTGCTGTACAGGTAAGTCTTGTGATCCCCCAGACCATCCTTTGGGTTATTTAATAAGTTTTTATGTTAAGTTGATTACCCTATATATGTTTGTTACTGTATGTAATGTTGCTTCCCTATGTGTGATTGACTTGTGATGTTTTATTCTGTATGTTGCTTGTTTGGTTCATGAAGTATTAAATAATTTAGAATGCTGTGTTGTCAGCCTGTAACTCTAAGAGAGAGAGAGTCAGTTGAGAGTCAGTTGATATTCAGTTAGATTGAGTGAGATGTAATGTTGTCTCTGAGAACATGAGAACAAGCCAGTTTGAATGCAGTATGTGATGCTTTTGACAGGAGAGAAGTGAGGTAACCCAGCTATCAGTGACTCTGAGAAGCTTAATATATATATATATATATATATATATATATATATATATATATATATATATATATATATACATATATATGAAAAAAGATATCTGGAAAATATATGTGTCAGAGAAAATGACTGCCCCTGATCCTCTACAATTAATGAAATGTGTATATGCTCCTAATCGAAGCGGAGGAAACCAAAGTGTATATATGCTCCTAATAAAATGGGAGGATACTTATCTAGAAGATATATGTATATGTCAGCATTTCTAGAAGATAATGCAGTGGATGTTATGATGCCTTGCAGATGAAACCTTGTCAATAGTAATTTATACAAAATCCAGACACACATACTGTTACAGAATGTTGTTCGCTCAAGTTTAAATATACAACTATTAAACCTGTTATGACTTACAACAACAATTAAAGCAGTTTCTGATTTTTATAATTCTTAACCTGAATTAATATTATTCTTAAACACTACATCTAATTTAAGAGACATCAGCTGTCTTGGTGAAGGGATCAAAAGAACCTGAAAGGCAGAATTCCATTTAAACAGGGAAAAGAGTGAACTTGTGAGCTTGCAAACAGTTCTAACAAAAGTGCAGTTCTAGTTTAAGTGTGGGAGCTTAATTAAAATGAAGGAGTTCATAGAAAATAAGCAAATTGTAGTGCAAGAATTTTTGTAACTGGCAATTATAAGCCAGTCAAGTGGCAGTGTGAACAGCTGATCCAGGGTCCATACCTCTGTGGCAGGTGTAAGCATGTTGCCTTTCTTGAAGCTCAAATTGGAGAAATGGAGAGGAGATTTGCAGCACTTAGTGATATTGATCCACTGGAAAGGGAGATGGTGTTCACTGAGTGCAGTTTAGTGCAGTTTAGCCGGGCCTAGCATGGAGGGTGGAGATGGGTCTAGTGAGAGGATGCAGGGAGAACAGTAGGGCGAGACAGGCCTGTTCTGAGTTGGCAAACTCCAACAGATTTCCCAGATTGAGTGAAATTGTTGGGGATGTCCATTCAGGAATGGCGATGCCAGATACAGCTGTTTCCTCTAACAGCCAGGAGAAAAGTTCTGCTGGAGGAGAGGGAGGGCAGAATAGGAAGAGCAACAGGCAGGTTTTTAGTAGTAAGGAAATCTATTATTGGACAGGTAGTCAAGGTGATTTGTCACCCAGATCCCAGCAATCGAACAGTTTGCTGTCTCCCGGGTTCTTGGGTTCGACATGTTGTATATCAAGTAGATAAATTATTGGGAGGGCCTGGAAATGAACCGGCAGTCTTTGTTCATATTGGTACCAATGACAACATTAGTGGAAGATTGTGTGTACTAAAGAATGATTTTACAGAACTAGGGAATAAGCTTAAGGCAAGAACCTCCAAGGTAGTGTTTTCCAAAATACTGGTGTACTAAGGAGGGATTTGGGCTGACTTCTCACTTGGGTACAATGATGAAGAAGCTTCTGAGCTAGGGGATAGGATGGTAGAAAGGCTGGAGGAATTTTTAAACTAGTAGGTAGGGGTGGAGAGACTAAATGAAAGTAATGGGGTAGAAAGTATAGAGGGGTAAGGAATGAACTAGTCATGGGGGAGGAGAAGGGAGGAGGTTTAGTATAGTCAATAGAGTGGTACTGCTAAGTAACTCAAGTATAGTGGTAGAAACATCAAAACCACAAACTCATAACAACATAAAGTGTATGCCTGCTAATGCCAGAAGCTTGCCAGGAATAATGGGCAATTTGGAATTATTAGCAGTTAATGAGAAATGGGATTTAAAAGGCAATACTGAAACGTGGTGGGATGACTCTCATGACTGATTGTTAATCTGAATGTTATAACCTATTTAGGAAAGATAGGGACAATGTTAAAAGAGGAGGAGGAATTTGTCTGTATGTTAAGCCTGAATTTAACTAAGAGTAGATACTTATGCTGGAATTAGCGATAAGGTTGAATGTTTGTGGGTAGGGTTAAATAGGGGAGGAGCAAATTCTAAAATAATATTGGTAGGAGTATGCTATAAACCTCCAAATATAATTGAAAGTGAGGGAATACAATAATTGTTACAGATTGGAAATGCAGCTAAGCATGGTAAAGTTTTATTAATTGGGAGATTTTAACTACCCTGAAATAAACTGGATGAATGAGACTAGCAGTTCAGCTAAGGGGAGCAGGTTCTTGAGTACACTCAGAGATCATTATATGCCCCAGGTTATACAGGAACCTACTAGAAATGAGTAGGTTCTTGAGACACTTGGCAAAGTTTCACTGTTTTTTTTTTCTGTTTGCCTTCATCTGGATCGATTAACAATTAACAATTCATCTGCACAGATGAGATCTAAAAAGATCTAAAGATCTAAAAAGGTTTAACTTGAAGCACTAAAAGTATTTTCAACCTCAATTACTATGTAATTATGCAACCATCTTAATTTTTATATTCCTATACCCATATATTCTGCCATTTCCTTATCTTTCAAAAATGTAAACAAACAGGGGCTTCAGGTTCATAGGAATGATATATAGGGAGGCAGCTTCAGGGTGTCTGAGTTAGCACGAGAGAGTGGATTGGTGAAATGGAAGAAAGAAAGACTGTAAAGAAATTATAGTGATGGAAAAACACAATACAAAAGACAATTGAAAACAAAGAGAAGTTGAGAAAACATGTACAGGTGAAACAGAGACGGAGAGGTATGAAGGGAGAATGAAATAGGGTGAAAGACAATAATACATTTTAAAGACACAGAGAGGTGGTGTAAGGAGAGAATTTTAAATGGAAAATGGTAAAAGAGGCAGAAGGGGGGGGGGGCAAAAGAAAGACAAAGGTATTTAGAAGATTGGGGAAAATTGAATGAATAGAAAGGAAATTATTTGGAAGGTAAAAGAGAGATGAAAGGGTATAACTTTTGCAGCCACCTAGAGGTTTCCTGATGCCCTGGACCTGGACTTTTGGGGACTTACTGAAAATAACATCTCTACCGCCTCTATATCCATTTGGGAATTTCAGCAGAGCAGGCAGGGGGTCAATTCTATCTTATACTCTTAATTTCCTACATTGCATATAACTGTTCTAATTGTTGGGATTTAAGGGAATCATTTAATTACATAGAGTTTTCTTTCATTTTATGGTTACAGCTATCCCAATATGTGAAGAATGTTCGTTTCAATACATCGTCTGGTGATGAGTATTACTTTGAAAATGGACAAGCTCCTGGAAAATATGATATTGTAAATTGGATCATTGCTCCAAATAAAACAGTTTTTACTTCTCAGATTGGTAGTTTCATGTTCACTCTATCTGCAGGACAGCAACTACTCATCAATGATCAGGCTATTCTGTGGAATCATAAATTTAATCAGGTGACAAGCCCCACCTTAAAGTGAAAGAAGAAATCAAAAGGTTTTATCATGCTTTTACAAGAACATATTTTAAACAATGCAGAACTGTATTTATTTATTTTCTGCATGAAAGTAGAATAATCTAAATTTTAGTAAAAACATATTGAAGTACCAAAAAAGTTTCATAGTAAAGTATGTATTCCTCTGCTAGTCTGTCCAACTGTTAATTTAAACACATTGGGGGGAACCTGATAATCACAGAATAACTTATTTACTTACAAATAGCTCCATTACAATCAGTAGGAGATCTTTCCCCCTTACTAGCTAGCCATTCCATTACTGCTCTCCTAAAATTGTTCCTTATGTAGCGGACTGGCATCAAGTTTGCCATTGCTCTCAGCCAATGTAGTATTCATGCAGCCTGCTTGCAAGATGCTCTGGGCCTCATTCAATTGCAACTTTTTGGAGATCTGGGCCCGCAAGTGGAGAGAGCAAGTCACTTAGCTATTCAAATGTCTCCTATTTGCGGGCCCCAATCGTGTTACTTGCTGCACGCTACTTTCCATTGCGATCCGTCAAATCACAGCTTACTTCCCTCAAAGCCTTTGATCTTTCACAGCTGCAAGAGTCCCATGATGCGGGACCCTCACAGAGTCCGCACATTAACCCCATGAAGCAGGGGTCCCAATCAGGACCCCCGCAGGGTCCCCACATTAACCCCATGATGCAGGGGTCCCGATTGGGACCCTCTGCAGGGTCCCCACAGCAACCCCTTGCTGCAGGGACCCCTGCAGAATTAAAAAATGTAAACTTCCTGCCAAGGGTCCTTAAAGGGCCCACGGCACACAAAATGTTAACCCCATGCCGCGTGGGTACAGTAAGTACCCCCCGGCAACTGATATTAACCCCCATGCTGTGGGGTCCTCATCGGGACTTGTGTAGGGTCCCCACATTAATCCTTGCTGCAGGGGTCCCAATTGGGACCCCCGCGGCTGTTAAACTGTTAACCCCTGCCACAGGGGTACTTCAAGTACCCCATCAGGACCTAAAATTAACCCTAATACTGGGGTCCCTATTGGGACCCCCAGATGTTCCCCACATTAACCCTTGTTGCGGGGGTTCCCATTGGGATCCCCGGCAGCATTTAAAATTGGCACTGCGCAGGTCCTTAAAGGACCTGCGATGCTAAAAATATTAACCCTATCACTTATGGGGGTCTATACAGACCCCCATAAGTCTCTAATTAACCCCATCTCTTATGGGGGTTTATACAGACCCCCATATGCCTCTATTTAACCCCATCAGTCCCATAAGGGTCTATAAAGACCATTATGGGACAATAATTAACTCTAACATTAACCCTATAAGTGCCATGAGGGTCCTCCAGGACCCTAATGACACTAGGTACAAGCACTACACTAACCCCCCAATAAACCAATAAATCTAAATTAACCCTGTCTAACTAATTACCCCCCTCTACCCTACCCTATTAACCCCAACATTACCTACCTAATACCCTAATAAACTCCCTAGCACCATACTAATCACAAAAAATAAAAAAGACTAATAACAAAAAATAATAAAACCTATATTACACAAAATAAAAAAGAACATTACTGAAAATAAAAAAGGAACATTACAGAAAATAAAAAACTACAACCTAAAATAAATACATCACTATTGCAATGAAAATAAAACCCCACACCCAGCAATAAATAAATGGTAAATTATACCACTTACCTTACCTAAATGCTCCTCCAGCGATAACGGTCTTTTGCGCTTCATCCCAGACAAGGACCCAATCCAAAAATGTCCAGTTGCCTTCAGCCAATCAGAATGGGATACACCCCTGTGCGGTTTATCCCATTCTGATTGGCTCAAAGCATATGCACCTTCTGATTGGCTGCAATCGGATTGATAGTTACATCAGCCAATCAGAAGGTGCAGATGCTTGGAGTCAATCAGTATGGGATACACCCCGCCATTCCGATTGGCTGAATGCTATATGGATGGGGATATAGGGGTATATCCCATTTTGATTGGCTCACACCTTGGCGCCTACTGATTGGTTGAAATATGATTGACAGCAATTTCAGCCAATCAGAAGGAGCCATTTTGATTTTTCTAACGAAACAGAACCATCATTTGCAGCTGGGAGCTCCCCATATTTTTTTATTTTTTAGGACGTTGGGTTATTTTTCGAGGGGCCCTGCTGGAGGTTGTCCTGATGACGATCTCGGTTTCCATTGGCTGTTTCGTTAGTGGGCGTTATGGGCTTCATGTTCAGGCCGGTATATGCTACTTCCAATGGCAGGGTCTGCAATTATCAGTCACAGGGACTAACTTGCGGGCCCAGACAATTGGATAGGAAAGTAAAAGAAAGAGCTACTTGAGCATGCAGCTCAAAAGTAGCAAATCTGGAATTTACTTGCAAGTAATAGCCCCGAATTGAATGAGGCTCTCCGAGTCTGAAGCTCAGTAGTCTCCATAGCAATGGTACACAGTGGTACTACACTAGCCCTAATATCTATCTAATATTAACCCCTATGCTATAGTGGTCTAAAATTAGCACACTTAAAAGCTCCCATGGCATCTCTAATTAATCCCCGCTATTGGAGGTCCTGTAAGTTTGTAAATTAGGGCCTTATGCTAATCAGGCTGTGTAAACTGCTGTACAGACGTAAATCGTCTACAGGATTTTTTCCCCCTACATTACACTTCAGTGTTACACCTCAATGTTAATCTTTTGCTCCCTTGCATTACGCCACTCAGCCCACATATGTAAATCCTTCCTTGACTGCAAGAGATTTTAGTGTAGGGCGTACCAAAACCAAGCTTTACGGATGAGAAAAGGCTCTAGTAGCCAATAGAAAATGAGAATGTCATGATTATTATAATGAGTAAAAACAAATGCAATAATTGTGGTAAGGAACAGTAATATACAAACACACACATATATACTGTATATATAGATAAAGATATATATAAATATATATATATATATATATATATATATATTTATATATTTTTTTTATATATTTTTATATATATATTTTTTTTATATACTAAGACAATGCATTAGAGCATTTGTTCCTAGGCAACATGGCATGTACTAACCCCATGAGTACTGTTTTTTGTGTTATGTAAATGTTGCCTTATAAATGGACATATTAATACATTAGCATCAATTTTTATTACAAATATGTTTATATTAGAATGTTAATTGTCAAATAATGTGGAAATGTCATCCTGCTGCTGTTAAAACCCTTTGCAAGTGATCTTTGGTACCCATAATATTCTCTTCAGTTTTTTGCAGTTACAGCACTGCCCTGGTTTGCGAGTGATCCATAAAATAGTATTAGCATATCTAACGGAGTAACTCAATCTTTTGTCAGTGAAAAAATCAGTGGAGATTGCAGCAGTCACTCGTAGCATTTCTCTCTCAATGTTTACCGGATGGGGAAATATGATAGCTAGGTAGAAATGTATTTGCTACTACGGCAATTGTTCTTGTTTTTGAGGGGATTAGAAATATGGCCCTTATTCCGTGTGGGGCCTCCTCCTCCTCGGAGCTCCATTAGATTTTTAATTTTATAGAACAATGGGTTTGTTAGGTGGAGGACCTTTTCAGTGGGCCAGAAGATGAGGATGCATAGGCTTCAATCAAGAAAGAAGAGGACCAGAACCTCATAGCAACATGGATAGCCCGCTTATTGAAGGTAGAAGAATGAGGAGAAAGGTGTTGTTTATCATTGTTGGAGGACATCACAGGGTGAGTTAGTAGATTTTCAACCCCTTACAGGTTTATGTTTTGTTTTTATTTTATGTATTTCTTTTTCTTTCTTTAGAGCTTTTTTATTTTATATAGTGTTTTTTTATTCTATGTAGTGGTTTTTAACTTACACTTAGGGACTATTGAGGATCTTTATGGACCCCATGAATTGTTAGTTTACATTGGGGTACAATATGGACCCCTGTGGTGATAAGTAGGGTGCCATGAGGATCTTTGAAGACCCTCATGGTGCATCAGGGTTTATGTTATGTGCCATGGGGGTCTATACAGACCCCTGGCATTAGGGGTTAATGTTAGATGCTATGGGGGTCCATAGAACCCCCATGGTTAGGGTTAATGATAATGATGTTAAGGGTTAACTTTAGGTTTCACGTAAGCCCTTTAATGACCTCTGTGGCAAGGGTTAATTTTAAATGCCACAGAGGTCCTTATATTACCTATGTAGCATTGGTTTAGTTGCAGGATTCCCATGGTTATAGATAGATGGGGAGCCCTGCAGATTTTGCGTTGGTAGGAGAAATCTCAGGGGTTCCCTGCTCACAGCACAGGGGAAGAGGAAATCCCTGGGGTTCCACTGCTCACAGAACATAGGAAGAGGGAATCCCTGGGGTTCCCCTCAGCACATGGGAAGAGGGAATCCCCAGGGTTACGCATGTTTACAGTTGATATTCGGTGAATTGGGGGGGATCCAAGGGATCTCCGGGGTACCTTTATTTAGTGTGTGTTGGGGGCTCATGGGCAGCCTTGTTAACCCCTTATTCGTGTTGCATATAAAAAATCATATCTGACACATTTAATGTGTTAGGTTGACAATAGCATCAGATCTTACACTTGTTTTCTTCTCAGGCATTTATGCCTCTACTGGTGGTTTGGAAAACACATAGGATTTTTGGACAATCTGAAGACTTACAAGCATTGAGAGTAAGTAGTATCACTCAGATTTTAGAATGTGATTGGCTTGAGCAAACTTTAAATGGGACAGGTACACATGAATCACGATTTTTGGATTTTTACACCATGCACTTTTGGTAGGGATATTTTTAGTGTTTTGTAATAGTTTAGCAGTGATTTACAAATCAACTTGACTGGTAAATTAGCAACTCTGAGGAATGGCATGGGGCTCAAAGTCGTGCATTCTAAAAGATAACAAAAACAAAGCATTTTGAATTTACAATTACGTGCTAAAGTTAGTGCCACTTTGTATCATTAAAAAAGTATAACAAAGGTCTGAAATACTGAGTAATTTAAACATGTATTTGTAATTTGCAAGTGGTTGCTAGTAAAAACAACTACAGTATTTAGCCTTGGAGGTTTTGTTTAGCACAAATTACTTTTCAAAATCCTCTTGCCTGACCTATTTATATTCACAGTAGGGTCCAATTAGCAGGAGGAGAATGCCCATTTGGTTAAATCAAAATAATTAAATGGGTCTTAACAGTCCTTCTTAGTACTTTTGTATATATGAAGTTATGACAGAGTGTCTGTATACAGCTTACTAGTACTTTTTAGATTCTATTTTGCAAAATCATATACCAATAAGTTATTAAAACTGCGAATTTAATTTAATGCTAATTTGTTATAAAATAATCCCTCTTCCATCAGCTAAGTATGTCAGTTAATCCTAAATTTCTACTTTACCTGCTCTCTTCCTCAGACTCCGCAATCAGTTTGCAGTCAAAGTTGCCTTCCAGGATACAGGAAAGCACTTCAGACATCAAGGCACATTTGTTGCTATGACTGTGTTCCATGCTCAGATGGAGAGATATCCAACAAAACAAGTGAGTTTCCTATCAGATTAAAACTAATTTAGGGCCCAATTAAAATCTTTTTTTTTTTTTTAAACATAATGTCCCAATCAATATAAGGCTTTTTTTTCAGCACTGCATGACAGCACTGCTTAATAGGCAACAAATGCTCAGTTTTTACGTTGACCTATTAATTTTCAAATTTCCCTCCAAGCAATCGGAATGACTGTTAATGTGTCTAGAAGAAATTCACATAATATGCACATCTGAAACTTACACCACCCATAGAAGCAGAAAAAATTATCTGAACAAGAATAAAGCATCAGATTTGACATGGAAAACATCATAATCCATCAACTTAATCAGATATAAGGATTGATTACTTATATCAGACACAACTGAAGGGGTTAAAAAGTGCACGAAACAGCACACAAACTTGGGGGAATGCCATGGATCTCTTGACGCCGTCATGGTACAGACAGATCCATTATCCTTGTGCCATATAGGTCCTTGAAGAACCTCCGTGGCCCCTAACTGTTCAGCCCTACCATGAGGGTCCCTAATCAACGTGAACATACTACACTAGCATCATCCAATATCCGTATCTATCTATATAAATCCCTACCATTGCAGGGAAGGGGTTAAATAATAAAAGAAAATATGCAGGCGGTTCATGACCACTTCAAATATGAGCCACTATCCCTATGAGATTGGTATCTTCCAGGATTCACCCTCAATACCCAGAGGACGATTGTGCCCCTTTCCCACCACATATTGTGCATTGGAGTGGGGTTCCATTATCCCTATGGGGGTCCCTATGGACCACTATGTGGCCTCTAACCGTAACTATGGGGTCCCTATGGATCTTCATGATAATCTAAAGTATAACCATGGGGGTCATTTTGGACATTCATTGGCACCTAATTGTACCCCACGGTATCTTATGTACAGTACATTTATATTGGTTAGACTTTTAACCAATCAGAATGGGGCAAGATTAATTCACATATTTGATTCCGATTGCCTGAAATATGATTGACACATATTTCAGTCATTCAGAATACACAAAATATTTTATGAGGTGAGGGTGCAGTAAAAAATAGTCATGCAAGAGCTCCTTGGAGAAAATTGTTAAATACATTTTTTTTTTATAGAGTGTCAGATTTTTTTAGCCAAGGCCAATTTTTGACAGGATTTGGAATTTACTGTTTTTTTTTACCTGATGGCTATAACTTTAGCATGCTTATATTTTGATCTATCCATACATTAGACCTATGAGAATTAAAGGGAAATATCACGCATTAGATAAACCAATATATCCATACCAAAGGAATCTTTCTTTCTTATTTTAGCTATTTTAGTTATTTTAATTGCGCCCCTGTCCTTATATATTGGTAAAGGTTTTGTTTTCTTTTCTATTAACCCCCTAGCTGTTATTGTATTATAACTTAAGTGTGAATCACTGATGGGATTTGGAATCCTAGATTTATTTTTACAAATATGAGATAATAATAATGGATGAAGAATGCCTTTTAAAACTAGCTATGAAATGTGTTATTCACTGTTGAGGTAAACACAATTCTGTTCTGATTCTGAGCGATAATGTGCAGCACAGTGTTCTTGATTAGTGTGGGAGATAAATGCATGAAAACACCCAAGAGTATAAATGTATTATTGTTATTATTATTATTATTATTTCCTTTATTTGTAACATGCCAAGATGTTCTGTAGCGCTATATAAATTGAAGTCAAAACAATATTAACACAATGAAAAAATAAAAAGAATGGAGGGCCCTGTCTTAAAAATCAAGTTTATACAGTGCTTTCATTAAAGCACATAGTAAGATTGAAATCTTGCATACTTACAATCTAAAGGGTATCTTGAGTTTAGGGTGACACAGCAACTGTAATCATTGCATTATTTATACATCTGAATGTTACCTTTATAAGTAATATACAGAGATTTCAATATTCCTGTAATATTAAAGATCCCATTTCTTCATAGATATGGAAAACTGTATGAAGTGTGCTGAAGACCAGTGGTCCAATGAAAACAGAACTATGTGCATCAACAGAATCATAGAGTTCCTTTCCTATGAGGATATTTTGGGCCTAGTATTATCCTGTATTGCTATTTTATTTACCCTCATCACATTGGGAGTGTTGGTCATCTTTATCTACCACAGAGATACAGCCATAGTGAAAGCCAATAACAGGCATCTGAGTTACATGTTGCTTCTTTCCCTCATACTGTGCTTCTTGTGTTCCTTTCTATTTATTGGACGCCCTACGGCTCTTACCTGCTTCTTTTGTCACGCCGTATTTGGCATTAGTTTTGTTACTGCCATCTCTACAGTATTGGCTAAGACTATAACTGTTGTTATTGCTTTTAATGCCACAAAACCAGGTAGTAAAGCAAGAACGTGGGTGGGATACAAAGTATCAGTTTGTTTTGTCTGTCTGTGTTCACTTGGGGAAATTATAATTTGCCTCTCATGGTTTATCTGCTCTCCTCCATTTCTATCCTTTGATATCCAGGAACAATCTAATAAAATAATATTACAATGTAATGAGGGATCAGTCATTGCATTCTACTTTGTAGTGGGATATATAGGACTTTTTGCTGTTTTAAGCTTAATAGTGGCTTTTCTAACAAGAAAGTTACCAAATAGTTTCAATGAAGCTACATATATAACTTTCAGTATGTTAGTATTTTGCACTGTGTGGTTGTCCTTTATCCCAGCTTATTTGAGCACTAAAGGAAAATACACGGTGGCTGTGGAAATATTTGCAATCTTGGCTTCCAGTGCTGGACTACTAGGCTGTATATTTCTACCTAAATGCTACATTATTGTGATCCGGCCAGACCTAAATACCAGAGAAAATGTGATAGGAAAAAGACAAATCGGTTTGCTGTAGACACTTGAACATATACAGTTAGCAGCAACATGCTATAAAACTTCTTTTGGTGGAAAAAATTATTCCAAATGGCATTTGGGTAAATCAGAGGACTAAATATCCTGATATAAGGCTATAAATCTAATCCTCAATTTAGTCACATTCAATTTTATATATTAACCTTAAATTTCACACCTTTGTCAAATAAATTGTGATGTCTTGCTAGGTTATTGGAATTGCATTTTTATGTCTTGTAATTTGAAATCATAAAAAAAACAATGAACTAAGTTAATGTATACAATGCTTTTTTTCATACATCCATATTCAATGGATATATTTTACATTTCAACGGTTGTGACTGATTTATTTTTACAATAAAAAAACAAGATTATTTTTAAATACTTAAATTCTGCCCTTAGAAAGTATAGTCTAGAAGCCAGTAGCTTTCTTTAGATACTTTCCACCTTATTAAATTGTGATTCAGTAAATTTAAAAGGACTCTATTTACGCACACAGCATATTTTTTTTTACAAAGTTTTTAGTTAGTGAAGACCTTGCTTTTGAATAGAAGCTCACTAACTAAAAACTTCTGTAAAAAAATATGCTGTGTGCTTAAATAGAGCCCTTTTAAATTTACTGAATCACAATTTAATAAGGCTGTTTGTGTTTGACTACATTGAATCTAATGGTGGATAAGAAATCGCTTACTTTCGTTGGCAGTACATCAATAAAGGCAGCAAAGGCTCTTTCTAAATTTTATAAATTCACACTGAAGCTGTTCCAAAAAGAAAACATCCAATTACAACAAAATCTCTTGCAAGAAAGTGAGATCCTTAATATTGGCCTTATTAAATTGTGATTTGCCTAATTGAATAGGGCTCTATATAAGCACAGAGCATATATTTTTTACAGAAGTTTTTAGATGGCAGACCTTGCTTTTGAATAGAAGTTCACTAACAAAAACTTGTAAAAAAATATGTTATGTGCTTATATAGAGCCCTTTTCAATTGGCCAAATCACAATTTAATAAGGCTGTAGGTCATGAATATTAGTACTATGGCATATGTAGGATAATAATAATAATAATAATTTGTCCTACATCCGGTTCAATACATAATCATAAATGGGAGTTAGAAACCTACCGAATAAGGCCTTATGAAAATCTCTGCCAAAGCAATTATGCCATAGAGGCACAAAAAATTCTACCTAGCTATGTTAATCATTCATCCCTAAACCGTTTGCTAGAGAACTGCTACGGGTCACTGTGGCAAGCCAAAGTTGCAAATTATGGCTAACGTTTCCATTGATTTTTCACACTGACTATACATTATGAGTTACTCCAGATGACTCAGACACCCAAACCCTAAGCTAATAAGATTTTAAGGATCTCTCGCAAATCAGGGCACTGCAGTAACTGCAAACAATGAAGAAATGATTACAGGTACCAAAGACAACTTGCATTGGCTTTTAAAAACATGGCGGACTGTCGCAGGACTTCTTAAAGGGAGAGAAAAACAATTGAAATCATGTTAAATCATCACAGATGAAGCATATACATTGCTTTTGTACATATGTGCACTCTAAAACGATTTCATTGTCACCTGTGACTTATCACACATATTAAAAAAGTAAATATCTGCTTAAAGATGGATACAGTACCTCCAGAAATAGCTACAGAAATCAGAGAACTCAATTACAAATAATATATTACAGTCACAGAGACACAAATGTGAAAATTTTAAATTGAATAAATACATCATTAGGTTTCACCTCAACATGTTTGGCTACACCTGTCCTGGAAAGTTCCACACCATTGCTGCTGTGCGAGTGGAAACATGTATAACAATAATGAGCATGAGACCATTGCAATTGATACTCTTACAGCCCTATTAAATTAGTGCAACGAGAGAAGCACAACAGCTATGGGCTTGAAATTTGGCCGAGTTACAGAGCTATCAATTAGTTAAACACTGTAGCTACAAGTTTAGATGGAGCCAATGGTAAATTAAATTTATGCGAGTTCCATTATATGTATTAACACATTGATTGCCGGCATCGATATAACACGGAAATTAAACATGAAATAAAGTATTTTATATTGGCAATTTGCAAGATTGAGAATGTTGTGCTATTATTTTTAATACCGAACATCACTTTCCCTGTTATTATATGTATAGTAGTGTATGTATATTTGCATTTACAGTGCTACAGATTGGACTTTACCTTTTCCTCTCTAGTACGCTTCTTGGCTACAGTTGCGTATTACGGTTTTGAACGCCAGTGAATTTGTTGCAATTTAATAGCTGTATTGGAATAAAGCAGTTACAGGCTTGACAGAACAAAGGATTTGCGTCCGTGAAGTTCGTCGTTCCATGTCCCATAGGCTTTTTTCTCACATAAACCGCAGATCGGCAGAGGCTTGCTTTACAAGGCCAATTTAATAGCCATAAGTCTTACCGGCTATGCTACAGGCTATGGTTTACACGTTGAGCTAATTTAATAGGGCTGTTAATTAGTGATGTCGCGAACATCACATTTTCAGTTCGCGAACAGCGGACGCGAACTTCCATCAAATGTTCGCGAATGGGCGAACCGCCATAGACTTCAATGGGCAGGCGAATTTCAAAACCCACAGGGACTCCCACGGAAAATTACATAGTTGATGCAGAGTCTGGTTTTAAGCCATAAAGGGCATAAATCACCTAACATTCCTAAATTGTTTGGAATAACATGCTTTAAAACATCAGGTATGATGTTGTATCGATCAGGTAGTGTAAGGGTTACACCCGCTTCACAGTAACAGACCAATCTCCCCGTTTAATGCACCGCAAACAACCGCAAACAGTCCCTTTGCACAACCGCAAACTCCCCAAACTCCCCATTTGCACAAGGTTGAAAACCAAGCTAGCCATGTCCCGTTCCTTGTCCTCACTGATGTCATTGAAGGTCTCTTCCTCCACCCAGCCACCAAGGGTCCCCGAAAGGTGACAACAAGCCCCCTGGGACGCCTGCTGTGTTTGGTCTTCCACCTCCTCAAAGCCACCTTCCTCCTCTGACTCCTCTTCAGACTCCTCTCTCTGCGTTGCCTCTGTCTGCGTTATTATAAGGTGTGTACTGTTAAGTAGTACTATTCCTATCGGTTTAATCTCTGTTACATCCACTATTAGGGGACGTGTATATGGCATTGATTTTTGGAACAGGGAGATGGAAAAAGATGCTTGGCCGGACCTCCTACTTCGAATTTGGGGCACTGCACGTGCAATGTAATGTGCCACCAGGTAGGAGTGGTGTATTAAGTTGTACTATTTATTCCTATCAGTTTAATCCCTGTTACGTCCACTATTAGGGGACGTGTATATGGCATTGATTTTTGGAAGCAGGAGATGGAAAAAGATGCTTGGTCGGTCTTCCCACTTCAAATTTGGGGCACTGCGAGTTCAATCTAAGGTGCCACCAGATATGAGTGTCACTGTGCACTGGCAAAAGTTGGCAGAGTAGGCTCTGTAGGCCTCACACACACGCCTGTAGGCAGGCAACTGATATTCAATCTATTACAGTCAAAAAAGTGTTGTTTTATGTCACTGTACACTACGGTTGCACCAGATATGACGTATCACTGTGCACTGGCAAAAGTTGGCAGAGTAGATGCAATAGGCTTCACACACATGCCTGTAGGCAGGCAATTGCTATTCAATCTATTAGAGTAAAAAAAAGTGTTGTTTTATTTCACTAAGCACAATATAAACTGTTAGGTGTTAGCCTGTCACACACACACGCTGGCAGGCAGGCATATGCAAATAGATTACACAGAAAAAAAATATAAAATAAAATAAATGATGTTCTAGCCCTAAAAAGGGCTTTTTGGGTTGCTGTCCTTGCAGCAGATATCAGATGAGTCCTTCAGGTCTGTAGTGAAAGCTAAATACACAGCCTGGCTATCTATTTCCCTATTAAATCTCCAGCAGCTACACTATCTGTCCTCTCACAACGAATGCAGCTTCAGAATGATTCTAAAATGTATGCTGTCCTTCAGATGGAAGGCCCTGGAAGGGAGTGTATGCTGCTGATTGGCTGGAATGTGTCTGCTGACTGTGAGGTGCAGGGTCAAAGTTTCCTCAATGATAAAGTATAGGGGGCGAACCGAAAAGCGCATGTGTTCGCCGTCCGCTGCAAACGCGAACATGCCAAAATCGCTGCGAATAGTCCGTGGGCGAACTGTCCGCGGCATCTCTACTGTTAATGTATCAATTAAGCGTTAATAACACATGTCAGATGCCTAATAACCCTTCAGTGGAACAATGAGGCTCATTAGGGTCATCACTATAAATAAGGATAACTTGGTGAAGCAGGATTTAACTCAATACATGCCTGGATACTTCTTATTATCACATATCACAGATAATACATATCTATTCTATAGAAGTTGACTGTGCAGACTATTTCACATATTCTATTCCCTATTATTTTGAAAATTATATTAATAATATATACTTGTTTGTTTGTTCCTGAAACGTGTTTTTTTTTTATTGCTTCATTCTGTTTTTAATTAATACTGTATTTTTTAACTATAATTTAATAAACATTATATTTTAATTAGCTTAAACTGGTACTCAGATGATATATCTATTACATTATAAGTAAATATTGGTACTATTAAATATGCAGGGCCTTTTCGTTTTTTCATGGTGTGCTTTTTCTCCTGGTTTTAAAATGTATTAAACATTTCCTTTTTTTGGAAGAAAACTAGCCATCCAAAAATCTGTCTACACTAGATGCCCATGACTTGCCCCTTTTAGGAATGTCCACCAACTTTCTGCAAAAGCGATCAGAGTGATCTTACATTCAGGGTTCAGTGTAAACATATATGTGGAGACTTGCTATGGTCCTTCTCGGGCTGCTAGTAAATTGTTCTGGTGATGTGGAACCAGCATCTGTGTCTCCTATCCTTCCTCCAACTGCCTGTCCATAGCCTCAAGTCCTTACTACAGCTTCTGTATGGCCTGGGCAGCCTGCACATGGTCCCTGACTAACCCCATTAGACTAACCCCATTAGAATGCTAACCTCTCTCTGAAGGCGAAGACATACAGTACGGCAGGCACTGGGTCCTGCCTATACTCCCCCTCCCAAGCCTCTCGAATCCCATTCAACCGAATCACCTGACAACTGTCACCCCTTATAGAAGTTTGTAGGGGGAGAATCCTGTCAGCTCCTGCGGTATAAGCTTCTCCTGAACTCCCTCTTGCTTCACCAAGACATGGATCATTTGTGTCAAGGTACAGATGAAGCTCACACATATACCGTTGGGAGTGATGGTGTGAGGAGCTTATGTGCTTGATCCTGCAAAGCTTCCATAGCTGCAGAGTTAGACCAGTCCTGAACTGGGTGCTCTAATAAGACAGAATCTCCTTGGGGAACCCTGCCTGGGAAAATATGACCATTAAAGCTTCAGCTACGGTAGTAGCTATTATTCTATCCAGGGGAATGTCCTTGGGTAGCGGATAGAATAGTCTAAGGGTATACTTTTCCAATGTTAAACAATGTTAAAAGCAAACCTATGGAACAGAGTGTCCATAATGGGTAAGGGTTGCATTTGGACCTGTGTACCCTTCCCCAGATGTCCATAATGCTGACAGGAATCCCAGGAGTCACAATACCTAGTGACATCCCTGTTAACCCCTGGCGAGTAGAACACTTGGGTGAGGTGATGTCAAGTCTTTATGCTCTTCAATGCCCCACTATGGGGGAAGTGTGTGCCAGCTGTAGCAGGTGGTCTCAAAAGTGTCTCTTCACTTCACCAGGATCCCTCCCCACCTGGACAGGGATATCCCAGTACAATAGCTCTTGGTCCCATACATACACTTCTGGAGTAGATTCCTTCTCTTTCTGGGAAGCTTTCTACCTAATCCCTGCTAGGTGCCTATCCTGCACTAGCTCGGCTCTTAGCTCCTCCAGCTTCCTCTAGGGTGGTTCCATTCTCGTCCTCTGGCTCCTCCATGGCTGCCTTTGCCCATCCAGGTCAGATCATTTCCCAACAGAATGTCTGCTGGTATGCCAGTCAACACCCCCACCTACCTGGTGCCATTCCGTGTGACCCAATCCATGTGCCCTCTAGGATGGTGAGTCTTTTTCCTCTGGCCCCCTCACATCCAGAGGATTAGTTAGAACTTCATTATTGCTAACCCAGCCAGGGTGAATCACTGTAATTGCAGCCATGGTGTCTCGAACCCTTACACTAGTTATCCATCCAACCGACCCATTGGAGTTGCTGTCATCTGGGTTGAGTTGTACTGCTTTAATGGTAAGGTAAATCTCCGACTCTTTGGGGCAATCATGAAACTGCTCCCCTTCCTCCTCCTGGGCTGCACCCCGGTTGCCCAAATAAATTAAAGGTCAGCCTGGTTGGTACAGGATCCACTCTGCAGGGTGGGTTAGGGCAATCACTTTGAGCTGCAGTGTCATTGGTGTCACCATTGTAACCATCTAAACATATTTCCTCGGAACTCTCCCCAGGTCTCTAGATAACGATGTCAAATGGATGCTTCTCTGGTGGTAGGTTCCTGGTCCTTGATTCTTCCTTGCATAATGGGCTGGTATACAAGAGGAACCAATCATGTTCTCGTAATTTGCCATCTTGGTATTGTGTCTCGGGATCCCACCAGTTGTCACAACCTGCTCTTCATTGGACTTAAAAAGGCCAAGGAGGCGGATCCTACCCACAGGTTATATTGACTCTGTTTCCCCGCACACAGGACAGCTTAAGCAGATTTTCAGGCCAAGTTATTGTGTTGCAGAGCCACAGGACAAGTTGCAGAAATGTATTTCAAAGTAAAAATAAAAAAAAACACCTTCACGCAAAATAAAACACACCAAACATATGTGTCCCAAACAGAGCATAACTTTATTTTTTAGTACATCTTTTTATAAAGTGTTTGCACCAATCACCCATGGGCCATTTCCCTTGGTAAACACAAGTTGTACACCTTTGGCCTCTTTAAATTACCCTAGGTGGGCCAGGTCTGTCTCCAATGACCCAGTGTCAGCCTCTCTGCTTCCCCATCTAGGTGCTGAGGGGTCTACGGCCACAGTTATCAGTTACCGATGTGCAGCATCTGGGAAGAGATGGGGGTGATTAGGTAATGTGACTGCTATATTTGTATCCATGTTGCTGCATAATGTTTCTGCTTATCTGTATCCAAACTTCTGCTTGTCCTGCCCCTAACTTTTGCTTGCTTCACTAAACTCTGCACCTAGTGATCCTCTATCCCTCCCAGTTATCGCTACAGTAAGTCCTACCTCTTATTGGTGCAAACAGATTGTTACATGTCCCTGCTTGTTAACTGCTCCTGAACTCAGAATACCTTATTTTCCTAACAACTACACTCTCCTGTTGTGCAATCAGCAGGTTTTACCCATGAGAATGTGATTATGGGTTGTCAGAAGTTTATGGAATGTGCTCAATTAATATCACATTGTCTTCATAATAACACCCCGTACTAACCCCCTTCCGGCAACAGCCTCTGGATATGAAGGACTGGCATGCAGAGGAAAGACGCATAAAACATTGTGAATAGAGAAGGGCACACCCTAATTAGAAAAAATGGTTGACATCGATGGAGTTGTATAGTAATCAGACTACACTGCGCGCAGAAAGCTGGAAATCTGATACAATGCTGCTGAGCCATATTTTTGGGCAGCATTAGGGAAGGTGTTGAACACTGGCTGCTAGCAAATCATGAGTTTGTTGAAGTTTACTAGCACTCCTGAGGATATGATGCATAGAACGGTTGTGGGGTGGAAGGAATATCTGTGGAAGAAAGAAAAAATTTCATAGGAACATTGGACAATATTGTTTAAGATGGATTCAGCCGACAGAAGCCAATCAACCTTTTTTCCTGCTATTGACATGATGTAAGGAGGCACTGGTTATAGAAATGGATTCTTAGGGCAGAGAATAGACTGATGTGTAAATTAAAAAGTCCACCTGAAGTCTTGAACAGTCTGAATGCAACAACAGACCAGGCTAAACATCCAGGGCTGGCTGAGTACAAAGTTTAAATAACAAGCCAAATGTTCAGGGTAGGCTGAGTGCAATACCAATCCTGGAAAAAAGCCAAAGGTAAGGAATAAACAGCAACCCAAAGACCAGTCAAAAAAAATGCAGAGGTCAAACACAAGAACTCCCAACAGGAACAGATAACACACCTGGACAGAAAACACCTTGCTTCCCTACCTACAGAAGAAAAGCCTTGCTTAGATAAGTAGGCTGCAAGTATGCTTTCATTAGGAAAGATGAAAGCAATAAGGGTCCTAGAACAATCCACATTCTGTAGTTATAACAGCAGGTGGAAAAGTAGACAGCAGCCAAGAGATATGGATAAAGGCGGCAACAGCTTACAAAAAACATAATTTAGAAATGTTGGCTTGACAAGGGTTGTAGTGACAGGTATTCTGCATGTAGGCATGTTTTTGTGTCCATTTCATACATTGATGGTGATGTACTTCTTTTCTGTTTTGTCGTAGTTTATCTCTGATGAGGAGAACATATGAGAAATATAAGCACAAATGTGCAGGAGACCATTGGAAATCCATTATCTTGCCGTGACATTTGTGGATAAAAAGATCATATACTATATATGTTGTCTACTTTATATGATTGCCTGCTGATGTTGTTGTTACAAATGTATACACATCATACCTATTGTGTGCTTATTTTCCAGATGAAGGGTTAACCATTTTCCTTTTACACACAAAAAAGGTCTGAGCCTACTAAATGATTTATCAAGCGGGACATGAGCCAGGGCCAGATAATTTAGAAGGACTTGAGAGAGAAAGTAAGAAATGTCTCAAGAAAGATAATGGCAAACCTTATGCATTGGTATTCAATTCTTCATTGTTTTAACCACACACAATGGGCTATTCTAAAACCCAAAATATGTGGCCAAAATATCTAGATCAAAGGTCACATGTATTCCATATTAATTAAAATTAATAACATGGAATTAGACTGCTCCCTGGCGGGCAGAACATCAAACCCCATTCCACCATATATATACATTATAATTATGCATGTACATGCAAATATGTCAGGAGGCTGTTGCAATTGGTTGAATGAGCCCTGTGACAGGGAGTGGGTGAAAACAAAAGCATTTATCTATAAAGACAAAGAGAGGCTTGAGGCTTTATCTGTCTGTCGCTATCTGGGCTTTCCTGTCTGTCACTCTCTAACTTTTTCCCTTTTATCTTTCCTCTGTGATATCCACTATATCTATCTATACTACAATGTTTTCCTAAAAAGAAGTCCAAAATTGATTACTTCTAAAAAAATTAAAGAGCAATCCTATTCTTCAAGGGTCTCCCTGCTTACTTCATACTGGGTTAAGTATAGACAAATCTCTATTACATTTTACAAGCGACTTGCCTGTCAAAAATGACGGCAATACAATTTGAAGCCATGGCCATGGCCTCTCAAGTTTCCTGCTTTGCTCCGATCACCTATATATAAGTACAGTGTAAAATATAAAATGTATTTAGTACAGTGAATCAATAAATTAATATAAATTAATAAATTAATATACTTTACCTATTTATATTTAATATGCAGCAATCAATATCCTGAAGAGCTAACAATATTTTTTATTTTCCTGCATCTGAAAATGTACAGTTGGACTGTTGATCACCTGAGGAGAAAGTGTCAGCACCATTTTAGAATAAGCACCATTTTAGAATTGTAATGTTATTATTTGCAAGTTAGTGTTGAAAAATGGTGGATTTTTTCTATGTGTTACTTGGCTCGCAAGCATTTTCTGTCCGTTGTAATGGTATATTGTGTATCTTCTACATTCCTGGCTAAATCGTACGTGCCTGGCGGTGATTTTCGCGCCTCGGTCTCCTTTAGCCTTGTTTTCATCCGCCATTTTTTTCTTGTTTAGCAGATTTTCGAGTGCCGAAACTCTGCAAATTCGGCTTATATTTGCGTGCAACCTCACTCCCAAGCATCCTGGCTTTCCCCTGGTGCTGTGTGTGAGTGTTTTTTTTTATTTAATTTTTTTCGTGTTTTTCGATTTACGCGGTTCGGCCATTAAAGTCGTATTTTTGCGAGGTTGTTTTCTTTGGCTCTGAGATTGCGAGTTCCGATTTTTTTCTAAGTCCTGCGTTCCTCAACTACTTGCAGCCTAAGTAAGTCCCACGTTTCTTAACTGCTTGCAGGCTAAGTTCCCTGTGTTTCATCGCCTAAGTGCTCCCACCTCCGGTGTGTTTCAATGCCTCAACTGCTCGTCTCGCTTCAGGCTAAGTGCTCAGAGCTCAGAAGGCTTCTATGCCTCAACCGTTCGCCTCGCTTTGCGAGGCTCGCAAGCGTGACGAAGAATCGCAGTTTGACAGCTATTATAAGTGATGATAGAACTGAAATAGTCCTGATACAATCTTTTTGTTACAACTGATAAGGTGGATAGAACCTGAAATAAGGGTTTCCTGCCCTGAGAGAAGAAGTGCCAACAGGGGAGGCAGCATTGCTGGAGCTGGTTAGACAGAGGTGGCCCAGTGGGGGATTAAGAGGGTTGGGGGAGATTAAGAGGGTCCAGGGTGGGGGGCTGTGGAGCCCCCAATGGGCAGATTAAATAAAAAACTGATTATATATATATATATATATATATATATATATATTTAGTTCCAGAAAGAAAAACATTTACTGCTTCATAGACTATTCTAAAGCCTTTGTCTGTGTGGATCAAAACAAAATATGGCAAGTTCTCAAAGAGATGGCAGTACAAGATCATTTCATTCACCTCAAGGAGTACAACAAAGTTGTATTTTGTCAACTTATTTATTCAACTTAAAAGCGGAGTACATCATGTGTAAGGCCAAGATGGATGAATCCAAAGCCGGAATGGATATTGTGGGAAGAAATACCAATAGCCTCAGATACGTGGATTATACTACTCTGATGCCTGTAAGTGAGGAGGAACAAAATAACTTATTGAGGTTGAAAGAAAAGACTGGAAATGCTGGCCTGCTGCTCAACATTAAAAAGCCGAGGATCATGGCAAACAGAAATCTCAGTTTCTGGCAAATATTGTAGACTAGCGAATTGCCCGTCAAAAAATGACGGCAATGAAATTGTAAGGTAGCTAATGCTGTTTAGTGTGTAATAATGAAATATATAATACATTAATAAATGAATATACTTTACCTATTTTAAAGCATTGTGTGGAAGAGCTGTGAATGTGTTTTGATGTTGCTGCAGCATTAGTGGTGTGGATCTGCTGTGTAAGCGTGCTGAATGTGTGCAGTGTAACACTGTGCGTGCGCGAGACCAAACCGTTAGCGTAGTCGTGTACTTCCGCATTGGCGAGAAATGGCGAGTAATGTGTGTTATACGTTTGTATCGGAATATCCGTAGGTGTTTTGTGGTGTTTTGCGAGTTTCTTGTGGTGTTTTGCGAGTTTAGAGTGCTGTAGCCTCGTTTTCGTTTTGTTCGGCGGCCATTTTTTCTCTCGCTTGGTTTTTTTTTTAGTCTCTAAACTGTTTTATTTGAAGTAAAATCGAGGTGTAAGTTGTATTTTTGAGGTGCTGGGTGCTCCCTCTTGGTGTAGGTAAGTTTTTTATGTATGTGGTGTGTGTATGTATTGTGTTTGACATTTTGTAATGTTCGCGAGTTGCGTCCGAGTGTTGCGAGTCCGTAATGTGTGTGAACGTGTGTCGTATGTTGTTTGCGAGTGTCGTAATGTGTGTGTCGTACTGTTTGGGTTGCGACGTGAAGTTTGCGAGGGTCGCAGTTGCTGGCAAGGAGCGCCTTCGGCGCTCCATGCCAGCAACTGCGGCCCTCGGTTTGCGAGGTCCTCAGGTGCTGGCATGGAGCGCCTACGGCGCTCCATGCCAGCAACTGAGACCCTCGGGCAGTGCCCTCGCTTCGCGAGGGCCTCGGCTCGCTGCGCGAGCCGCGGCCCTCGCTACGCGAGGGCCGCGACTCGCGTAGCGAGCCCGCGGCCCTCGCTTCACGAGGGCCGCGGGCTCGCTACGCGAGCCCGCAGCGTTAGCAACAACTCGTACGCTCACAACTATATATGTGATGGGGAAGAAGGGAGAGTTTTTATTTTCCTAGGATCCAAAATCTCTTCAGGCGGTGACTGCAGCCATGAAATTAAAAGATATTTGCTTCTGGGTAGGAAAGCTATGGCAACCTTGGACAGGCTATTTAAAAGTAAATATATAAAGCTATCAATAAAGGTCCTCATAGTTAGAACTATGCCTGGTATTTCGGGGCTGGGTCACTCTTTTGAGTGAGACCAGACTAATATACTACAGGATATTTCTCCCTGTGAAGGGCACATGTGAGCTAAAAGATGTTGCTCTCAGAGTAGATTATTATGTTCATAGAACTAACCTATTAAGGTTAGTTCATACTCTGATGAGCACCTCAGACTTTAGTTATTTTGTTTATGCAAATTACCCATAAGGTTTGGTCTCCCTACGGGTGATAGGGGACTCCAGACGTGGACCCCTTGCTCACTGTGCCTTAGGGAGTTTAGCCGCACCTCACTGACGAGGCCCAGAGAGGTAAAAACGTGTCTGGGGTTTGCTGTTTCTCCTGTTCAGGGTAGAATTGCCTGGTATTTCGGGGCTGGGTCACACTTTTGAGTGGGACCAGACTGATATACTACAGGAAATTTCTCCCTGTGAAGGGCACAAGTGAGCTAAAAGAGGTTGCTCTCAGAGTGGATTATCATGTCCATAGAACTAACCTATTAAGGTTAGTTTGTTCTCTGATGAGCACCTCTGACTTTAGTTATTTTATGGTATTACTAGTAGTAACATAAGGATGTGAGAGCTGGACCATAAAGAAGAGAGCATTGATGCCTTTGAATTGTGTTGTTGTTGAAAACTACCTAGAGTCCCTTAGACTGCAAGAAGAGGACGACAGAGGTGGAGATGCATAGATGAGGTTACAAAAGCAATGATGAGACTGATAGAGCTCAGAGAGAGACTGATGGAGCTCATTATTTATATCTAAATAACACAATACACAATACACAACCCAGCAAGTATGCATCACACTAAAACGTCCCCCTCTAACACTTCTAATTAAAAGAGATATCCAGGAAGTTGAGGAGACTTATGTTGTAGAAGTCTAGGATATTTCCTATTTTTCAAATTGAAGAGTTTCTCTGATTCTATAAACTACTTGTGAATGATGACATCTGGGTGCAGTAGATGCTGCAGAGCTGATGTAGCTGCCAAACAAGTACAGAGATGTCACTAAACTACATTTATCCAGCTCATTATTATTTTTCCAAGGACTTCAAACTAAATTCAGGGTTTCAAAAAAAAAAAAAAAAGACTGAGGCAAATAGCACTCAGAAAGGGAATTAGGATCACAATGAAAAATGTAACTTTGTAATCAGTATAGCACCATTCAATCATCAAGAGGCTTGCCAGACACTGAAGTCTATGACTGGTTCCTTTGTATATTTGACTGAGTTTTGTCCGGGAATTGACTATTATTGCATCAGTTTCAGATGTTGAAGCTTAGGCCAACAAGAGATGACACAAGGGATGCAAGAATGCAGAGCATGGCATCCATTAATAACCTATGCAAGTTCACTAATGAGCACACATACCCACCCTTTCTCCATTGTTAGAAAGAGGTGAATGCAAACAAACATTTGTTTCCCTGTTATATGGAATATGAAAATAATTTCAATTTAATTTAAGAAAAGTTGATATCCGTATTAGTATTGCCTCCTTGGTTTTTCAAAGTAATACAACATATTATTAGCCATATTAAATTCCAGCCTTGTGTATACGAAGTTTTAACGTTAGGGCTGTGTGCTTCAAATTTGATAAAGTTACAACACTATTAAATTAGAAGCGGCTGCGAGCTATGCTATCTCGTAATCCATTTCACGGCTGTCGAACTTGCGGTTTGATCGCAATCAATTTCGTAGTGACGGGTTCAGATTGGAAAAAGAGATTGTAAGCGTTATGTCACTGAGGGAGGGAGGGTAGATTTCGAGGTCCTACGTGATCCAAATCCAGTTTGCGATCGGTCCCAAAGGACAAAAATAATTCAATATTAATAAAGCCGCAAATATGATATGCTACTACATGCAAGTTACAGTATGAGTCGTAACACATTGATTGCAGGGGTCAATATGACACATGAAATATTCATGAAATAAAGTGTTTTTCGGGGCCGATTTGCGGGATTGAGAATGTTGTGCTATTAATTCTAAGCCCTAACATCACTTTTCCTGTTAATAAAAGTACAGTAGTGTGAGGTTATTTACAGTACAAGTGCTACGTACTGTACGTAACCCCCTTTGTGGGAGCTCTCGAGCACACGTTGGCCATTTGCTTGTTACGTGCTTGCTCACGAGTGAACACGTTGCACTTTGATGAAATATCAAAGGATTAATTGTGAGAGGTTCAACGTAGCTTTCCATGTAGCCTAATCTTCGCCTCATCATGCAAAGTTGGACGCGAGGAACGTAAACGCGAATCGCAGTAAGCAAATTGCACTAATATCACATTTACGAGCTACGTGTTAACACACAACTCTAATTTAATTAGGGCCTAAATCTGTATGTATATATTTGAAGTCATTTATTTATGTTTAGCATATATCTTCTGGATAGGATTATATTTCATAAGTCATATAAAAATAATCAATTCTGCCTTTACACAATGGATTTACCTATAGTTTTTAATAACTTTTTGTAATGGGCAGTAGAAAGTTAGATATTTTTTATTTTATCCAACATTTCTTACCAAATTACTCCTGGATCTTATATGTGATGCAGTGGTACATTGGTTCTCAATATCCTCAGATCTCAACATTTTCAATACTCACCTGTTCAGAAGAGCAAAAAACCTTGGTACTCATCGCATTACTTCTTATGGGAGTTTGGTACTCAACCATTTTGGTACTCAACTTGCAGATTAAGGTTGAGAACCAAGCCAAGGTACCACTGTATTTTTGATTTTGTAAAACTCCTTTAATTTGTTGTTGCATTAAAGTATATTGTGGTAGTATCAATAACTACATACATTTTAAGAGATGTATAAATAAAATAATAATTATAAAACACTGTTTCTTAGTCATTTTGAGCACAGCAGTGATTTTATGCCCCCCCCCCCCAAAAAAAAATGGACATTAGACCAGTAATAAACGTATGACTAGACAAGTATCTTTGTACTTTATTCCTAATTTTACCAGAAATCTAAACTGAGACCATCTTGAGAAAACAAAAACTAATATATTATTATTTCTTTTAAACCAGTTATTTCCTCTAAGTGAGTCTAGAGAGAGTTTAATTATGTTTATTTTAATTATAGTTCAGCTATTGACTGCAGCTATAAAACTCTTTGAATTGTCGCTTGTGTAAACCTGACAGCAAAAAGTGAAATGATTGCCAGTCTAACATTTATCTCAAATTTTGGCAATAAATATATTAATTTAAATTCCTTGAAGAAATTGATTGAAGATTTCAGATCAATATTGAAGAGAACTTTGGAGCCTGCAGTGTTTTCGTACAAATATATATTGAGACTTCTGCTAAAATCCTCTCTCTTCAAACACACTCAATGATGCCACTGCATACACTTGCAACTTTACACAAGCTAATGCTTCTTTTCTTGGCATTTTTGACTATATCTTTCTTGCATTTTCCTGAAGTTGCAGGGAATACTAATTTAAAACCAAGAGCATTGTGTATATTGAACAGTACAAAACTGGACAGCTATTCCAGAGATGGTGATTTTATAGTGGGAGCAGTTATGATGTTGAATCATATTCCAATTTTGAAAAAAAAATACTTTAAAGAAAAACCTATCCCCTATGAATGCATAGGGTAAGCATTTTTATTTATGTTATTCACATTTACTTTTCATGTTGGACACAGGTAAAATACTAAATGAACAAATAAAGAAACTATGCTAAAATATACTGCAAAAGGATTTCTGTATACTTTCTGTATATGCAATTTAAGGGAATTATTACTGTACCATACACTTAATCATCTGTTGTATATCTTCACTTGCTCAAGGACAAAATGATTATTAAATTAACTGCAGAAATAAATATTGAAAACATTTATTTTCACACTTAGATTAAGACACAGGTAATCAGTTTGGGAAATGAAAGAGTGCTCAGAGTTCAACCATTTGTTAAGTTCAAAGGTATCATGTGTTTGTCTTAACAGTTTGATTGTACAAAAATGGCTCATAATTGCTATGCACTACAATTTGCTTATCTGTTTCAAAAATATTGCACAAAGCAGTCATTAAAAACTAGTCAGAATTTTTTTTTTTAACATTTTTCCTCAACCTAAATGTGATGTTATGAATGTATTTAATGCAGGGCTGGCTATTTATTCACGTCCAAAGACTTTATTAAAAACATAAACCTAGAATAAAAGAAACACGATTTAAAAATAAAAATGCATTTAAAATTATTTAGAGAATCTATTTTAACATGATTATTGCAGATTGTCAAATGCTTGAACCTGATTAGGGGCCCGATTCAATTGCCCAATTCGTAGATGTACACACACTTAAAATCGGTCTTAATATTGCTACATATTCGGCAGCACTTACTTATTGGCACTAATTAATTTAAGTCAATAGAATGCATGTAAAAATGTATAAAAAAAAATCAAAGCCAAATTTATGAGTTTAAGGCATTTGCAAGTAGCTAATTGAATAAGGCTATAGGAATTCCTGGTCCATTATGATCTTATTGAATTTCAGGTCATTTAATCCGATAGGAATTTACTTTTTATGAACATTTTAAATTACATTTCTTATTTGCAAAAATACTCTTCAAAGCACCCCCATCAGTTGATGCCCATCAAAGAAGATTGTCCTGTACATGATAACCACTTTAGTGTGACATTGCACTGCTAATCACTAAGGGCCTCATTCTATTATCGGCCGCAGCCGTTGCGGGGCCGCAAGGACCGGCCGCAAGCTATTCGGCTATTCTATTCCCTTCCGGCCGGGGGTTCCGGCAGGCTTGCGGCCGGTGCCTTGCTATCTCTTGCAGCCGCTCGCGCCAGAGGAAAGCCTTTGATCTAAAACGGCCGCAAGGAAATCGGCCGTAAGAAAATCCTATTTGCAATTCAATTGCTCCGGGAACCCTCTCTGCAAGGCTAAAAGCGAGCCGCAGCTTACTTGCAGGAAAGAGGTCCCGCTAGCACCAATTAAGCACGAAATATAGCCCAAATAAAGCCATCCTGCACTTTGAGAAGACTATAAAGTGATTTTCAGTGTTAGCAAAAATAGCACAAAATTCCCCTATACTCAAATCCGTAAAATATATATTTTTTAATATACGTCAAATATCCATGTAAAAAGTCCATAGTGCTTGGAGCACCTCAGACCCGCCCACGCTGCGGCCGGAAAATAAACAGTTAATTTGAACTCGGGTTTGGGCTGATGTGCAAGCTTGAGAGTGGGTTCCTTTTAATCCTCATGTCCCCCAATATGATCCCTAGCATTTACAGAGCTGTACAGTGCAGGCTTGAATTTATTTTTGAGTTTTAAGTTTTCAGAGCTTACGGCCGGTAGCAAGATATACGGCCGGCCGCAAAAGGAGATCCTTGCGGGGCCGTATAATAGAATCGCGAGTTAACAGAACCCCCGCAAGGAATCGCAGCCTTACGGCCGGTTTGCGGCCGCTAATAGAATGAGGCCCTAACTGTTGTGTATTATTTTCTATATCATCATATGCTGGACTGAACAAAGACTTGTAATTGCATATAGTGTGCACTAAAATATTGTATTCCTTTGAACAAAAACTAAGACAAAAGGGAAATCAGTTTAATTATCTTTGTCACTATACCTAGGGAATCAATGACAATAAATAGCTCCATCTCTGGTGTTCAGTGCTTATTTTTTTTGCCCTTAGAATAAAAATGTATTTTTCACTTTTGTATAGGTGACTAATAATGAAGTTCACCAGTGTTATTGAGTTTTGAGATATGGCACAGCGTTTAGTGTCAGTTACCAAATAGTATATAAGAAAACTTGAATCTTTTTAATTAAGTTTTATTTGTTTTTACTTTATTTTAAAAGTAACAGTCCTTAAGATAGATTACGGTATGTATACATATGATAAAAAAATATGTTTACATTGTTTAGAATACATTAATTAGTGTGTTTGCTTAATTAAGTTTAGCACTTAAAATATGAAAATTATTGAAATAATAAAGTTTTGTTTTTTTTACTTTATTTTAAAAGTAACAGTCCTTAAGATAGATTATGTATTA
Organism: Discoglossus pictus; assembly: GCA_027410445.1. Lineage (NCBI taxonomy): Eukaryota > Metazoa > Chordata > Amphibia > Anura > Alytidae > Discoglossus > Discoglossus pictus. Next base: position 174,800,079 of record CM050169.1, on the reverse strand, counting down.
ACATGTACTAATACATATGATTAAAAAATATTGTTTAGAATACATAAGTTAGTGTGTTTGCTTAATTAAGTTTAGCACTTAAAATATGAAAATTATTGAAATACTAAAGGGTGCATAAATAAAGTAGCTTGATTATGAAGCAAGCAAATTAATAACTTTTGGAGAAACATTAATTATCTGGAAAAAAATATTTTATTGTGAACTATGATAATTTTATATCAAACTGGATTTTTATATAAAAAAAATGTTTTATAAACAGGCAAATAGGGTACTTTAATATTAGATGTTAAAGGAGTTTGGGAGTGCGCACAATGCACTTCTATTAGGTCTGCCAGGCTCTGCTGTGCATCAGACTGTCAGGTGCGGGGCATTTTAAACTGGTTTCCAAGGAAATAAAGCAACCAACAGAAGAGGCATGAGAAAGCATTTATTTAATTTATTTGCTTTATAATTAACCTAACAAATCTTTGTTAGGATTCCATCTTTAGCAATTTATCATGCCTCATATTATGCAAAAACAAGATCAGATGCAATTAATGTGAGAATGAACAAACCTAAATACGATTGTTCTAAGCAGGGAGGATTTACATACCTTGCGCCCCTAGGGCCTCATTCAATTGCGATTTGGCCAATTGAATAGGGCTCTAAATAAGCACATAGCATATTTATTTTAAAGAAGTTTTTAGTTAGTGAAAACCTTGCTTTTGGATAGATGTTTACTAACTAAAAACTTCTTTAAAAAAAATATGTTTTGTGCTTATTTAGAGCCCTATTCAATTGGCCAAATTGCAATTGAATGAGGCCCCTAGACACCAAGGGCCTCATTCAATTGTGATTTGGCCAATTGAATAGGGCCCTAAATAAGCACATAGCATATTTTTTTTTCAGAAGTTTTTAGATAGTGAAAACTTTGCTTTTGGATAGATGCTTACTAACTAAAAACTTCTTTAAAAAAGATATGTTATGTGCTTATTTAGGGCCCTATTCAATTGGCCAAATTGCAATTGAATGAGGGCCCAAGGCCCTCATTCAATTGCGATTTTGCCAATTGAATAGGGTTCTAAATAAGCACATTATATATATTTTTTAAAGAAGTTTTTAGTTAGTGAAAACCTTGCTTTTGGATAGATGCTTAATAACTAAAAACTTCTTTAAAAAATATATGTGATGTGCTTATTTAGACCCCTATTCAATTGGAAAAATTGCAATTGAATGAGGGCCCAAGAGCCCGATTCAATTGCCCAATTCATAAATTTATACACACTTAAAATCACTCTTAACATTGCTACATATTTGGCAAATATTACTTATTGGCACTAATGAATTCTTAAATCAATAGAATGCATATAAACATTTATAAAACAAACACCCAAAGATAATTTATGAGTTCAAGGCATTTGCAAGTAGCTAATTGAGTAAGGTTACAACTCCCTAGCCGCATGAGTGCATCTCTGTTTCCCTATCACCACAGGAGCAAATCAAATGTGCTGCAGTAATTGTAATTATATATACATATATATATATATATATATATATATATATATATATATATATATATATTATAATTGTATAATTGTACAACTACGATTCGTCGTCACGCTGTATTGCGTGGTGCGTACGACTTAGCGGTGAGCGCCACAGGCGCTCATCGCCCGGCGAGCCGCTAAACCGCACCATTTTTGCAATGAGCGCCGCAGGCGCTCATTGCAGGCGAGCCTCGCGTAGCGAGCCGTTTAATCGTAGCACTTTTTTACACAAGACGCAGGACTTAGAAAAAAAATACGAGATGAAAAAAATTACGAGATAAGCGGCGGAACCAAAACAATAAAAAAAACACTAAATACACACTAATAAATAAAAAAAAAGGTCACTTACAGCATGGGGAAGCAGGCAGGACGTCTGGAAGTGAGTTGGAACTGCAATTTACATCGATTTAGACGAGTAAAAAAAATCGAAAATCGGCTAAGCGAGAAAAAAATGGCAGCCGAAAAAAATGAAAACGAGGCTATACTACTACGAACTGCGTAAAACACAGCCACAGACGTATGTGCTCGAAAAACAACAAGACAAAGGATGCGTATTAATCGCATAATGAGTAAAAAGACTGTAGCGAGTACATTTTACGAAACGCAATTACAGATTTACGCATTAACACAGATTTACCGTCTTTGTCTCACGCCACATCGGATTTCCCGCCTAAAACAACGCATTTGATGAAATATAAGTTGAAAGTTAAAAAAATAAAAAGTAAAAAAAAAAATGTGTATTTATTTTAAGAAAAAAAAAGGGACAAATGAGTCATTTTGTGTTGCAAACAAATTTCACAACATTAAATTTTTATTGACCGTCATTTTACCGTTTTACCAGATTTACCGTTAAACCGTAGTACTTTAGCGGGCTTAGCGATGAGTGCCGCAGGCGCTCATCGCCCGCCGTGCCTCGCACAGCGAGCCGTTAAACCATAGCACTTTGGCAATGAGCACCACAGGCTGGCCTCGCGTAGCGAGGCAAGCCGTTAAACCCTAGCACTTTGGCATTGAGCGCCGCAGGCGCTTATTGCAGGCGAGCCTCGCGTAGCGAGGCGAGCCGTTAAACCATAGCAAAAAAATACGTCCGCAACTCGCGAACATGAACAAAAATACAAACACAATAAATCCACACAGCACATACATAAAAAGCTTACCGACAGCAAGAGGGAGCATCCACGACCTCAAAAAACAAAGTTACACCTTCATTTAGCTCACAATAAAAGAGTTTAGACACTCCAAAATTCTCGAAGCGACAGAAAAAATGGCAGACGAACAAAACGAAAACGAGGCTACAGCACTATAACCACAGAAAACACGTACGGATAATCCGCTAAGACGCATACCACACATTACCCGCCATTAAACGACGTACGGATGATCCGCTAAGACGCATAACACACATTACTCGCCATTTTACTATAATGCGGAAGTACACAGCTACGTTAACGGTTTCGGCTCGCGCACGCACACTATTACGCTGCACACGTTCATCACGCTTACACAGCACCTCCACACCACTAATGCTGCGGCAACATCAACACAGATTGCCAGCTCTTCAACACAATGCATAAAAATAGGTAAAGTATATTCATTTATTATTTTGTATTATATATTTCAGTAGTACACACAAAACATCATTAGCTACCTTACAATTCCATATGTATATTAATAACTAAACAACTTTCCAAACATACACATCTCATTGCCGTCATTTTTTGACGGGCAATACGCTAGTATATATATAAAAAGATTGAGGTAGCCGTGAGTGTCCAGTAATCCAGTTATTGGACAAACTTGTTCATGATTTAGCGACGAGCTTTCAAGAGATAATCCTCTCTTTATCAAGTCAAAAAGCAATACTGATACAAATATGAACTAAAAACAGTAAACAGAAAAAGAAGGAATTTTTTGGGGGGAAAAACAAGAAAAACAAAATTATTGGGCAGAGTTAAGTGAGAAACAGACCAGCATTGTACATAATGTCCTGATAGCTCAGTATGTAAATGTATTTATTTATATATGCATTGGCACATATATCACACGTACATTCTTAGATTACATTTTCCACATACAAGAATATGAAATTACATTTTAATGTATTTATTTAGTAACATTTCAATGTAATTAACTTGTGGTGGCAGCAGGAATAACAGGTAGCCAGCCTGCTGTTGGTACTTGCTTATTTTAAATTCTGTTCTATGCATTATATTGTTTCCTTTAAAAGAGCTGTATCACTTTCTACAAAATATTTTTTTTAATTAATTTTGGAGAAAGTGGTGTGATAGATTTAAATACAGGTATATTTGTAAAGAACATTAATAAAGAACTCTCTAAATGTACCAACCCTCTGATAGAAAAAAAGGGCTGTTAAAGGTAGAATTGGGATAGTCAAACAGATACAGGTACAAACAAAACATAATAACATGCAATTATTTTTTTACAATATTATGCATAATTGCTCTTACAGGTAAGGGTTACTTTTTAACCAGATACAAGAAGGTGAAATCTTAGCTGACCATTGTGCTGTGATTTTGAGATAATTCAGTCAGTGAGCTCTTTATGATCCTTTCAGGACCTAAAATTGCCGGACAGCTTGGCAGGCTGGAAGTGAGCGCCAGGGGCAGACATATTGGTGGTGCAAGTGGTGCATTGCACCAGGGCCCACGCTTCTGGGGCGTCCCAATGTTGCACCGACTAATAGTCTCTCTCTCCCCAGTCCAGGGTCTCCCCTCTCAGCTGCCAATGACAACTGTACAGGAGGCAGAAGCTGCACCCACTCCCCCTGCAGTTCCTGCTCCTACAGCTCCGGGCAATATATAATGAGGGGGCCCAACACAAAAAAAAAATTGGGCAAAAATGTTTTTGCGCCAGGGCTCTCCATTTACTAGCTCCACCACTGGTGAGAGCCAGAGGTAGTATAATGGACGGATACCTCCTGCATATCAGTGTGCATGGATGAGCAGGGTGGTGCAAACACTGTGAAAGTGCCAATGCACTCCTTTCTTGTTTGTTTTACTATAGTACAGCAAACTGCAAGTCTGTCACTTAAAACACAACTCCTCCCCATCCCACACAAACAACTCATGGCACTTTGCTAGTTAAGACAGGGTGTATGTGGGAAACTTAAACAAACTTAAATGTAAATGAACTGATATACATATGAGGTGCCCCTAGGCATCTGCCTTGTTTGCCTAGTCATAAATCCAGCATGATAACCCGCTCAAAGATCAGCACCCCAAGGATCATTTGCATATAGGCAAAAATAAGATCAGAGGAACTCAATGTGGGAATGAACAAACCTAGGTAGGTTTGTTATATTAGCATGATAACCCACTCAGAGAGCAGCACTTTTTTTACTCAAATGTGCCCTTCATAGTGGAGAAATATCCTTCAGCCTATCAGACTGATCTCACTCAAAAGAGTGATCCAGCATCAATGCCAGGTAGTTACCCCTTGAACAGGATATTTATTTCCTGTGAGGGGCACAAGAGACCAAAAAAAGTGTTGATTTCTGATTAGGTTATCATTCCCATAAAACAAAAGTAGTTTGATTTGTTCATTCTCAGATCGTCCATCGCTTACCTTGTTTTTGCAGGTCTCATATTTTAACAATGAGTAAGTTATTCAATTATCATTACGGAAGATATATTCATTTTACTATTTCATATTTTAGATGTTTATTTCCCTGTACTGCACAGAATACAGCTTCACCTTTTTAGGAAATTTGACAACCTGCGCGCCTAGCTTCACTGTTAAGTTAAGTGTTAACTTAACTTAAGTGTTCACTGTTAACTTAAGTGTTGATTGGTTAGATTAAGACTGTGACTTTATTAAAGTTGTACAAGATAATAAGAGTGGCTAGTTGATTTGAGTGACAGTACTGCTGAAAAATTGGTAATTGGTGATTAGCTAAACTACTCAATAACAGCCATATTAAATTGCTATTCTGCAAATTGAAAAGGGCTCTATTTAAGCACACAGCATATTTTTTTTACAGAAGTTTTTAGTTAGGGAAATCCTTGCTTTTGGATAGAAGTTCACCAACTAAAAACTTCTGTAAAAAAATATGCTATGTGCTTAAATAGAGCCCTTTTTCAATTTGCAGAACCACAATTTAATAAGGCTGTAGATGTGTGCCTTTAACTTGAAATTATAGAAAAGTAAGACTATTTTAAAAGTTTGGTTACGTAAAGGAAATGAATACAGGCTAGATGTTGTGCTAGACCTATTTCTAAATTAAATGACTGGTGTATATCAGGGAAAACTGCAGGTTTATAAATTATTTAACTAGCAAGATTTGCAGCTATGTAAGTCTTGAGCATAAAAACATTTTAGCAATAAACCTTAATTTTAGCTTCCGTTTTTTTATTTCTGGAGCTCCGGAGCCTGCCTTGGAGGATTATTTTACTATGATTTAGACTGTCTATTATTAAACCAGCCTTTTAACTAAATAGATATTATATTTGCATCTAACATTAAAGAAAAATGTAAAGTCTGTATTTTTAAATACACTTTGTCCATTATCAACCTAAATTAAAAAAGAGCATACTGTAAATATGACATTTTATTGATCCTATAAATTACTTTTGAGAGATGCAGGGTCCTTTTATTTAAAAATACACTTTGTCCATTATCAACCTAAATTAAAAAGAGCATACTATAAATATGACATTTTATTGATCCTATAAATTACTTTTGAGAGATGCAGAGTCCATTTTATTCCCACCCTCTTTAATTCAATCCTTCATCGTTCTCAAACAATAGCTCTTTTTATTTTTTTAAGAATTACTGTTTATCATGAAAGATTTTTGGGGCCATGATAGGACTGCCCTGAATCCCACAAGCAGAATCCTTTATGGCACAATGCCAAACTGTCACAGCCCCCTGAATTCATGTACTATTTTGTTCTATCACGGACTATTTTGTTATGACCGTAATAACCGGTCTAATGTTAGGCCTCAGGATCTGGTCCGGGGACCTGAATCCCCAAAGAGCATGGCCTGTGAGTATTCAGGCTTACTAAGAATTGTTTGTATAATGTTTAGTGTTCAGGTTGTTATGTCATGCCCTTTAAAAAGCACTAACGTATCTAGTGATGCTATAATATTTACAATAGGGATTTGATTTAGTGATGGTGATTTAGGTCCTTGTATAAAGTTTAAAGAATGTATTTACACTCAGAAGTAGGCCCTAGGATATAATATTATATCAAATCACTTCAGAGGTTACAGGACAATTACTTGAAGGATTGGACGGGATAGTGACTCATTTTAAGTGACTCTCCTGTAATGCAGTCCTGTCAAAGGGGGAATGCTATGGGTTACACATTGACTAGAAAAACTCCTAGGCCTCCATTCAATTGCAAGCCCACAGTTTGCAACAGTTACAGAGGGATTCAATTGAACAAACAGCTGCCTGGCCGAAAGCCTAGACTGGAAACCATGCACCCGTGAGTAGCATTTCAGAGCATGATCAATTAAGCAAGGCCGTAACTACCGATTTCGAAACAGCCAATAGTAAATGAGACCGTCATCATGACGACATTAAAACATGGAGGTTAAGCGTCAAAAAATGTAGAAGTCCGATATGCGATATGATTCGCAACCCGAAAATGTACAGAATAAGAAAAATGAATGGCGATACTGTTCTAGTCTATGTGGGTGGCCTGATATGTATTAACTCCTTGATTACTGAGATTTATTTAACAGGGAAACTAAACATAAAAAATAATGTTTTTTGATTGCAGATTTGCGAGCTTCAGACTGTTGTGCAATTAATTCTAAAGTCTTTCATCGCTTTCCCCATCTTTTAAAATGAAGTATTGATTTTGTTTTTTTGCATTTTCAGTGCTATAAACAGATGTTTAACCCCCTTGCAAGTCCTATCTGATACTCATGGATTTTCTTCTACATTTGCCATTTACGGGTGTGAAAACAATTGCGCTCTTGAGGAATTGTAGCAATTTAATAGCGATTTGCAATTGTAACATTTATGGGCTTGTGCAATCAAAGGCTTAGATAGGTTTGAGATACGATTTTGACAACCGCAGCGATTTTCAGCCTGTAACCTGCAAAAAGACGCCAATTGAATAGCAAATTATTTTACGGGCTTCATTACAGGTTCCAGTAACTAGTATTTGCTCAATTGAATAGATGCCCTAGTGTGCCAAAATAGAGTTAGAAAGGAGCAGGACAGGTCAGTTGTAAGAGAGATACCAGACCCTTTTGTTTGTGAATAATCCCCCCACTGGGTCTTAAAGCTCACATCTGGTCAATCTCTGGAATTTTGAGCCAGGGAGACAACTGAGAACCCCCCCCCCCCCCCCATTTGACCCAATAAACATACCAGATTAGTTCTGTTTAAGGCAGTTAACTGACAGAGAGGGCAACAGTCTGTCAATCAAAATCAGGTGGTTAGTAGCTATGATTGGCTGGAAAGTGGGTCATCCACTTAAGGGGCTTTTGAGGGTTGGGTCTTTTGTAAAATGGTATAACTAAAAGAAAATAGTCATAACAACATTACTTTCTTCTTCAGACCTTCTCTACGTCATTACAGACATCTACTAGCAGTTATTTTTGCCATTGAGGAAATCAACAAAAATCCTTTGCTTCTTCCTAATATCACTCTGGGATTTCAGATGATTGACAGTTGTGTACTTGAATATAAAGCACTAAAGGGTATGCTACAAATATTATCAGGGAGCCAAGGACATGTTGCAAATTACAAGTGTAGAACTAAAGGCAGGCTCGTTGGCTTCATTGGACATTTATTATGGTCTTCATCCTATACCATGGCAGGACTTGCAGGGATCTACAGATATCCGCAAGTGAGTATTAGATACATGATAAAATGAACAATTATTATGTGTAGATAGACATCACACTTTGATGGAAATATTCTGATCTTCGTTTGTACTATTCTTAGTAAATCCCCTCATTGTTTGTAAGCAGATATATATAATATACATTATTTGCAAAAAAAACATTGTATTCAGCAAGCAATAACTGATACTGATTGTAAAAAAAAATCAGTTAGAAAAATGATTTGAACTTAGCATTATAGCAAATAGCAAATATGCCTCTCTCTACCGCTCTTATGTGTCCAGGGGTGAAAAATGATCCTCCAAGATGGCTGTTGTACATTTTTTTCTGACCCCAATGTAGATTTGCCTGCAATTGCCATGGCACAGAAGTGGGCAGATATACACTCATATCAGGTCAACAGAGTTTTGTCACGACAGCCCCTTGGGCAGAACCTCCCTGCTATTAAGATACATGATAGAGAGTGAAGAGAAGCAGATCTGCCAACGTCCAAAACACTAAAATTGCTATTTAATTTTTTTATTGATTTTATTTACAACCAGTTATTAAAAAGAACATTTGAAACCTTATTGTATTAGCAGTACAATGATTCTTTAAGTAATATACAAAGGGATAAATTAAATATGTTGAATCAAATATCAACAAATCAAGAAAGTCTAAGTTCATTTTGACAAATCAGAACTATTTAAATCACACAAATCATATAGATTCTTACTCCATCCAAGATAACATCCCCATTTTGGAGGTGTGAGTTTTAGATGTATACCACATTGTACAAGCCTTAAAATATCATATATATATAAATATCATGTTTGTATATATGTAATGCCAGCTTGCAATATATTCTATGCTTCTATATTGTATGGCTCCACAACTTACAGAACATTGATTTATAGTTCTAAAATTAATTCTCAACGTACATGAAAATAAGCTAAAAACTGGAAAACTACTTAAATCTAAATACTATGTCCAGTTCAAAATGGTATAATTTATCAGTTTGTAGTCATTTTTGAAATAACTAATTAATTTGTCAGTATTAAAATATGTTATATTTTATTTATTAGATAAGTTATGGAGCCCAAAATTCATTTTTACATGATAAACTACTATTCCCATCATTTTATGAAACAGTGCCAAATAGTCACATAGAATATCAGGGAATTATACAACTTCTCCACCACTTTGGCTGGTCATGGGTTGGTTTGATTGTATCTAATGATGTAAGTAATCTCAGAGCCAGTGAAGACCTCAGAAAAGAGATGCAAAAAAGGGGAATCTGCATTGAATACGTCGAAATATTTTCAGCCACCTACAATCCTTCCAGCATTACGCGTGTGATTAACAGCATTAAAAAGTCATCTGCCAATGTTATCATTATTTTCAGTGATAACTACAGTTTTGTCAACTTGATATATACAGCACAGACGTTCTCTGTACAAAGCAAGGTTTGGATTGCTTCTTCAACATTTTCATTCTCAGCCGACAACTTTGTTTCCTTTTTGAGCACATTTAATGGCTCCTTACTTTTTTCGATACATAAAGGAGAGATTCCTGGATTTAGAGAATTCCTTTACAGTGCCAGCCCATTCAAATTTCAAGATGATGTTTTCACTGCTAAAGTGTGGATGAATTCATTTTCATGTCTACCTGCAAACCATAGTATGCATTCAGGCACAAACTGCACTGGGAGGGAGACTCTTCGCGGCATGGATAATGTATATAATGTCGATACATTTAGAGTTACTTATTCGGCTTATAGAGCTGTTTATGCTTTGACATACGCATTGCATAATATGCTTTCTCTTGATGATCCTACTCTGAAAAGGCCTTTTCAGGTTTCTAAGGTAAGGCTTCCATACATGTTTTTGTCTGTTACATATGCCACTGTGGGGAGATTTTTACTGATTTGACAAAAACTAAGGGCCCCATTCCAATTGTTTCTTGGGCTTACTTACGAGTCAAGTTAACTCATAAATCAATACCTAGTTATTCCAAACCACAGAAAAAATAGTCCTACCAGATATATAAATATCATGTTTGTATCTATGTAATGCCAGCTTGCAATATATTCTATGCTACTATATTGTATGTCTCCACAAATTACAGAACATAGATTTATAGTTCTAAGATTAATTCTCAACATACATGTAAATAAGCTAAAAAATAGGAAAGTGTACCAAAAATAGCCTAACATGTCTAATCACGCAATCTAGATGTAGATGTTCCATTCAGATTTCCTTCCAAGCCACTCCAATCCTAATTGTGATTGATAAACATTACCTACTGAGGACTCAGAAGGCACTAAAATCTTATGTGTACTCAGACATACCAAATAGAGGCATAAAAATGGCTCTGAGAGGGAACCAAGTGCTAGATCTGAAGCTTCAGTGACATCTTAATTGATTTGTTATATCCAACACAATTAAGGGGGTTATTCTGCCAACATCCCCTACAGCCCCTTACCTTGGGGACCCCGTGGATACCTCCAATAATACCAGCACCCCCTATGAGCCCATGGATACCCTGGATTCCCTCATTGTAAAAAACACTAAATAGGGGAACCCTTGAATTACCCTCCTCCCACACTCTGAGGGGAATCTGTGGTTTCCCTTCTCCTATATGCTGGAGGGAACGCATGGGATTCTGTCCCCTGCTAACCCCTGATCCAGGCAAAAACCTATAACTACAGTATAAGGGTCTATATAGACCCATGACAAGTAAATCTTAACATCTATGCCTGTAAGGATCCCCTTAAGACCTCAGTGCTATATGTTGTATCTATACAGTACCTATACAGTATATATCTATATAGTATTCATGTATATACAGTATCTATATTAAATATATTATCTATAAAGACCCCCATGACAACTAAACCTTAGCATTTATGCCATGGAGGAACTGTAAGGAACCCCATAAGATTTTATACAGTTGACAATAAATGTAATACTTTGCAGAATATTATACTTAGTTTTTTAAAAGAGCAGTATAAAATAAATATGAGACTGCAGTGTTGCTTTAAATGACAACCGCGGTCATTTTTTCATAACTATACTTAAGACAAAATATTTTAGAAAACAAAAAAATAGAAGCCTTTACATTTTTTACCATTTATGTGCATTTATAGTTTGATACATCTTTTTCTCAGCTCTAGTAGATTCCACATTTACATTGTACAGATAGAAGTTGTGTATTCAAAGTCTCCTCCCACCTCAGGAAGTTGATCAACAGATACCAAAATGGTAGATAGCAGTGCAAAATAATTAAATGTACAAGGTTTATTACCTTGTACATTTAATTATTTTGCACTGCTATCTACCATTTTGGTATCTGTTGATCAACTTCCTGAGGCTAAATTTTTTACATCTGAAAAACATTTTCCCTATTTGCAAGTGCAGTTCTTCAAAAAGTTAAGTTTAAATATATGACTAGTGTGGTGCTATAAGGATAAGTTCAGGTTCAACTGGCTCAATAAACTGGTCCGGAGTCGGAAAAGCTGTATGCTTAAATATTACACTAAATGAAACCTAGAGCAATGAAACTAAGCATTTCTACTCCATAGAGTATTAGAGTGCCAACTAGAATATTAATTGTGAACTAACAGCAAGGAACTTAATTCATTTGACTTAACTTAGATTCCTCTGAAATGCACTAAATTGCAATGTGTTGCTAATCATCTTGGGACTCAAGCAATATTATTATTGTCTTTATTTATATCGTGCCAACATATTCCGTAGCGCTGTACAGTGGTATTGTACAAGGCAAAAAACAAACTTAACACCTTATAAAGAATGGAGGGCCCTGTTTTTGAGCATATAATCAAATGCACATAGTGCTTGTTTCCAAGACACGGACACACAATTGAAAGCATAAATGTAATGTATAATTGAATTTTTCTCACTGTATAATATGTATTAAAAATAATATACAGTAGGTGCCCATGACAGTTTTGATGGGATAACATCCTCCATTCTAAATGCATGTGAAGAGCCACATTCAATTCCAAGCCCGCAACTCGATTGTAGACGGCCAAATATCTGCGGGTGTGTTGCTGGCTCACACTGTGATACAATTCCGGTGCTAATTAATTGTCAAGGCCGCAACTCGCTGCTTGAGATCCGAAATTGTAAACCCTGGTTCCATTTGTAAGCAGAGCGGTTCTTGCGCATGCAAGCCCGTAGCTATTGCTTTGACAGACCAAATAGTAAATTAGACTGTCATTATCATTAGGCAATCAAACCTGCGGAAAACTCCCACAGGCTCACTAAAGGAAACCTTGCTGGGGTTACCCATTGGAACCCACGCAGGCCCCTACCATGAACCCCATGATGCAGGGGTCCCAATCCGGCCCCCTGCAGGGTCCCGACTGGAACCCCATGATGCAGGGGTCCCTATCGGGACCCACAGCATTTAAAAATGTAAATCCCAAACCGCGGGTCCTTAAAGGGCTTACCGCACACAAATAGTTAACCCCGTCCAATAAGAATGCATAAATAGTTTCAGACAATCAGAATTGGATACAGGGGTGTGTCCCATTCTGATTGGCTGAAATCTGATTGACAGCGATTTCAGCCAATCAGAACGTGCAACTTTTTTTTTTTTTAAGATCGGAGCATGTACAGGAACCTTCATTTGTGGCGGGAGCTTCTCAAGGGAGGAGCTCCGTTAGTAGCAGTATTTTTTTTTTATTGGAACATTGGGATTTTGATGGAGGGGCCTTTCCTGGTCCAGAAGAGTGAAGACCAGGGCATCGGGGGTCACTGCTGGAGGGGTATTTTGGCCAGGTCAGTAGACTCATTAACCATTTCTTTTTTACAGGTTGTAAGTCTTTTATATTTTAATAGTGTTTTTTATTTTATGTCTTTTTTTTTTTACTGTAATGCTTTTGTTATTTTCATGTAATTAGTAGTTTTTTTGTACTGTGTGGGTTTTTTTAATTTTCTGTAATGTGGGTGTTTTTATTTTTTGTACTTACTTGTTAGGGATTTTATTAGGGCGTTATTTAGGTAGTGTAGGGGTTAATAGAGTAGGGGTTAATAGGATAGGGGTTAATAGAATACAGGCCGGGGTTAACTATCTGTGTGCCGCTGGTCCTTTAAGCGGTACATTTGAATTTTAAATGCTGTGGGGGGAACCCGATTGGGACCTCCGCAGCAAGGGTTAATGTAGGGACCCTGCGGGGGTCCTGATAGTTACCCCACAGCATAGGGGTGTTAATGTTAGGTGTCGGGGTTAACTTTTTGTGAGCTGCAGGCCCTTTAAGGACCTGCAGCGGGGGATTTACATTTTTAATTGCTGCAGGGTCCCGATGGGGACCGCTGCATCATGGGGTTAATGTGGGTACTCTGCTGGGGTCCAGATGGGGATCCCGGCATAATGTGGTTCATGGGGGGACTCTGCAGGGCTCCCAATTGGGACCCCTGCATCATGGGGGTTTACTTTAGGAGTGGGGGAGTTAGGAGCAGAGGGGACATTTAGGGGGAGCATACGTAAGGACTTTCTAGTACCTGTCGGATTTTGGGCTACATTTCCCATTTACGGGTTTGAACGCCAGTGCAACCTTGGAGAATTGTAGCAATTGAATATCGATTTGCGATTTTAGCTATCGTAACTGGCGAAAGTGAAAGACCAAAGGCTTTGGGAGGCTGTAAGTTACGGGTTAAACCATCGCCATTTACTTGTAACTCGTTTGGAGTCCGCAAAAAGATGCCAATTGAATAGAAAATTAACTTGCGACCTCACTTACGGGCTACCGGATCGCCCGAAACCTCAATTTAATATTAACAATTTAATATGGCTCCTGGATTGTATGGGTACAAGATAAAATAAGCTGTGTATTTCTAGAGCATGGGTACGAATTTCTTTAGAGCAAGCATGTGATCAGGGTCACCATCAGAGTGTACATGCAATATTGATATATGTAGCCCCATAAAAGAGAGCCTTAAGGATTCAAGATTTGTTTACTGGTAACTGCCCCTAACCAAACTTGAACATTAACTAACACATTATTATAGGGTTACATGGTCGAGTTGACACTTTCCTCTTCTCTCACAAACGCACATAATAGGACATAATATGAGTTTCACCACCAGTGGCGGAGGAACCAAAGGGCAAACCCTCTGAAGGGGCCCCAGTGCAACCTCCCTCCCCACCCACCTTCCCACCACAGCTCATGTCCTCTCAGCCTCACTTGGATCCCCCCTTATGGTTACTTACCCTGATCAATGTCACTTGATTTCTGTGTCTCTTCTGCTCCCCTGCCGGTGCACCTTGTCATCAAGGTAAACCGTCAAGAAAGAAGCAAAGAGGAGACATGGAGGGAGGGAGAGGCATGGGGGGAGAGAAGGAGACACAGAGGGAGAGGCATGGGGAAGAGAGGCAAAGTTGGAAAAGGGAGACACATGGAGGGAGAAAGGGAAGGGAAGGGGAGACATGGAGGGAGAGGGGGAGACATGGGTTTGAGAGAGGCATGGGGGAGGGAGAGGCATGGGGGAGAGAATTAGACATGGAGGAAGGGTAAGGCATGGGGGAGAGAAGGAGACATGGAGGGAGAGGCATGGGGAAGAGAGGCAAAGGGAAAAAGGGAGACACATGGTGGAAGAGAGGGAAGGGGGATACATGGAGGGAGAGGGGGGAAACATGGAGGGAGAGGGGGAGACATGGAGGGAGAGGGGGAGACATGGGGGAGAGATGGTGACATGGAGGGAGGAAGTGGTATGAGGGGAGAGAGAGGCATGTGGGAGAGAAGGAGACATGGAGGGAGGGAGAGGCATGGGGAAGGGAGGCAAAGAGGAAAAAGGGAGACACATGGAAGGAGAAGGGGGAGGGAGAGACATGGAGGGAGAGGGGGAAACATAGGGGAAGAGATGGGGGACATGGAGGGAGGGTGAGGCATGGGAAAATGAGGCAATGGGAAAAAATGAGAGACACATGGAGGGAGAAAGGGAAGAGTGAGACATGGAGGGAGAGGGGGGAAACATGGGGGAGAGGGGGGACATGGGGGAGAGGGAAGCATGGGGAAGAGGGAGTCATGGATGTAAAGGGAAAGGGAGACATAGAGGGAGAGTAGGAGACATGGGTGAGAGGGATGCATGGGGAGAGAGAGAGAGGAATGGGGTAGATAGGCAAGGGGAAAGAGGGAGACACATGAAGAGAGAAGCATGAGGGGAGAGGAGGATGCATCGGGCAAGGGTCAGAGCGAGATGAAGAGAGAGGGAGAAAAGAGGGGGAGATAAAGATAGAGAGAGAGATAGAAGGAGAGGGGGGAGAGAGAAAGAATGGGAGAGAGAGGGAGGGAGGAGAAAGAGTGGGGGATAGGGAGAGAAAGAGAAAGCAGAGAGAGGGGAGGGAGAGAGAGAGGGAGAAGCAAGAGAAATTGAAAGAGACGGATAGAATGAGAGGGGTTTGGGAGAGAAGGGAGAGGAGAAAAAAACAGGGAGAGAGGGGCAGAGAGAAAGAGAGAGAAGGGAGGGGAATAGGTTGAGAGACATGGAGAGAAATGGAGAGGGAGAGAAAGAGGGGGAGAGAGAGAAAGAGAGGGGAAATATAGAGAAGGGGGAGTGTGAGAAAGGAGGTGATATATATATTGGCACTGGGGGGGGGGGCAAACTCAGGGATAGCCCCGGGCGGCAAAAGCTCTAGCTACGCCACTGATTACACTGCATTCTGGGAAGCTGAGCTCGGACATGCAAATGCCTCGCTCTTCAATCCATAGCTATTTTCAAACATGGCTTCCTTTAAGCTTATGCCTGTTGCATTACAAAGCCAACATTGGATTTTACACAAGCTGAGAATCCTATTCATGTACAGCTGTTTCAAGCTTACTGGCTTTCATCAGCATGGAGAGGGATCTCAGCTTGTGTTGTGGACCTTATGAGTAGGTAGTTCACCACAACAATCATTTCATATATGGTGGACAAAAGAGCGATAGAAGCCCTCCACCGTACAGTAGTGATACAGCAGGCATAAGCTTAAAAGAAGCCATGTTTGAAAATGGCTATAGATTGAAGAGAGAGGCATTTGTTGGGACATTTTCATGTCCCAGCTCAGCTTCCCAGAATACAGTGTAATAACTGTTTTCTTGGAATTCTGAGCTGGAAGCAGTTTTTAACTTGTTTTAGACATTCAAATGTGAACACAGATGTACTATTTATTTACTATACAGTGGATATAAACTGTCTACACACCCCTGTTAAAATGTCAGGATTCTGTGCTGTAAAAAAATGACAAAGATAAATCATTTCAGAACTTTAATGTGACCTATAAACTGTACAACTCAATTGAAAAACAAACTGAAATCTTTTAGGTAGAGGGAAGAAAAAATATAAAAATAAAATAATATGGTTGCATAAGTATGCACACCCTTAAACTAATACTTTGTTGAAGCACCTTTTGATTTTATTACAGCACTCAGTCTTTTTGGGTATGAGTCTATCAGCATGGCATATTTTGACTTGGCAAGATTTGCCCACTCTTCTTTGCAAAAACACTCCAAATCTGTCAGATTGCGAGGGCATCTCCTGTGCACAGTCCTCTACAGATCACCCCCACAGATTTTCAATCGGATTCAGGTCTGGGCTCTGGCTGGGCCATTACAAAACTTTAATCTTCTTCTGGTGAAGCCAATCCTTTGTTGATTTGGATGTAAGCTTTGGGTCGATCCTCTTCATGTTCAGCTTTCTAGCAGAAGTCTGAAGGTTTTGTGCCAATATTGACTGGTATTTGGAACTGTTCATAATTCCCTCTATCTTAACTAAGGCCCTAGTTCCAGCTGAAGAAAAACAGCCCCAAAGCATGATGCTGCCACCACCATGCTTCACTGTGGGCATGGTGTTCTTTTGGTGATGTGCAGTGTTGTTTTTGCGCCAAACATATCTTTTGGAATTATGGCCAAAAAGTTCAATTTTGGTTTCATCAGACCATAACACCTTTCCTCACATGCTTTTGGGAGACTTCAGATACTTGCCAGATACTCCTGCAGCTACTTTAATGTAGCTGTAGGCCTACTGGTAGCCTCCCAGACCAGTTTTCTTCTCGTCTTTTCATCAATTTTGGAGGGAGCTCCAGTTCTTGGTAATGTCACTGTTGTGCCATATTTTCTCTACTTGATGATGACTGTGTTCACTGTGTTCCATGGTATATCTAAAGCCTTGGAAATTCTTTTGTACCCTTCTCCTGACTGATACCTTTTAACAATGAGATCCCTCTGATGCTTTGGAAGCTCTCTGTGGACCATTTTTGCTGTGGGATGCGACTAAGAAAATTTCAGGAAAGACCAATTAGAGCAGCTGAACTTTATTTGGGGTTAATCAGAGGCATTTTAAATGATGGCAGGTGTATGCTGACTCCAATTAACATGATTTGAAATGTGATTGCTTAATTCTGAACACAGCTAAATCCCCAGTTATAAGAGGGTGTGCAGACTTATGCAACCACATTATTTTTGTTTTTGTTTTTTTTCTTCTCGCCACCTAAAAGATTTCAGTTTGTTTTTTAATTGAGTTGTACAGTTTATAGGTCACATTAAAGGTGGAAAAAGTTCTGAAATGATTTATCTTTGTCTAATTTTTTTACAGCACAAAAACCTGACATTTTAACAGGGTTGTGTAGACTTTTTATATCCACTGTATACACATTATATATATATATATATATATATATATATGTTATTTCCTGTTATAGTCACGCCGCCGCGGTGCGCTCATCATAATAGACAGTATGGTACTAACAAACAAAGAGTATAACAAGTCCAATGACAGCAGGACCCAGGCTGCAAATTTGCACTTTGTTTGTACACTTATTGGCCTTCAGAAGCTCCTAGCTACCCCTTTCCACGGTCCCTGGCTCACCAGCTCCTGGCTGCCCCCTTTTCCAATCCCTGTCTGCTCCACTCCCATCCCCTGACTGCCCCTCTCCCCAGCAGTTAGAGCCCCCTCCCCCAATCGCAGGCAATCCCTCTCCCAACCCCCCGTCTGTACATTGTGTGTGGCGGTGGGTCCTCTCTTCTTGTAGCTGTGACCCTCGGTCAGTGAGAGCAGGGAGGGGCTGAGGAGCAGCAGGGGAACCAACTATTATAGTTTTCAGTGTTAAGAACGCTCATGATGTTAATCACACTTTGCGGCCCATAGGGCCGCAACTGCAAGCCTCACAATGCGAGGCAAGCCATCGAGCAAAGTTGAGGCGCGCTGCATTTTGGCGCAATGGGTTCCAAAGGCGCTCATTGCACTGCGAGCCTCGCCAAGCGAGGCGAGCAATTGAGGGACGTGGGAATTAGGCTGCAAACGCATGCACGACTTAGGCTGCAATAAGGCACGCGGGACTTAGCCTGCAATGAGCAATTGAGGCACGGAGGACTTAGTGAGGCGAGCAGGTGAGGCACGCGGGACTTACGACCAGTACGACTTAGGACCAAAACCCGTACATGCACTGTGCGCCTCGCAAAATTACAACTTTAATGGCCGAACCACGAAACTGAAAAGACATGAAAAAAACAACAAATATGCCTCAAATTAACTGACACACACACCACAGTGGGTGAGCCAGGAAGCCTGTGAGTAAGGTTGCAAGTTAATTTGAGGCATATTTGTCATTATTTTACAATCAAAAAATCGCCTAGGCGAGTAAAAAAATGGCTGCCGAAAAAAAACGCAACGCAACAAAAAAGAAGCCACAGGACATAAATCTAGCTCAAAGGACGGAAAACTAACCCGAAGGACGTAAAAACGAGCCCTAAGCAGTAACACTTAACAGAAACACTTTATCCAAGACACTAACATTTAACAACGTAGTAACACTTAACCAAACACAGTAACACTTAAGCGTGAGTCCTATAAACTACACAGGGGAGAGCCTTGCAATGAGCACCTAAGGCACTCATTGCGAGCCAGGGTGATCATTGCAATGCAGGAAACTTGAGGCTCGAGATGAGCCCCAAAGGTGCACAGAGGGCCCATAGCCTTGCATTGTGTTGCAAACAGCATTGCCAGGCTTGCAATTTTACTCTGGTCATTTTTAACGAGCAATTTCCTAGTATATATATAAAATACAAATTAAATACAAATAATCTAAGGTGTATGCTTGCTAATCCCAGAAGTTTGCCAGAAAAAAATCGGAGAGTTATTGGCAATTAATGAAAAATAAGATTTAATAGCCATTTCTGAAACATGGTGAGATGAATCTCATGACTGGATGGTTAATCCAGATGGTTATAATCTATTTAGGAAAGACAGAGAAATGGTAAAATAGGAGAAGGGATTTGTCTGTATGTTAAGCCTGAATGTAAGCCTATAGGAAGAGAAGATATTTATGCTGGAACTAGTGATAATGTCGAATGTTTGTGGGTCGAGTCAAATAGTGGAGCAGCAAATTCCAAAATAATATTAGTTTGAGTATGCTATAAACCCCCAAATATAATTGAAAGCAAAGAAATGCAATTATTGTTACAGATCGAAAATGCAGCTAAGCATGGGCAAGTTCTAATAATGGGAGACTTTAATTACCCTGAAAAAAAATGAATAAATGAGACCAGCAGTTCAGCTAAGGGGAGCAGGTTCTTGAGTACACTCAGGGATCATTATCTGGCCCAGGTTATACAAGAACATACTAGAAATGAGGCTATCTTGGATTTAGTTAACACAAATAATATTGATATGATATCAAATGTTGAAATAGGGCAACCTTTGGGAAACACAGTCTCATTTGAGATTGAAATAAAAAAACAAAAACTGTAAGCGGCCAACAAAAACTCTTAGTTTTAAAAGGGCAGATTTTAACGGTCTAAGGGCAGCAATACAAAGTATAGACTGGAACAAAGAACTGGTGGGTAAAAATACTTACCATAAATTTTCCTCAGTCGTATTTCTGACCCTTTTCATTCCTTTATCCAATTTTAATAGAATATTTGTACAAAAATAAGAAAACAAAAATAATGAAAATAAAATCTACATTCACGTACTTACTGACTTCAGGAACACCCTCTCTGTACCTGGACAGCTTGTCTGTCACAGGGGGAAAAACAAAACACTGCATTCACAATTAGCCTCCGTAATTGCAGGATACTTTTTACTGTTTAGAGTAATCACCGCGGGCAGAGCATAGGCCCGCCCTCTCTCCTTATGCTCTACCCCAGGGCCCCTTTGATATTGCAGTTTCTTCTTACTGCACTGAAAGTCCAGACCCTCAGTCTCTTCCCTGGGGTTAAATATAATAAATTGGGTACCTCATGTTATGCAATGCATCTGCCAGTCTTTGCAGCCTCCATTTGGCAAATAGGCCTGCAAGTCCTTTTTATGCAAGCTCTCTCTGTCTTTATTGCTCCACACAGGCAGTTGCACTTCCTCTGTTTGCTAGAGATCCTCTCTCTCACTCCACAGATCCACAATCCTCAATGTGCTGTCCACACAGGTCTGACTGGGGAGCTCAGTCATCTCTCGTTTCCAGGCCTTTAAATGCTGCTTTACCTGCTAATTAAGAGTCATGCAGGAGTTTAACTCCATCACTCCTGTATAAAACTCTTCAAGGTTTGTACCTTGCACAATCTTCTGAAGGCATTGTCTCACAGTATGTCGGCATTTATTTAGAAAATATGAATGATTATGCAAAAAAAATTATTTCATTGAAGGATAGTGATCATATGAAGCCATGTATTATCAAATAGTTGTTTGGCTCCTTTTTAAACCAAAATCATAAAAGAAATCACCCAAATGGCCCTGATCAAAAGTTTGCATACCCTTAGTTCTTAATATTGTGTATTGCCACTTTAAGCATCAATGACAGCGTGAAGTCTTTTGCAATAGTTGTCTATGAGGCCCCTAATTCTTGCAGGTGGTTTAGCTGCCCAATCATCTTGGCAAAATGCCTCCAGGTCATGCAAAGTTTTTGGTTGTCTTGCATGAACCCCACCTTTGGGATCTCCCTAGAGTGGCTTGATGATATTAAGGTCAGGAGACTGTTATGGCGACTCCACAACCTTCACCTTTTTCTGCTGTAACCACTGGAGGGTCAACTTGGTCTTGTGCTTATGGTCATTGTGATGCTGGAAAGTCCAAGAACGTCCCATGCGCGTTCTTTGTGCATAAGAATGCAAATTGTCCTCCAGTATTTTCGGATAACATGCTGCATTCATATTGCCATCAATTTTCACAAGATTCCCCGTGCCCTTAGAGCTCACACCCCCCAAAAACATCAGTGAGCCACCAGCATACTTCACAGTGGGGATGGCATTATTTTCACTATAGGCCTTGTTGACCCCCTCTCCAAACATATTGCTTATGGTTGTCACCATAAAGCTCTATTTTGGTCTGGTCACTCCTAATTACAGTGTGCCAGAAACTGTAAGTTGTGTCAAGGTGTTGTTGGGCATGTTTTAACCAGGCACAGTAAAGGCTTCTTTCTGGCATCTCAACAATTTTGCGGTCCATTTTTGTTTATGTATCGTCGTATTGTGCTCCTTGAAATAACCGTCTTTTTCCAGAGCAGCATGTATTTCTCCTGAGGTTACCTGTGGGTTTTTCTTTGTATTACGAACCATTCTTCTGGAAGTTGTGGCTGAAATCTGTCTTGGTCTACCTGACTTTGGCTTAAGAGATCCCTGAATGTTCCTCTTAATAAGTTATTGAACAGTACTGACTGGCATTTTCAAGGCTATAGACATCTTTTTATATTCTTTTCCATCTTTATGAAGTTCCATCACCTTGTTATGCAGGTCTTTTGACAGTTCTTTTTTGCTCCCCATGGCTCAGTATCTAGCCTGCTCATTGCATCCACGTGAGAGCTATCAAACTCATTGACAATTTAAACACAGACACTAATTGAAATTTAAAAAAACACAGGTGTGGGAAATTAACATTTAATTGCCATTTTAACCTGTGTGTGTCACCTTGTGTGTCAATAACAAAGCCAAACATTCAAGGGTATGTAAACTTTTGATCAGGGCCATTTGGGTGACACTGGGACCCTCCATTCACTAGCTCTGCTACTGGTCACCAAGATCCTGTAAAAAAGTTGGAAAATTATTTTTAACCTCTTTAAGACTTTGTAAGTATGTTTAATCATATACATTAAATAAAGATTTTTGGACTACCATGACTATGAATTCACTTTTTTATGAATTATTTTCAGCTACCGTAATTAAGTTTTATTTATGGAGGATTATTTACTTTTCATTAAAATTGTATATGGATTCTGCACATTTAAGCATTTTCGTCTAATGTCTAATTATAGAATTAAGCTATTTTTTGTAGTTTTGTCACCATTTTAGGCCATTAAAAACAAAACTGGATTTTTTAAAAAGTAATTATTTTATAATGTTACAAAGTTCTATAATACATGTGACACATGTATGTTAATGGCTGTCATATGTCTAATTCAAGAATGTCTCGGCTTATATTCATATTTTAGAGCTTTCTACTCACAGTGTGTTTGTGTTATTGTGTGCCATTTAATGTGTGTGGCTGTGCATCTGTATGTGTATCACTGTATAATGTCTCTGTGGGAGAGATTGTGGCTTTGTATGTAATTTACTATTATAAAGATTCTGTATCTGGAAACTTGAGAGGAGCCAAAAGCATGTGTTTGGGTATTGTTATATATATATATGCCATGGCCCTGCTTGTGAAGTCCTTGTAGTCCTCAATAAAAACAAAAACAAATTACATTTGCACTCGCAATCAGTGCTGGCTCCTTCAAATCACTCAGTGGTTCTACTCACTGCTTAGAGATACTAGGTCAATGGTCAGTGAGCATTATAGCAGACTTAGAGCCACATTAAAATCCAAGCCTGCACTGAGCTTGAAATTTGGCGGAGTTCCAGAGGGATTAATTTGAACAAGGCTGCAACTAACGGGAGCTGCAAGCCCGTAAACCCTGTTTCCCTATGTAAGCATTTCAGGGCTTGCTCATGCTAACACACAGCCAATAGTAAATGAGACCGTCATCATGATGTCAATAAAGCCTGCAGGAACTCCTGCATGCACACTACATTAACACCTAACATCAAATTTCAGTCAATCAGAATGTGATAGGCTCCTATGTCCCATTCTGATTGTCTGAAATCTGATTGACAGATATTTCAGCCAATCGGAATGGAACATAGGAGCGTATCCCATTCAAATTGGCTGAAATTTGATTGACAGATATTTCAACCAATCAGTACGCACCAATGCATTTCATATGCAGGAGCATGCGTGTGAACTGCAATTTGCGACGGGGAGCTCCTCAAGGGAGGAGCTGCTTTTAGAATTAGTGGCTTGTTTTTTTTAGAGCGTCAGGGTTTTTTTTTGGGATGGCCCTTTCCTGGCCAAGAAGATGAGGACATGGGCTTCAATCAAGAAAAAAGAGGACAGGACCTTCTACTTTCAACATGGATAGCCTGACTAATCCAGGGCAGAAGATTGACCATCGGTGACAATTGCTGCAGGGGCATTTTGGCAAGATTAGTAGACTAATTAACCCTTTCATTTTTACAGGTTGTAATTATTTTTTTTATTGATAGTGGGTTTTTTTGTTGTTTTTTTTATTGTAATTTATTTTTTCATTTCTGTAATGTACTTTTTTATTTTCTGTAATGAGTGTTTTTTTTATTTTCTGTAATGAGTGGGTTTTTTATTTTCTGTAATTAGTGATTTTTTATTTTCTGTAATTAGTGGGTTGTTAGGGATTTAATTGGGGTTAGGGGTTTAATAGGGTTTAGATAGTTTAATTAGGGGATTAATAGGTAAGGGGTTAATAGTGTATGGGGTAGAGAGGGTTAATAGGGGTTAATAGGTTAGGGGTTAATAGTGTATAAGGTAGATAGGGGTTAATAGGGGTTAATAGGTTAGTGGTTCGTGATGTATAGGGTAGAGGGGGGTTAATAGGTTAGGGGTTAATAGGGTAAGGTTAATTAGTTAATCATAGAATTAACTAATGTGAATTAGTTAGAGGGGTTAATAGAATAGTTTAAGGTAGGAAAGGGTTAATAGTGTAGTGTAGTGCTTAGACTTTGTGTCATGAGGGTCCCGGAGGATTTTTTGTGCTTCTTTTTTAATTGTCACTATCCTTTGCTACTCTGGTATTAGACACACTTTTCTTTGCTTTGCCTAACACTCTATGACCATTATTACAGGGATCTCAGTCAGCTTGTGGGGCACACCATAGCCCTTCACATAGGAGATCCCTGAAATGGGACATAAGGCTGTATTATATGTTTCCTGTTTCATGGTTTCATGCTGTTATTGACATCCAAAGGATTGCTAATGTGTATATAGCTTTCTTGTGATGGTCTCATTTGTTTTTGTGGCAAAGTAAAACAAGTGGTTATTACGAAGTGGTAATTTTTACCTAGTGAGCAAAGGAATTTCATGAGAGCCTGGGATTTTGTGTTCAATTGCGGTGTATTTGTTATTTTAATTATTGTAACTAAAATAGATTGGAACTTTAGTTTGATTGATCAGCAAAATACTGTTAAGCACTGGAACGTCAGTAGGACTAAGGACACTAGATATTTGTGGTTTTTAACATAAAAACAACACAAACTGAGCCTTTTTTGTTTAAATAAAATGTAAACAAACAGCAAACATTAACTAAACAGTTTGCTTTAAATGGCAGTTGTGGAAGCTTTTAGCTTATCTTGCATTCTTGTTTTTTTTACACAAACGCATCTGGGATATCTGCATTTGCCTTTCTATGACCATTAAGCAGATGCTTATAGCAAGACACTGCCCCAAGAATGATGCATCTCACATTTTTGCTCCTGCCACTGTCCAGATCACGGGCCACAAAGTCTTCCAGAATGTCACAGATGGACTGCAAACTGAAAAGTTGTTTTGGCTCCTCTGTGTCAGAGGCATTACTTTCCTTGGCTTCCAATGCCCTGTTCTTCAGTTGTTGGAGGTCCTTGTCCTTGTTTGTAAGGCTCTCACCTGAAACTTTCACCAATTCCTCAATGTCCTGGGCATCTGCATCTCCCAGTCCAGCCGTATGGCCCAGGTCTACAATCTTGTCAATGATTGGCTGTTCTGGTTCCACATCTGCACACAGCGTTGGTCATGTCTACCTCGACACTCCTTTGAGAGTGCTGTGTCACTTCCAGGACAAATCTATGTTAGTTATGGCCTGCTTGATTGTATACTTTTTCCAAAAAGCCATCATGAATTCTTTGTCCTTGCTGTCTATTTTGTCAATGTGCTGGCGGAATGTGTGCCAAAGATAAAAGGCCTTGAAGGTCAAAATAACCCCCTGATCCATTGGCTGGATGAGTAAAGTAGTGTTGAGTGACAGGAAAACTACTTCCACTGGGATGCAGCCATCAACTTCAGACATGTTGGCTTGGAGCGTTGTCACTCGACAGGAACAATTTGGTCTCCATTAGTGATGTCACGAACATAAAATTTTCGGTTCGCGAACCGCAAACGCAAACCGCTGCAAATGTTCGCGAACCGGCGAACCCGGCGAACCGCCATAGACTTCAATGGGCAGGCGGATTTTAAAATCCACAGGGACTCTTTTTGGCCACAATAGTGATGGAAAAGTTGTTTTAAGGGGACTAACACCTGGACTGTGGCATGCCGGAGGGGGATCCATGTCAAAACTCCCACGGAAAATTACATAGTTGATGCAGAGTCTGGTCCTCCCCTGTGTCTCTTACCCCCTCCATCATCATCCTCCCCTGTGTCTCTTTCCCCCCTCCCTCATCATCCTCCCCTGTGTCTCTTTTCCCCCTCCCTCATCATCTTCCCCTGTGTCTCTTTTCCCCCACCCTCATCATCTTCCCCTGTGTCTCTTCCCCCCTCCCTCATCATCCTCCCCTGTGTCTCTTTCCCCCCCTTCCTCATCACCCTCCCCTGTATCTCTTTACCCCTTCCCTCATCATCCTCCCCTATGTCTGTTTCCCCCCTCCCTCATCATCCTCCCCTGTGTCTCTTCCCCCCTCCCTCATCATCCTCCCCCTCCCTTGATAATAAGAGGGGGAAGAGACAAAGGGATAAGGGTGTTAGGGTAAGGGGTGTTAGGGATAAGGGTGAGGGGGTTAGGTGTTAGGGTGAGGGGTGTTAGGGCTAAGTATGAGGGTGTTAGGGTGAGGGGTGTTAGGGATAAGTGTAAGGGGTGTTAGGGTGAGGCATGTTAGGAATAAGTGTGAGGGGTGTTAGGTCTTAGGGATAAGTGTGAGAATGTTAGGGTTAGGTGTTAGGGTAAGGGCTGTTAGGGATAAGTGTAAGGGGGTATTATGGTTAGGTGTTAGAATAAGGGGTGTTACGGATAAGTGTAAGGGTTAGGTGTTAGGGTAAGGGATGTTAGGGTTAGGTGTTAGGGATAAGTGTGAGGGGTGTTAGGGTTAGGGTAAGGGGTGTTAGGGATAAGTGTGAGGGGTGTTAGGGTTAGGGTGAGGGGTGTTAGGGATAAGTGTGAGGGTTGCTAGGGTTAGGTGTTAGGGTGAGGGGTGTTAGGGCTAAGTGTGAGGGGTGTTAGGGTGAGGGGTGTTAGGGATAAGTGTAAGGGGTGTTAGGGTGAGGCATGTTAGGAATAAGTGTGAGGGGTGTTAGGTCTTAGGGATAAGTGTTAGGGTAAGGGCTGTTAGGGATAATTGTATTAGGGGTATTAGGGTTAGGGTGAGGGGTGTTAGGGATAAGTGTAAGGGGTGTTAGGGTTAGGTGTTAGGGTGAGGTATGTTAGGGTTAGGTGTTAAGGATAAGTGTGAGGGGTGTTAGGGTTAGGGTAAGGGGTGTTAGGGATAAGTGTGAGGGGTGTTAGGGTAAGGATGAGGGGTGTTATGGATAAGTGTGAGGGGTGTTAGGGTTAGGTGTTAGGGTGAGGAGTATTAGGGATAAGTGTAAGGGGTGTTAGGGTTAGGTGTTAGGGTGAGGGATGTTAGGGTTAGGTGTTAGGGCTAAGTGTGAGGGGTGTTAGGGTGAGGGGTGTTAGGGATAAGTGTAAGGGGTGTTAGGGTGAGGCATGTTAGGAATAAGTGTGAGGGGTGTTAGGTCTTAGGGATAAGTGTGAGAATGTTAGGGTTAGGTGTTAGGGTAAGGGCTGTTAGGGATAAGTGTAAGGGGGTGTTAGGGTTAGTTGTTAGGGTGAGGGGTGTTAGGGTTAGGTGTAAGGGATAATTGTGAGGGGTGTTAGGGTTAGGGGTGTTAGGGATAAGTGTGAGGGGTATTAGGGTTAGGGTGAGGGGTGTTAGGGATAAGTGTGAGGGGTGTTAGGGTTAGGTGTTAGGGTGAGGGGTGTTAGGGATAAGTGTAAGGGGTGTTAGGGTTAGGTGTTAGGGTGAGGGATGTTAGGGTTAGGTGTTAGGGATAAGTGTGAGTGTGAGGGGTGTTAGGGTTGGGTGCTAAGGTGAGGGGGAGGATGATGATAAGGGGGGGAAGAGACACAGGGGTGTCCTTGCAGCAGAGATCAAAAGAGTCCCTCAATATTGTATTGCACACTGTGTACAATAGCCTAGCTATGGTTTTCCCTATTGATGCAGTATCACCTACACTCAGCCTCCTCTCAGTAAGACTGCAAGTTAGTTATGATTCCAAAATGGCTGCTGTCCATGAGGTAGAAGGGTGTGGAAGGCAGGGTATGATGCTGATTGGCTGGAATGTGTCTGCTGACCGTGAGTTGCAGGGTCAAAGTTTGCTCAATGATAAAGTATAGGGGGCGGGTCGAATATCGCATATGTTCGCAGTTCGCCACGAACGCGGACATGCTATGTTCGCCGGGAACAGTCCGCCGGCGAACTATTCACGACATCTCTAGTCTCAATACCTTTATGCCTGCAGTAGCATTTCACGGATGGACAGTAATTTTTGCTGAACTACTTTTTGAAGATGTCCATGGTGATCTAAGCTTCATGGTGAATTGCCAAATGACCGGCAAAGTTGATTTTGGAATCCCCTTCATGGCTCCATCTGTTTTTGAATGGTACTCCAGCAATGGCTTTATTTTGAAATTGCCACTAACGTTCCTACCTAGAAGAAGGGTTAGACATTCTTTATTTGCTTTGAACCCTGGTGTTCGCTTCTGCTCACGTGATATGAAGGTACGCCTTGGCATTTGCTTCCAGAATAGTCCAGTCTCGTCATCGTTGAATACCAATTCTGAAGCATAATTGTCTCTTTCCACAATCTCGTTCAAAGTGGCTGTGTGCGTCAGCACTCTCTGCTTCTGCTGTGATTTTGATGTTATACAGGATTTTGATATTATACAAGCTCTGGCTGGAAATTTTTCAGTCACAACTTTTATTTGGCTTTAAATATGACCATAGATGTTTTTGCCTTCTACATTGACCTTAGCAAATGTGACGGTGAAACCCCAATAATGACAAACACTGAATTGGGTATTACCAGGCCACAGCTTTAATATACATAACATACAGTGCCTTGCAAAAGTATTCACCCCCCCCCCTTGACTTTTTACCTATTTTGTTTCATTACAGCCTTAGGTTTAATGTTTTGTTAATCTGAATTTTATGTGATGGATCAGAACACAATAGTAGAAGTTGGTGAAGTGAAATGAGAAAAATATATACATAAAACTATTTCTTAGAAATAGAAAACAGAAAATTGGCATGTGCGTATGTATTCACCCCCTTTGTTATGAAGCCCATAAAAAGCTCTGGTGCATCCAATTACCTTCAAAAGTCACATAATTAGTGAAATAATGTCCACCTATGTACAATCTAAGTGTCACATGATTTGTCATTACATATACACACCTTTTTTGAAAGGCCCCAGAGGCTGCACAACCTAAGCAAGAGGCACCACTAACCAAACACTGCCATGAAGACCAAGGGACTCTCCAAACAAGTAAGGGACAATGTTGTTGAAAAGTACAAGTCAGGGTTAGGTTAGAAAAAAATATCCAAATCTTTGATGATCTCCAGGAGCACCATCAAATCTATAATAACCAAATGAAAAGAACATGGCACAACAGCAAACCTGCTAAGAGACGGCCGCCCACCAAAACTCACGGACCGGGCAAGGAGGGCATTAATCAGAGAGGCAGCACAGAGACCTAAGGTAACCCTGGAGGAGCTGCAGAGTTCCACAGTAGAGACTGGAGTATCTGTACATAGGACGACAATAAGCCGTACGCTCCATAGAGTTGGGCTTTATGGCAGAGTGGCGATAAGAATTAGTAAAGCCATTACTTTCAGCAAAAAACAAAATGGCACGTTTTGAGTTTGCGAAAACGCATGTGGGAGACTCCCAAATTGTAGGGAGGAAGGTGCTCTGATCTGATGAGACTAAAATTGAACTTTTCGGCCATCAAAGAAAACGCTATGTCTGGCGCAAACCCAACACATCACATCACCCAAAGAACACCATCCCCACAGTGAAACATGGTGGTGACAGCATCATGCTGTGGGGATGTTTTTCAGCAGCTGGGACTGGGAAACTGGTCAGAGTTGAGGGAAAGATGGATGATGCTAAATGCAGGGATATTCTTGAGCAAACCCTGTACCACTCTGTGCGTGATTTGAGGCTAGGACGGAGGTTCACCTTCCAGCAACAATTGAGTGGTTTAAGGGGAAACATGTAAATGTGTTGGAATGTCCTAGTCAAAGACCAGACTTCAATCCAATAGAAAATATGTGGTCACATTTAAAGATTGCTGTTCACAAGCGCAAACCATACAACTTGAAGGAGCTGGAACAGTTTTGCAACGAAGAATGGGCACAAATCCCAGCGGTAAGATGTGGCAAGCTCATAGAGACTTATCCAAAGTGACTTGGAGCTGTGATTGCCGCAAAAGGTGGCTCTACAAAGTTTTGACTTTAGGGGGATGAATAGTTATGCACATTGACTTTTTCTGTTATTTTGTCCTATTTGTTGTTTGCTTCACAATAAAAAAAAAAAAAAAAACGTCTACAAAGTTGTGGGCATGTTCTGTAAATTAAATGATGCAAATCCTCAAACAATCCATGTTAATTCCAGGTTGTGAGGCAACAAAACACGAAAAATGCCAAGGGGGTGAATACTTTTGCAAGGCACTGCATATAACAAGAATGACAACAAGAGGTAACTGCTCACCCCCCATGCAACTCAACCCTCCCAGAGACCCAGTGGAACCCCGTGCCCAATAGACCATACCAACACAGATACCATACCACATAATGAGATCCAACCTAAGGTGTGTCAGCACACCAGTCACCCTCAAGCCCCCCAGGGCTAAGTACCTCCAACTTAGTATTACCCTCGGATAATGAATAATTGAACAAATGAAGTCCCACATTGTTTAAATGGACACCATCCTCTAAGAAAAATGCTTTTGACTCTGAGCTCTCTATGCTTAATGGAGATCCCCCCTAAATGCCTGATAAAAGAAGACTTGAACTTCCTTATCAGAAAAACCCATCTGTAGACCTTTATCTCTTATCTCTGCAAAGCTCTGAGCCCGATGTATAAAGGAATGTTCCACAATACAAAGTCACAAAGTAGCTCCAACCCTGTTTTAATTAATATTACACATTTAATTGATATCACACATATCAATAACATACATTTAATAATTTAATAATTTCTTCAATAGGTACTTCAGCTTGCTAGGTTTTGAATCAAGTATGTTGCAGAGAAATTCTATTCTTTTGGAGGGACCTGAGGTTTTCTTTGGGCTATGGGAATGTTTAGTTTTAAGAACAATTGTTTAGCTTTTTTACTTTGCGAGTATTGCAGGAATGAGTTTAGATAAAGAGGAAACTGTCTAGGTAAATGATGACTGCTTTACATCTAAATGTGTTAACATGGATCCAATTTCAAATTTCAGCTAGGTTGTCAAAAATTCTAGGGTGCTATGGGAACCAAACATTAGTTTGTTAGCAAAATAAATATTATCTTCCAAAGATAATATTATTATTGTCATAAAATACTGTTTCTTATCTGTAAACCAGAAATGCTCTGTGTTCACTGATCCATTTTACTGCTCCAATGTACCCACCCCCTGAAATATCTCCTTGTTCTGTCTTATAGACACTTTTAAAAGCATACTGCAAAGAAACATCTCCCATCAGAAGTCCACCTAAAAGCAGTCCCCTCCCACCCACCCTTGTTTACACTTAATATATTGAGGCATACTAATTACCTGCACATGTTCAATCAGTGACATCTGATTATCACCTCTAACCACCCCCTTCAAGAATGCTTGCTTTACACAGTGCCATTATGTTGCCTATTACCACCTTCCTTATTATAACCTCCTGCCTCTTTCTCAGACTCTCTTATACTGTCTCTACACATCATGTCTCCAATAATATAACTATCTCACCTTCCCTGCTCTCCTCTCCTCTTCTCTGCTCCCATGAGCTCCTCTCCTTCCTCCAGTCACTATCTCATCCCTCCCCTAAAGCTGGGAAGCAGAAATGCTCCTATAAGTCCTATTCCCATCTCCTTTTACTCTCTCTCCTTCTTCTGATGGCTTGTGGGGATATATCCCCTAACCCAGGCCCCTCACTCATTCCCACCTGCTGTCAGCCACGCAGAGTCCCCAGGGCAGCAAATGCCCAAAACACCCATAATCCAATACCCATCACTTGTCACAAACAATCTACTTTGCCCTTCTCCTGTGCCCTCTGGAATGCAAGGTCTGTTTGCAATAAACTTACCTTCATTCATGATCTCTTCATTTCCAACTCCCTCAATTTACTGGCTATCACAGAAACCTGGCTCACTCCATCTGACTCTGCCTCCCCTGCCGCACTCTTTTATGGTGGTCTGCACTTCAGCCACACTCCTAGACGTGGGAACAAACAAGGTGGAGGTGTGGGCATACTACTATCCTCTCGTTGCACTTTTCACTGCATACCCCCTGTTCCCTCCCTCCAATTCTCATCTTTTGAAGTCCACACTATCCGCATCTTCTCTCCCATCCCTCTGCGAGTAGCTGTGATCTATCGCCCACCTGGATCACCCTCTTAATTTCTGGACAACTTTGCCGCCTGGCTCCCTCACTTTCTCTCCTCCAATATACCTTCACTCATTCTTGGCGATTTCAACATAGCCACTGACACCCCCACCTCCCCAACAACTGCAAAATGACTTGCACTTACCTCTTCCCTTGGCCTCTCACAATGGACAGATTCTGCAACTCACAGTGGTGGACACTCCATTGACCTTATTTTTACTAATCTCTGCACTATCTCCAACCTTGACATCTCCTCACTTCCCCTATCTGACCACCACCTGCTAACTTGCAACCTGACCTCATCTTCCGCTCACCACCCTTCTTCAAATCCTGCCATCAGAACACGCAGAAACCTGCAAGCACTCAACCCACAACAATTGTCAAATGTACTAAAACCCCTTCTCAGCCCCCTCACCACCCTTGCCTGCCCTGACATCGCCACTTCACAGTACAACACTACTCTAACTTCCACCCTTGACTCTCTTGCCCCCATAATCACAAGCAAACGCCCTCGCTCTCACCCACAACCATGGCACACTACACAAACACGCTATCTACAGAGATGCTCACGCACTACAGAACGACTATGGAGGAAATCTCGAACCTCAGCAGACTTTCTCCACTACAAGTTTACCTTGCGCTCCTACTTGTCTGCCCTCAATCTTGCCAAACAACACTACTTCTCATCACTAATATGAAACCTGTCCTCCAACCCTAAACGTTTATTTGCTACATTTAACACCCTCCTCTGCCCACCCCCGCTTCCTGCCCCTTCCTGTCTAACTGCTGATGACTTTGCCAGCCACTTTAAAACTAAAATTGAAACTATCCGAAATGAGCTCTCCTCCCAGCTTGGCCCTATCCCACCATCCTTTCCACAAGCCGACAACACCCAACATTTACCCTTCCCCAATCCCTCCTCCACTATGGATTCCTTTGACCCTGTTACCGAGGATAAAGTATCTACTTTACTATCAACCTCTCACCTTACCACATGCCCACATGATCCTATTCCTTCACAGCTAATTCCTCCCCTATCCACCGCACTTATCCCAGCTCTCACACATCTATTCAACCTCTCCCTAAACACTGGCAGGTTTCCATCCTCCTTAAAACATGCCGTAATTACACCCATTCTCAAGAAGCCCTCATCTGACCCAGCTTCTGCCTCCAACTACCGCCCTATCTCACTACTTCCCCTGGCTTCTAAACTGCTTGAGCGGCTTGTTTACAATCGCCTCACTCAATTTATTTCTTCCAATTCCCTTCTTGACCCCTTCCAATCTGGTTTCCGTGCCCAACACTCAACAGAAACAGCCCTCACAAAAGTCACCAATGACTTGCTAACTGCCAAATCAAAGGGTAACTTCTCCATGCTAATTCTCCTGGACCTCTCTGCTGCCTTCGACACAGTTGACCACCCTCTTCTAATCCAAACTCTCCGTTCATTTGGCATCCAGGGCACAGCTCTTTTATGGTTCACATCCTATCTAAAAGATCGTACATTTAGCGTCTCCTTCTCTGGCACCTCTTCTTCACCTCTCCCTCTGTCTGTTGGCGTTCCCCAAGGTTCTGTCCTAGGCCCCCTCCTCTTCTCTATCTACACCTCCTCCCTTGGCACCCTCATAAAATCCTTTGGATTTCAGTATCATCTCTATGCAGATGATACTCAAATCTACCTCTCTGCACCCGATCTATCCCCCTCTCTTTTAGCTCAAGTTTCCAACTGCCTCTCTAGCATATCCTCCTGGATGTCTACCCGTCAACTCAAACTCAACATGTCTAAGACTGAACTCCTAATCTTTCCACCCTCTACTATAGCTTCCACTCATCAAATATCTCTCACTGTTGACAACACCATCATCACTCCCACCTCCCAGGCCCGTTGTCTTGGGGTTCTACTGGATCCCGCCCTCTCTTTTATTCCTCACATCCAATCGATAACTAAATCTTGTCAGTTTCACCTAAAAAACATCTCCAAAATTCGTCATTATCTTACACAAGACACAGCTAAAATTCTAATACACTCTCTCATCATATCTCGACTCGACTACTGCAACTCCCTTCTTGCTGGCCTCCCCATCTCTCGTCTGTCTCCCCTCCAATCCATAATGAACGCCGCGCTAGACTCATCTTCAATACCAAACGATCAGTGTCTGCAGCTCCTCTCTGTCAATCACTCCACTGGCTTCCCATAGCTTCCCGAATCAAATTTAAAATCATGACCCTAACACATAAAGCCCTCAACAACAGTGCACCCCCTTATATCTCTGCTCTTGTTTCAAAATACTCTCCCAACCGCCCCCTTCGTTCTGCTAACGACCTTCTTCTTTCCTCCTCTCTCATCACCTCCTCTCACTCCCGTCTTCAGGACTTTTCTCGTGCAGCCCCTACTATCTGGAACTCCTTGCCTCGCTCCATTAGATTAACTTCCTGCCTCAAAACATTTAAAAAATTACTAAAAACACACCTATTTAAAAAATCATATCACCTTCAGCCTTTATAATTACAACTGCACACTCCACAGTTTAAAAACACTCCCACCCACAATCTACAGTAAAGCTCACAGACCCCTCCAATTGATTAAACAAATTGCATTCACGTTGCCATTTTGTATTTGTCACCCTCTTGTATCACACCTAAACCCTTAGGGCCTCATTCTATTAGCGGCCGCAGCCGTTGCGGGGCCGCAAGGACCGGCCGCAAGCTATTCGGCTATTCTATTCCCTTACGGCCGGGGGCTCCGGCAGGCTTGCAAACGGCGCCTTGCTATCTCTTGCGGCCGCTCGCGCCGGAGGAAAGCCTTTGATCTAAAACGGCCGCAAGAGTTTCGGCCGTAAGAAATTCCTATTTGCAATTCAATTGCTACGGGAAACCTCTCTGCAAGGCTAAAAACGAGCCGCTGCTTACTTGCAGGAAAGATGTCCCGCTAGCACCAATTAAGCACATAAAATAGCTCAAATAAAGCCATCCTGCACTTTGAGAAGACTATAAAGGGATTTTAGGTGTTAGAAAAATAGCACATAATTATCCTATACTCAAATCCGTAAAATATTTTATTTTTAATATCCGTAAAATATCCATGTAAAAAGTCCAGAGTGCTTGGAGCACCTCAGACCCGCCCACGCCGCAGCCGGAAAATAAACAGTTAATTTGAACTCGGGTTTGGGCTGATGTGCAAGCTTGAGAGTGGGTTACTTTTAATCCTCATGTCCCCCAATATGATCCCTAGCATTTACACAGCTGTACAGTGCAGGCTTGAATTTATTTTTGCCTTTTTAGATTTCTGAGCTTACGGCCGGTTCCAAGATATGCGGCCGGCCGTAAGAGGAGATCCTTGCGGGGCCGTATAATAGAATCGCGAGTTAACAGAACCCCCGCAAGGAATCGCAGCCTTACGGCCGATTTACGGCCGCTAATTGAATGAGGCCCTTAGATTGTAAGTTTGCGAGTTTTCAATTGTGTGTCCGCGTCTTGGAAACAAGCACTATGTACATTTGATTATATGCTCAAAAACAGGGCCCTCCATTCTTTAAGGTGTTAAGTTTGTTTTTTGCCATGTACTAACCCCCTGTACAGCGCTACGGAATATGTTGGCGCGATATAAATAAAGATAATAATAATAATAATAATAAAGATATGCAATGAAGGTGCTAAACATGTGGATGGATAGGAATATGTTTAAATGCCCCAGAAATGTCAGTTTTAGCTAGGATACAATTATTACCAATTTGGAGGACTAATTTAATGGCTGCATCAATTTGTATTTATTAGTTATTGCTTCTGTCGGAATTAGTGATTTGATGCTTAGAATGTTAAAACTGTGAGGCGCTAAGAGATCATTAATCAAATGTTTTTTGTTGCTGAATTTGAGTTGCTAATCCTATGGAATTGATGGCCCTGATAGTGAATTTTTTTTTTTTTTTTTAAATGGTTGGAAATTAAACCTTTTTTAATTTCAGCCTGTAGTAGTTCTTAAACTTGGTCTGGCATATTGAAGATTTCCACAGGTGAGGAAGAATGTAGGATACATAATTATACCAGATTGGAAACCTCCTTTTAAACCTGAAATTATTTGGTTAGATGAATCACTATCAGGAAAAAAACACAAGGATGATTGAAGATGTTTTGAAGATTTAGCATGAGCCTTTTACAGTTAGAGCATATGTGGAAGAAGTCTGCTTGAAGTTTTTTAAAATTGCAAGATAGTACTTTTTGAGTTTGACTGGTACTAGTTTTTAAAGGATTTGGCAGAAAGTGTTAGTATGGATGCAAAGGTTATATATATGTATATATATATATATATATATATATATATATATATATATATATATATATAGCAAGAAACAGGCAAAATGTCTGCAATTGGTTTTGAAATAATTTGTTTGAGAGTTGTTGCTGCTTTTGTAGAAAAGGAATAGTGATAATTGTAAAATTATTAACAATATTAAAAATCAACATGAAAGGCATGTAGAAAGTATAATTTTACCTTATGAAAAAAAGGATTGATTTCTGATATGATATAGGACTTGGTGCAGGCACAGTGAATGTGCCCATGAGCTCCCAAGCCCTGCTTGTTTTACTATAGTGCTGCATACTGTAAGCCAGCCACTTCACACCCTACCCCACAAATGAACATGCACAAATGAACATAAAATAAATGAAATTAAAATATATTGTTATGCAAATTAAGTGCCCTCCCCAGTGAGGCACCTCCTAGGCAGCTGCCTTGTTCACTTAGTAATAAATGAGGCCATGGATACATAGTAATGTATACAATTTGTTATTGGTTAAAACAAGTTTAAATCTATTTAGCTACTGTAAATTACACTTGTCAGGAACAATTCAGCTAGTCTGTCTCAAAGTTCATATTTCTCTTATAGCTGTATAAGAAGCTGCCATGTTTCACTTTTCACATTCAGTTTGCACAGTTCACGAATGTGTCAAGAAATATCTGCAAAGTTAAAAAAGCATTGTGGTCTTTTTCACAGCTGTCACAATCCCCCTCTCCCACCAATTGGTTTGTCACATTAACTGCAGTGGCCCTTGTGGTGGCTAGGACTGTATCATTGTGTTAGAGTGTTCACTGATTGGGGTGACTGTCTGAAGGTAAATGCAGTGGGAGATCTATTGGACTATTCACCAGTTAAAAATAATAGCTTGAAAAAAGATGCAATGAGAGAGAGTTTACTTTATTAGAAGTAATAATTGAGGTTGAGTCAATGGCTTACAGAGAAACAAGCGGGCTGTCGAAACTAGTTGAAGCCAATGGTATTTTTCTCCAATAATTTTGAGTTATATATCACCCAAGCCAACAAGAAAAAATGATCATGCATAACCAGGTGTACTTTCCTGTTGTATATACCAGTGTAGTACTGTCCTCTAAATACATCTCTCTACAAATACAAACAAATGATGCATAATAAAATGGTCCAAAGCAATGTAATGTAAACATGATTTAAAGTTGTAACTCTGAAGGACTACATCAAAGAAATACATGTTCATTTTTGAGAAAGTACATTTAAAGGAGTTCAAATATATGTGTGAAGTTATAGCACTTGCCATTTATTGCTATCATGCATCTGTGTTTTAGGTGATATGAGCCGCTGAAGAAACAAAATGAAAAAAATGAAACTTCTGAAATTTTTACACACTCAGGTCACACAGTTTAGAATTCTAAGCGTTACTGACACAACTGGAACACAATTTTTGTTCTAATTGTGGCTCCCACACTCCTGAAACACAGAGATATAGCTAGCAAACTGGGCAACTTTACATTGATTGATCACTTTTTAATATAAAATAAACTTACATTTAGGTACAACGTACTTTTTAACAAGGCATAAAAACATACTATATATATATAGAGAGAGAGCATGACCTATAAGACAGAAATGATGCTGCCCAAGATTCATACACATAATAGTTATCTAATTAAACCTAGTTTTTCCACTTTATAATTAATTGCATTGCCTAAAATGTACACGCTTCATTTCATGGACAAAGAACATTCTGACCTGTTACTTTGCTAACTTCCACTACACTGTATTTTTTTCTTAATTGTTTTATTGTCATCCAAAGCAAATACAAATCACAATTACAAACAAAAAAAGTATAAAACAAAGATTATAAATGTTGACAATTAGGTGCTGTGCTTATTAGGTAATCAGTGTATTCAACAAAGATGTAACAAAAACATACTGAAAAGCATATGGGAAGGAGAATAATATACCATATTAATGCCAAGGTTGAGATACTTTGATTCACTCATCAATTAAGAGTATTTAAACTTAAATCTAAATGTTGTTCTTTTACATGAATTCTATATTTTATGAATCACCTTTCAACAAGGGGTTTCATTTTTCTTCTAATCTTGAACTACAGTTCAAGATAAAAAGTAAGGTGTTCGGCCAGGGGTGTAGAAGCCAGAATAATTCTGTGGGGGATACAGCTCATTGTATATTCATTTATGCATACATACAAACATAGAAAAATGTTCGGCAGAAGGTAACCGGGAATGTCAAGAATCTGAATCTGATTGTAACTGACACTACACCCTTTCCCTTTAAAGCCCGGAACAAGACATGATTAAATGCAGACATTGCTCTACAGAAATATAAATGCTCCTCTCTCACACACTTCTTCCATCAAACTACCATAGATGCCTCCAGGAACCAGCACAGTAATTAACTTTATTTTATTAAAAACTAGTTTTTAAACATATCTTTTTTATGGTACAATGGTACTTTAATTTAAAATCCAGGAAAATATACACAATTAATTGCTTCTTGGAAAAGGTAAGATTTCCATGGACAGTATAAGTAGAGAAATATATTGTTATACTTACAGAACACGTCTGCAATGTATATCTTATTTTAGGATAGCTCCAACAGACATAATATCAGCATCTTCTGGAATTTTTTGCCAACATTTTGGATCATAATTGTCAATCTCCTAGCTTTACAAATCACATTTTATCAATGAGATTCAGTGTAGGATATGTGCAATACCTGCTCTTATATATGCATACCTTGTATCCATCATCTTCCTTTAATTAAATTTATATATATATATATTGTAGATACAGAGCCCTTTGTTCATTGAGGGTACATTGAGCTATAGTTTGAAAAAAAAAACTCAATATACTTGTGAAGTATGTAATAAACTAACAAAATTAGTAGTTATACAAGACAGAAACAAAAATATAGTGATGACTCTGAGTGTGCTATGGGGAATTCAATCTTAGATTCTTAGGGCCTCATTCAAATGTGATTTGGCCAATTAAATAGGGCTCTAAATAAGCACAGAGCATATTTTTTTACAGAAATTTTTAGTTAGTGAACTTCTATCCAAAAGCAAGGTCTTCACTAACTAAAAACATCTGTAAAAAAATATGCTCTGTGCTTATTTAGAGCCCTATTCAATTGGCCAAATCGCATTTGAATGAGACCCTCAGTCTGTGTGTAGCTTGGGTTATCCTATGGTGGCCTACTCTTCATTGAGTTCTCATGTCAAATATGCTGTTTGGAGAGGACTTTTCTAACATAAGTGATTCCAGGTTTTAATTTACTGATTCTCCCTCTGCTTCAATGTTTCTAATCTTTTTATGAACAAATAGAAAATGCTGGTCATCATGAAACAAAATTGAAAACAATAATTTCTAGTTTAATAGTACTGAAGAATAAGTCCTTCAAAAGATGTTGGTTATTTCGTAGCAACATGTCCAATCTGAATATAGTATAATTATTTGTTTATGACTCTTAGGTATATCTTTCTTTTTTAATGAAACCAGATGTTATAATTTATTAGGGTATATCAACAAATGTCCTATTTTTATCCAACCATAATTCAAATGTTTTTAATCACACTTTATTTTATGTTGTTTTATTCTAACCCTATAATAGTTTTCAGTACTTCAAGGTATCATAATTATATTTTATCAAGTCTGTAGAATCAGAAGTAATAAATATCCCTAACTACTTTATTCAGCCCTTTTACTAGCTAAATGGAAAAAAAATGTAAGAGAGTACACTCAAGATTTGACATATGCAGTATTAATGCTTCTAATTTTCTAACATTTAATTCTATAAATATATTTATTTGCAAGTAATGGATTGACTCAATTGCAGTCTTTAAACATTCTGATCTGCTTCCTTCTGAATGAGTTACTTACATTTCATTCTGCAAAGTAATCAAGTAATCCCTATATCACATACATTTAAATTTAAGCCACTTAGAATTTTAGTCCTATTTGTATTTTCATAGTCATTTAATGAAATACAAACACATCCACCAGATAGCTCTCAGGATGTGAAGTAACCAACACAAAATTGATTCCTATACTCATAAACAGACTATTCAAAAATTCAGTCATAATGTCATGTCCATGACCACTAATATTGTTAACTTGGTAAATACCTGAGAACCTCATATTTTTTTCTTGAAATGCAGTAGTTTCTTAAATGTTGTGGTCATTTCTATATTGTATATATATGTGTGTGTGTGTTTTCCATTGCTGTACTTCATCATTCGAATATGCAGTATACCACAGTTTGATTCACATTTTTTATCTTCCATCTTTTGTTGGCAGATAAACAAATATTTGAAGAATGTTCGTTTTAATACATTGTCTGGGGAGGAATTTTATTTTGTTAATGGAGACGCTCCTGACAAATATGACATTGTCAATTGGATAATTTCTCCCAATAAAACCATTGTGACTAATCAGGTTGGCAGCTTCATGTTTTCTGCACATCCAGGAAAGCAGCTGCTTATCAATGATAGTGCCATACAATGGAATCCCAAATTCAGTAAGGTAATTTACACAACTACTTCCAGTCTTATTTTATAAATATTTTGTTCTCCAAAGTCATGTTCTCTACTGAATATTTCTATTTTCCCACCCACACTTATCTAACCCATACCAATCTTCCTAAACTCTCTCTCTCTCTCTCTCTCTCTCTCTCTCTCTCTCTCTCTCTCTCAAGCCTTTAATGTCAAGCTCACCCTAGATCCTCAAGGCCTCACTATCTACACATGACAATGCACTATATTTCAAGACCCCACTGCCAACTGTCTGTCTCCAAGCCAAGGCTATTTTTTCTCTTTCTGGTGCTTGGAGTTAGATGGGGACTCAGACTAAAAGTAATGCAATTAATTCCTCTGCTGTCCATGGTATATATATCTATATATCTATACATATTTTACATTTTTACTTCCTCTATCTTTTTATTCAGGCACCTCGCTCGGCTTGCAGTGAGAGCTGCCCTCCTGGATACAGAAAAGTAGCACCTACATTAAAACCTGTCTGTTGCTTTGATTGTGTTCCCTGCTCAGATGGCGAGGTATCCAACAAGACTGGTGGGCTTTATATTATCTTAACTGTTCTCACTTTCTGTATGTGTTAAACTACGTAATAAACTGTGATAACACATGCATATGAGATGCTCACAAAACTGACGATGTACTTAACTATCATCACCAGATCATGCATTGTGTCAACAGGTTCTAAAGTGGTGGATGTGGCAGATATTCTAATGGATCACAGTCCAGGGTCCCTCATCCACCTCCCACCTCTTACCATGAAATAAGAAAGGGAATTTCCCCAGGATTGCAGCCATGTCCTCATGAATGGCCTGAAACTTAAGCCCCATTGTTCCCAAACAATTGGATGACTGCCCAGTGACTCGTTATTTCATATTTTGCCCACATTCCATCTTGTAACAAAATCACGAATTGCTGGAACTGCATGAAACTTTGTAGATAACTATATAAATAATTATATGTACTGTACAGAAAAAATCAGTACTGTATCTATTTCTATAGTCAGGCCACAAACATTTTAAATACCCTTGAGCATATATCTTGTTAGAATTATTGATTATATTTGCATTGTATTCTTTTGGTACTTAAAAGACATGTGCTTCTGGGGAGGAAAGTTATTGCAAACTTGCACAAGCTAGTAAAAAGTAAAGATATTAAACTATCAACAAAGGTCTGTATTGATGGAACTATAGTATTCCCAATCGTAACATAGGGATGTGAGAGCTGAACCGTAAAGAAGTCTCAGCGCCATAGAATTGACGACCTTGAATTGTGGTG
Organism: Discoglossus pictus; assembly: GCA_027410445.1. Taxonomy (NCBI): domain Eukaryota; kingdom Metazoa; phylum Chordata; class Amphibia; order Anura; family Alytidae; genus Discoglossus; species Discoglossus pictus. The sequence goes on along the minus strand of CM050169.1, from coordinate 174,757,766 downwards.
TTGGTGTAAACTACTTGGACTGCAAGAAGATCCAATAAATCAGTACTTCAGGAAATCAAGACAAACTGTTCACTAGAAGGTATGATCATGAGGCTGAAGCTTTAAAATTTTGGCTATATTTTAAGACGGCAGGATTTCCTAGAAAAGACTCTGATGCTGGAAAAGATTGAGGGCACCGGAAGAAGGGACAACAGAGGTGAAGATGGATTGATTAGGAGGTCACTGAAGCAATGAACATGAACTTGATGGAGCTCAGAGGGGCAGTGACTGACAGATGTACCTTGCGTTCTGCGGTCCATAGGGTCACGGAGAGACGGATGCGACTGAACGATTAAACAACAACAACAATAGAATAGGGCTCTTTGCCTCTTACCACTGACAGTGGCAATGAGGCTTTTTGTGTTGTGTAACTAAACTATGAATATGTACAATTTGCTTATATTATTTTTACATACATCACTATATTTTTAATCACAAGAATTTGAAAAGTGGTTTAAACTGAAATAAATGTCACAAAAAAAACAGATAATTGTTTCCTAATCACATTGAGTCAATTTATTTCCTCTGCTTCAGAGCATTGTTATATTTTTTGAAACTTGATGTGTATATATATATATATATATATATATATATATATATATATATATACCGTATATACTCGAGTATAAGCCGACCCGAGTATAAGCCGAGGCACCTATTTTACCACAAAATACTGGGTAAAATGAGTGACTCGAGTATAAGCCGAGGGTGAGAAATGTGCTGCCCCCTGTGTCCCTCTGTCTCCCGTATCTCTTCTCCCCTCTCCCTTCCCTGTGTCTCTTCCCCCCTCCCTTATCACCCTCCTCAACCTCCCTCCTCATTCTCAACCTCCCTCCTCAACCCCACTCCTCATCCTCAACCTCCCTCCTCATCCTCAACCTCCCTCCTTATCCTCAACCCCCTCATGCTCAAACCCCCCATCCCTGTGTCTCTTCCCCCCTCCCTTATCACCCTCCTCAACCTCCCTCCTCATTCTCAACCTCCCTCCTCAACCCCCCTCCATAACCTCAACCTCCCTCCTCATCCTTAACCTCCCTCCTCATCCTCAACCCCCTCCTCAACCTCCCTTCTCATCCTCAACCTCCCTCCTCATCCTCAACCCCCTCCTTATCCTCACTCCTCAACCCCCCATCCTCATCCTCCCCCCTCAACCCCCATCCTCCCTCCTCAACCCCCCATCCTCATCCTCAACCCCCCACATCCTCAACCCTCTCCTCACCCCCCCTCAACCTCAAACCCCCTCCTCAACATCAACCCCCTCCTCAACCCCCATCCTCAACCCCCCTCCTCAACCCCCCTCAACCTCAACCCCCCTCCTCAACCTCCCTCCTCCTCATCAACCCCCTCCTCCCCCCCTCAACCTCCCTCCTCCTCATTAACCCCCTCCTCAACCCCCATCCTGAACCCCCATCCCCAACCCCCCCATCCTCATCCTCAACCCCCCATCCTCATCCCCCTCCTCGCCCCCCCTCCTTACCTCAACATTCCTCCTCCTCATCAACCCCCTCCTCACCCCCACTCAACCTCAACCCCCCTCCTCAACCTCTCTCCTCCTCATCAACCCCCTCCTCAACCACCCGTCCTCAACCCCCATCCTCAACCCCCCTCCTCAACCCCCATCCTCATCCTCAACCCCCCCATCCTCATCCCCCTCCTGACCCCCCTCAACCTTAACCCCCCTCTTCAACCTCCCTCCTCCTCATCAACCCCCTCCTCACCCCCCCTCAACCTCGACCCCCCTCCTCCTCATCAACCCCCTCCTCAACCCCCTCCTCACTTTCTCCCCTCTAAATACCTCCCCCTCACTTACCTGCTTCTTCTCCGGCCTCTGCTCCGTCTTGACCCCGGCGTGCATGTGACGTCACATGCGCGCCGAGTCATTAGCATACACCGGGTGCCGGCACCCTGTATATGCTAATGACGTGGCGCGCATGTGACGTCACATGCGCGCCGGGGTCAAGACGGAGCAGAGGCCGGAGAAGAAGCAGGTAAGTGAGGGGGAGGTATTTAGAGGGGAGAAAGTGAGGAGGGGGTTGATGAGGAGGATGGGGGTTGAGGATGAGGAGGGGGGAGGGAAAGAGACACAGGGGGGTAGAGAGACACGGGGGGGTTAGAGAGACAAGGAGGGGTTAGAGAGACACGGGGGGTTAGAGAGACACAGGGGGGTAGAAAGACAAGGGGCGGGGGGGGGGTTAGAGAGACACTAGGGGGAGTGACTCGAGTATAAGCCGAGGGGGCCCTTTTTAGCCTTAAAAAAAGGGCTGAAAAACTTGGCTTATACTCGAGTATATACGGTATATTGATATATGATGAAGGAGAAAATATTATGAATGATTAATTTAATAACCTAAGGAAAATCTGTGCAGTTGGGAAAAAAAGACAAGAACATACTTAAACATAAGACAAAAGTCAACGAGCAACAGGGCAAATAAAGTATAAAAACAGAAATGTATTGATTCATGATAAACCTAGCTAGAGGGGCGCTCCACACGGAAATATAAAACACTAAATTTATCATGTACAAAACAACAAAGTCAGAGGTGCTCATCAGAGAATGAACCAACCTTAATAGGTTAGTTCTATAGCCATTATAAGCCACTCTGAGAGCAACCTGTTTTAGCTCACTTGTGGCCTTCACAGGGAGAAATATCCTGTAGTATATCAGTCTGGTCCCACTCAAAAGAGTGACCCAGCCCCGAAATACCAGGCAATGCTTCCCTGAACAGGAGAAACAGCAAACTCCAGATGCGTTTCGGCCTTTATGGGCCTCGCAAGTGAGGTGCAGCTGAACTCCCTAAGGCACAGTGAGCAAGGGGTCCATGTCTGGAGTCCCCTATTACCCTTAGGGAGACTAAGCCCTAAAGGTAATTTGCATGTACAAAACAACAAAGTCAGAGGTGCTCATCAGAGAACGAACCGACCTTAATAGGTTAGTTCTATAGCCATGATAAGCCACTCTGAGAGCAACCTCTTTTAGCTCACTTGTACCCTTCACAGGGAGAAATATCCTGTAGTATATCAGTCTGGTCCCACTCAAAAGAGTGACCCAGACCCGAAATACCAAGCAATTCTACCCTGAACAGGAGAAACAGCAAACTCCAGATGCGTTTCGGCCTTTATGGGCCTCGCAAGTGAGGTGCAGCTGAACTCCCTAAGGCACAGTGAGCAAGGGGTCCATGTCTGGAGTCCCCTATTACCCTTAGGGAGACTAAACCCTAAAGGTAATTTGCATGTACAAAACAACAAAGTCAGAGGTGCTCATCAGAGAACGAACCAACCTTAATAGGTTAGTTCTATAGCCATGATAAGCCACTCTGAGAGCAACCTCTTTTAGCTCACTTGTGCCCTTCACAGGGAGAAATATCCTGTAGTATATCAGTCTGGTCCCACTCAAAAGAGTGACCCAGCCCCAAAATACCAGGCAATGCTTCCCTGAACAGGAGAAACAGCAAACTCCAGATGCGTTTCGGCCTTTATGGGCGTCGCAAGTGAGGTGCAGCTGAACTCCCTAAGGCACAGTGAGCAAGGGGTCCATGTCTGGAGTCCCCTATTACCCTTAGGGAGACTAAGCCCTAAAGGTAATTTGCATGTACAAAACAACAAAGTCAGAGGTGCTCATCAGAGAACGAACCGACCTTAATAGGTTAGTTCTATAGCCATGATAAGCCACTCTGAGAGCAACCTCTTTTAGCTCACTTGTGCCCTTCACAGGGAGAAATATCCTGTAGTATATCAGTCTGGTCCCACTCAAAAGAGTGACCCAGACCCGAAATACCAAGCAATTCTACCCTGAACACGAGAAACAGCAAACTCCAGATGCGTTTCGGCCTTTATGGGCCTCGCAAGTGAGGTGCAGCTGAACTCCCTAAGGCACAGTGAGCAAGGGGTCCATGTCTGGAGTCCCCTATTACCCTTAGGGAGACTAAACCCTAAAGGTAATTTGCATGTACAAAACAACAAAGTCAGAGGTGCTCATCAGAGAACGAACCAACCTTAATAGGTTAGTTCTATAGCCATGATAAGCCACTCTGAGAGCAACCTCTTTTAGCTCACTTGTGCCCTTCACAGGGAGAAATATCCTGTAGTATATCAGTCTGGTCCCACTCAAAAGAGTGACCCAGCCCCGAAATACCAGGCAATTCTACCCTGAACAGGAGAAACAGCAAACCCCAGACGCGTTTCAGCCTTTATGGGCCTCGTCAGTGAGGTGCAGCTGAACTCCCTAATGCACAGTGAGCAAGGGGTCCACGTCTGGAGTCCACTATTACCCTTAGAGAGACTAAACCCTAAAGGTAATTTGCATGTACAAAACAACAAAGTCAGAGGTGCTCATCAGAGAACGAACCAACCTTAATAGGCTAGTTCTATAGCCATGATAAGCCACTCTGAGAGCAACCTCTTTTAGCTCACTTGTGCCCTTCACAGGGAGAAATATCCTGTAGTATATCAGTCTGGTCCCACTCAAAAGAGTTTGCTGTTTCTCCTGTTCAGGGTAGAATTGCCTGGTATTTCGGGGCTGGCTCACTCTTTTGAGTAGGACCAGACTGATATACTACAGGATATTTCTTCTTGTGAAGGGCACAAGTGAGTTAAAAGAGGTTGCTCTCAGAGTGGCGTATCATGGCCATAGAACTCACCTATTAAGGTTGGTTTGTTCTCTGATGAGCACCTCTGACTTAGTTTTTCCGTTTATGCAAATTACCCTTAGGGTTTAGTCTCCCTAAGGGTAATAGGGGACTCCAGACGTGGACCCCTTGCTCACTGTGCCTTAGGGAGTTCAGCTACACTTCACTGACAAGGCCCATAAAGGCCGAAACGCATCTGGGGTTTGCTGTTTCTCCTGTTCAGGGTAGAATTGCCTGGTATTTCGGGGCTGGCTCACTCTTTTGAGTAGGACCAGACTGATATACTTGTTTATACTCACTATCAAGTTTTTTTACACCAGGCATGCTCTCTCACATGACTTGATAGCTTGCATAAATAATGACTATAACTAATGAGCAGATATATTTGATTCTAAAGGCAATGCTTTAATATTATAAAATTGTGTTTAACTTTCAAAATATATTTTTATTAGTTGTGGTTATTTAATCATCTGTTCTGTGTGACTTTAATCATTGAATTTTTAAACATTTGACTACTACTGTGTATTTTAAGAGATGTTATTACCCCTGTTATACTAAATACATAATTTTTTGCTAGATATGGAAAACTGTATGAAGTGTGCTGAAGACCAGTGGTCCAATGGAAACAGAACTATGTGCATCAACAGAATCATAGAGTTCCTTTCCTATGAGGATGTCTTGGGCCTAGTATTATCCTGTATTGCTATTTTATTTACCCTTATCACATTGGGAGTGTTGCTCATCTTTATCTACCACAGAGACACAGCCATAGTGAAAGCCAATAACAGGGATCTGAGTTACATTCTGCTTCTTTCCCTCATACTGTGTTTTTTATGTCCATTTCTATTCATTGGACGCCCTACAGACTTTACCTGCTTCTTTCGTCATGCTGCATTTGGGACTATTTTTGCTATTGCCGTCTCTTCAGTATTGGCTAAAACTATAACTGTTGTTATTGCTTTCAATGCCACAAAACCAGGTAGTAAAGCAAGAAAGTGGGTGGGATCCAAAGTATCAGTTTGTCTTGTGTATATATGTTCACTTGGTGAAGTTATAATTTGCTTCTCGTGGTTTCTGTGCTCTCCTCCATTTTCATCCTTTGATACCCGGGAAAAATCTAATAAGATGATATTACAATGTAATGAGGGATCAGTCACAGCATTCTACTTTGTAGTGGGATACATAGGAAGCTTAGCTGTTTTAAGCTTTATAGTCGCTTTTGTAGGTAGAAAATTACCTGACAGTTTCAATGAAGCTACATATATAACTTTCAGTATGTTAGTATTCTGCAGTGTGTGGTTGTCCTTTTTTCCAGCTTATCTGAGCACTAAAGGAAGGTATATGGTAGCTGTAGAAGTATTTGCAATTTTGGCTTCCAGTGCTGGACTACTAGGCTGTATATTTCTACCTAAATGTTACATTATTGTGATTCGGCCAGATCTAAACACCAAGGAAAATCTGATAGGGAAAAAATTAAATAGATCTATTGTAGATACTGGGTCACACACAAAGTAACATGATTCCTTAAGATTATTTCTGGTAATTAGCTTGTTTAGGTATGGGGAAAAAAATATTTTCTAGACTTAATTGGAAGGCACCTTAAACTATAAGAAAAAGTCCAATAAAATTTGCAGCAAAGTTCTAAATGAAGTGAAAGTATATAATACATAATAGTATACTTTTCAAATAAAATTTACTGAAATTATAAATGCCAGCCGTGTGAAATGTTCCTTGTATAATTAGTACTCCTCATACCCGAATATACAAGAGGAGGCATTTGTCTGACAAAATCTGTTTCATGTATATACTGTTCACTATTAACTATCTAGCAGTAGGTTAGGGTAAACATTTACTGCAATGTAATCTTATTCTTCTAGTATTTAGAATATTTTGTAAACTGCTGAATCTTCCATGTTGCGTTTTCCTGGTTTCACCTGCTTTCCCCAAAACATTTTAGCAGATGACCACCCTTCAAAAGGTTTATGGATGCAATGACACTGCTCTTACATCAATAAGGACAACAGATGTATTGGACATTATTCAGTTTAGGTCTTTACAGCTTTACTTGGATGGTTTCACTATTTTCAATCCCCTTAGTAGCATTCTTTCTTTGAAGCATTTTTTTCCTGATGTGTCTTGTGGGTTGCCAAAAGTATTATCGGAATAGCACCAAAATGAATTTCGTTGCAAATATTTCCTGTATGGTTCATGTACTATCCATATATGCACAGTTTTGTTTCAGTGTCAACAGACTAACAATACAAATCGTCTGAGACAAGAAACATATTGTAAATTATATAGTATATCTCGTCTTGTATAAAAAAAATCATATTAAGAGTGTCTTTTGCATAATGACATGTAATATTCATTTTGCTGAAGAATATCTTCAAATTTAAAATCATAAGCAAAACATAAGTATTGTATTGTTAAATTTACACCTATACATTTATTTAGATAAATATAAAATATATTAAGTGCTATTTGGCACTAATACTCTTACTGTATATAAATAAATCCTATTGGTGGCATTGTAATCTATTTCATAAAGCATGTATTTAATGCATAGTTGCAGTAGAATGAGTTGTTTCCAACAAATCGGTGTATTGAGCTTTGTAATTTCATTAAATTGCCCAATGTGTCCGTAGTCATGTTAATAAACAAACGTTGTCTCAAATGTCAATGTATATTTACAACTGGGGATATTTTTAAAAAGCCTAACTACAAAATCATACAATTTAAGTATATTCTTCTCTCAATGGGAGTGTACCTTGCAGTGTCTTTGGGCTAAACATCTGTATATAAAGAATAAATGAGGATTGATGTTCATTAAATGAGCATAGATTCCTGTCTTCCTTCCTTTAATTTATTTGAGCAAAAAACACTTGGGGGGGAGTTAGCCCAGGTTAATCTAAATTCCAGAATTTCAGGTTATATTGAGAATTACTAAAAGCTTTTTCTGCTTTAATAACTAGTTTCATGTGGGTTTGTCACAGGTTATCGTGTATTGGGCATTTAGTGGGAGTGTTAAGGTGTGCTATGGATGTGTTACATGAAGCAAAACCCAGTTCTCCAAATTTGCTAACGCCCAATTTTGCTTTCAACTACCCATGATACTGATATTTAGCATTGCGTGTTTCAAGCCCACATTAGTAGTATTTAAATAATTAAATTTCTTGACATTTTGAATTAAGATAAGGATCTATTAGCAATATACAGCCCTTTACATATAATATATCTAAATGTAACATGAATATTACAACACAACTTATGCTTGCAATAGCCTAAAGGAATCCTGGTTGATGGAAATATTAAAAATTACACATAATTTTTTATAGACTGACAGATAGATGTAAATGTTATATTTATTTATTTATTTTCACTTTTTAATCAATTTCATTATTTCATGACAGACTGACATTATGAACAAATGTTATTAATATGTGGTGCTGATATTATTTTGCTCACTTTGGGCCTAATTGAATTCGAGACTCGTAACTCTCAAAGTTACACAAGTGTTCAATGCTTTTCACTCGCAATATTATGTATCTCAGCTGAATATAGTAAACCTAGCTCTTGTGAGTAAAGTGGAGGGAGGGCTCGCAAAGTTACACCAGTCATCACAATTTTACTGAATTTCTTGCTGAGACACAGCCATAGGCGCCAATGGAAAATGGAAAAGTAATTGACAGAGAGAAATAAGAAATTTGCCAGTCTCCCGCACCAGCCTTGACTGTGTTGTAGACTTTTAGCATGCAGGTATTGGATTATTTTTTCCAGGTAGTTTTTATTAGCATAGACATCGCATGGTATACATATCTAGATTATGTTACACAAGGTATTTTTTTAGAAATGCTACAGTACAAGTCACAAGCATTTTAACATTACATTTAATTGGTTAGAAAATAAACGTCTCGGATAGGTGTTAGTTTGTATCTTTTTCTTCTTGAGGGTTATTATGTCACTCTCTCCTTTACTCCTTCTTTTTCCTTTTTCTTTCATTTGATTTTGAGAGAGTTTGGTGATTGGGTTCTTACTTGTTTTTCTTATTTCCCTAACTAAATAATTACTTTATGTCATGTTCAGGAGGGCCCACTGAACTCTTGGGGACTGTTGGACTATTGGGGAGGACCTGGATAAACATGGACGGGTATTGCCCTGTTGGCATGAGGTGCTTAATATTGGTTCCAAAATCATGGGAGCTGTTTTGCTGTCAGCCATCCTGTGTTTGAGCCATGTTATACTTGTCCATGTGTGATGTATGGATGGTACCCAGCCATATGTAGTATCAAAATACTCCAATCGCCCCAGGGAATATTAATAAAGTGTTATACTGGGGTTCCCCAGGCATTTGGAACAGGAATGTGCAATTGGGGGGAGGGGGGCAAGCTACTTGGAAAGAGAGATTTGGCAGGGAGGGCAAGGGTTAATGTATAGTTACTCTGAGGCAAGATGTCTCCACTTTGGAGACGATCAAAGACCCCTGGTAGGCCATAAACCTAGGGAAAATTACAATCTGGCATCCTGTACAGACTCCAGCAAGGAAGGAAGGCTGTAATTTGCTTGATGGATGGACAACTCACAGTGGGAGTCAGGGTGTGGATTGATTAAGATGGGTGGGACTGTGTTGGAAATAAATTCACTGTTGTTGATTAATAAAGAGAGTTACAGTTTTAATGTCAGCATTGTGTATGGTTTATTTCCGGGAAGATACTAATTCTACACAAGGGAATTAATACAATGGATTCTATCTGCTACCTGGCTCCTAAACACTGGGAGTATTGCTGCTGACTTGTATTACCGCAATTCCTGGGTACTGGTATGCTGTGCAGGGTTCATTACTGCATAAAGTAACCAAAGAACCCTAGGTCCTACAAGAGCAGTAGGATAATAACACATTACATTTCATTTTACTAGACACATTATCACTCAAGCACGTTCAGCAGGGAATGTGTATGCATGTGCTACAGAGAGCACACAGCAGGAACCAAGATATTGTTATGAGCCATTAACCACCAAGTTCATAACTACACACAATTTCTAATAATTGAACAACCCAGCATCTAAACAACATGATATCAGAAATATTGGAGCACACAGCGATTAAATGATCATATAATGTTATTAATGTATATACTAATTCAGCTGGCAGGAGGTCTGGGTCCACTGAGGAGCCAGCTCAGGAGGAGCCAGATGTTCAGGTTTGTGACCCTTTCCACAATAATCTGTCAGAGGAATGAGCTCAGGAGAGCATCAGAGGGTACAGGATATGAGAAGGAGGTCTCATGCTTTTATGTGGTTAGTGGGGGAACCACTGGCCAGTCAGCCACACCTGTGACTGTCCCCCTCCTCCTGCAGACCAATTTGGCACCTTTTGAAAGGATAACAGGTTCATGACACCATCACCAGCTCCTCCTCCCACTACCGGCAGGTCCTGGCTCCTACCACCACCAAGTCAACCACCACCACCCAAAGGATAAAAGATGCTCCTCAGCACCTCCCCACTGGTCTACCATCACCGATTCCTCCTGCCTGGCCTGGCCGGACCTCCACCCCCACCTTTAGAGTCCACCGTTGATGAGATGCTGGTCCTTATGCATGGACAAATGCAAGGTCTCCAGACCAGTGTTTCCTGCCCCCAGGCCTCGGTGGGACACAGCCAAAGATGGCTCTATAGGGAGGTGAGGAGGCACAATTACCAGATGGAGTCTTGTACATGACTAGGCTGCTCCAGACGACACAGAACCAGAGCGTGCTCACCCAGCTGAACATTTACATTCCCCAGCGTGCTCTCGTCACAAGCACCGCCACCTCCACCCAGGCGGCCCCCTGCCATTTGCAGTTTGGCCCCTCCTCGTCTCCCTCCATGTCACCACACCAGCGCTGCTGCCTCATGGGGAGATGCCTCCCCCTGCAATCCCCCTCATCTAGGGAGAATGTGTAGGAGTGGAGAAGTAGAAAGGGGCTGCATCTAGGATTTGACCTTCTCAGACTTCCCAGTAACAATCTATTGGTCCAAATGTTAACATAATTAAACCTGGCTACAGAGTAGTTGATCATGGCCTATGTGGAACTGATATTTTGTAACTATGTGGCTACCCACCATCACATGGTCCATGATCCTCTTCTCTGTGGACATGTATGGTTATGTTTAACATTTTACCAATTGATGGTTACTAAGGAATGCCGCTGAGAGGAGTCACTACTTTTTTTCCTATCCCTTACTGTGTAATATGTGCTGTGCTACCAAATAATGTAAGTGAAATATATACATAGCCATTTCATCAATGACATCCCCCAGCAGAATAATCTCACACGCCAAAAGTAAACACATTTTTTACCAATGCACAAATGGTGGTGGAGTTGCACAGTCTGACAACAGAATTTTATTACAAGCCAGCAATAATAAGCATGTCATCCAATCATCAATATGGGAACAGATAATTTTGTCTGATGCAATAGGCAGACATTACGGCTGCTGACCCTTCTCTTCTCTCACTATTAATGGGTACATGTTTAGACATCATGATATCATAGCAATCAGTTATAATTTGATAAAACCTGTATAGTAAATTGAGAAGACTTTTGATATACTATAGGACTAATGACTGAATTTATTTTTATTTACCTGTGTATTAAAATGTAAGCTTATTCAATAAACTTGAGTTTTGACTAAATATTTTTCAAGATAATTATATGAAATTAACAATTTCTTACATTACTATGAGCATCCTAAAATATACCAATAATGAACCAGTCAGCAAAGACTAGGGGCCTCATTCTATTATCGGCCGTAAATCGGCCGTAAGGCTGCGATTCCTTGCGGGGGTTCAGTTAACTCGCGATTCTATTATACGGCCCCGCAAGGATCTCCTTTTACGGCCGGCCGCATATCTTGGAACCGGCCGTAATCTCAGAAATATAAAAACTCAAAAATAAATTCAAGCCTGCACTGTACAGCTCTGTAAATGCTAGGGATCATATTGGGGGACATGAGGATTAAAAGGAACCCACTCTCAAGCTTGCACATCTGCCCAAACCCGAGTTCAAATTAACTGTTTATTTTCCGGCTGCGGCGTGGGTGTGTCTGAGGTGCTCCAAGCACTCTGGACTTTTTACATGGATATTTTACGGATATTAAAAATAAAATATTTTACGGATTTGAGTACAGGATAATTATGTGCTATTTTTTCTAACACCTAAAATCCCTTTATAGTCTTCTCAAAGTGCAGGATGGCTTTATTTGAGCTATTTTATGTGCTTAATTGGTGCTAGCGAGACCTCTTTCCTGCAAGTAAGCTGCGGCTCGCTTTTAGCCTTGCAGAGAGGTTTCCCGGAGCAATTGAATTGCAAATCTCTTGCGGCCGTTTTAGATCAAAGGCTTTCCTCCGGCGCGAGCGGCCGCAAGAGATAGCAAGGCACCGGCCGCAAGCCTGCCGGAATCCCCGGCCGTAAGGGAATAGAATAGCAGAATAGCTTGCGGCCGGTCCTTGCGGCCCCGCAACGGCTGCGGCCGCTAATAGAATGAGGCCCTAGGAATATACAGCCTTATTAAATTGTGATTTGGCAAATTTAAAAGGGCTCTATTTAAGCACACAGCATATTTTTTACAGAAGTTTTTAGTTAGTGAAGACCTTGCTTTTACATAGAAGTTCACTAACTAAAAACTTCTGTAAAAAAATATGCTATGTGCTTATAGAGACCTTTTAAATTTGCAGAATCACAATTTAATAAGGCTGTTATTGTTTATACACAGTAATATATTTTTTCCAGTTACAAGGGAGAATTTAAGTCATTTAAGTTTAATCGATTATGAATGCATCTGATAGAGGAGAATCAGTAGTGCATAAAAAAATACCAAAATAAACTAAATTACACTTACCATAAAGTTTGCTAAATTTCTTGAGTTTGGCAAGCAGTTGATTTTCAGAGTTAAAACCCCTAGAAATTCCTGCTAAAATTAGCATAACATTCATAATTTGTTTTAGCCAATCACAGGCAGCTAATACATTGTATCGATCATGATGTATGTTTGTGTATCAAGGCATCATGGGATGTGTAGTTCCCTGCACAAGGAAGAAAGGAGGAGACAGACATTGTTGTGTGGATATCTGCATTGTGCTGCTGTTGGCTTGGAGGTTAGTAAAGGGTTCAAATCCATACCCAAAGCAGTGTTCCTATTTGTAGGTACACTGTGCCAATGTAAGCAGCTCTGGGGTGTGGGAAACACATTTAATTTTTAAATAAAATAAATCTGTATATGTATAGAATGACTTAATGTAACGTGTGTGTCTGATATAAGCAGCATTTGATAAATTAGAAAAGTGTTAATACATGGAAACTTAGATATACCTTTAAATATTTAATAATACATGTGTGTTATTAATTCCAAGTAAAAGTTTTTTATATCATAAGGTAAAAATATATGTGACTTTCACATTTACATAACTAAACATTCCTTTCACATTATGAAGGATGCATTTTAGTCAGATACAGTATCTTGGAACTAAATAATATCATTATCAATATCATTTCTTATATTAGAACCCTTTGTATGATAAAAAAGGACCTAAATACCATATTATTTTAATTGTTTTTATTTAACCGTCACTGTTGATTTTTTGTTTTGTAATTATATTAATGTTTAATTTAGAGATGGGAAAATAACATTTACATTGTACTATACATTCTTTACATTTAAAAACAAATATAATAACAGAATGCAATAGTATATAATGTTTATTTAAAATCAAAAATAATGATTTGTTTTTTTAATTACAACTTAAATTCAATATGTAATATTTTTATATTACATATGAATAAAACATAATAGAAGAAAACCATATAAAAACTTATACTGTAATCAAATGTCATAAATAAGAGAGAAGCATCAATAAACCTCTTGTAACAACTCCTGCATATATTTGATAGGTGATGTCAGTTCTTAGTAATACTTTGCTGATAGTTATTTTTCAGCTTCTCATATAAGAACTGTTATATGTAATAGTTTTTTTTTTTGAAGAACAACACTTGTTAATGGTCAAAATGTTTTAAAAAAGTGAAAAAATAAATCTTTACGGAGTGAAGTTTGCCTGATAAAGATGTTTTCAAGCTGTTTTTTTCAGTGCTTGTTATTGCTGTTTTTTTTCAGAGTAATCTTGTAAAATAAAGATATTTTATTTGTTTTCTTAAAAACATTGAATTAAGGATTTCCACATTTTAACTGAAGCAAACTGAAAGCTTCTGTGCATTTATAGGGCCTCATTCAACTGCAATTTGGCCAACTGAATAGGGCTCTATATAAGCACGCAGCATTTTTTTTACAGAAGTTTTTAGTTAGTGAAGACTTTGCTTTTGGATAGAAGTTCACTAACTAAAAACTTCTGTAAAAAAATATGCTGTGTGCTTATATAGAGCCCTATTCAACTGGCCAAATCTCATTTGAATGAGGCCAATAGATTCCTCCCACCTGCTAGAAGTAAATGAGCAGACACAAAAATGCCAACTCCCCTGCAGCCTACTAGTATATTTAATAAAAGCATATTTTAAATGAAATGTTTACCTTAAGAAAACATTTGCCTGCTGTCAAGTGTAGTTTATAAAATCCCCACTTGTAGTGTTTTAAATGTTAGGGTATAATTATCAAGCAAGAATAAGTGGGGCACCATTTATCAAATAAGTTAAAGTTTATCCCCACTTGATGAAATGATCCCATGATCTCCTACACCCCCCCCCCCCCCCCCCAGGGTCACCCAGCTCCCCTCCTAATCCCCCACCCTACTGTCACACTGTCTCTGTCAACACATCCCCATTCCACTTGTCACACCATCCCTGTCATGCAGTCACACCATTCAAACTGTCACTGTCATACAGAGCCCTCAATCACCTAACACACTTTCATACAGACCCCCATTTCCACCTGTCTTACTCTCCAGACATAGTCCCTAGTTCCTCTCACCCTGTCATACTCCTCTCCACTGTCATATAACTGCCTTCCCCCATTTCTCCTGTTCCCTCCCATCACTCTCCCATATCCACATTCACTGCACCAGTTACAGACTCTCCTGCCATACATACTCTACAATCCTCCATTCATACACACCCTCCTGTCCCCACTCACATGTCACAGTCCCTCAGCTCCCTGCAGTCACACTCCCTCAGTTCCCATTCCAAGCACTAGATGCCGCTGTGACGCACGCGGTCGGGCAGACGCTAGCCAAAGGGACTAGATCCTAAAATCCAAATATAATTTAAAACTTACATTTGAAATTATTAGTATTGTTTCCAGTAGATATGGTTCTCTCCACCCCTGTTAGTTATCTATGAGATAAAAGGTGGTCTGCTCAGAAATCTGTCCTATTTTTTTGTGACCTGTATGGGTTTGCCTGCAATAGCCACTTCAGGGAAGAAAGCAGATAAACAAGGTTATCAAGACAACAAATAAAGACGCCATACAGAGCAGTCCCCCTGGACAGATCCTCTCCTAACGTTGGACGACTAACAGAGGGTGGAGACATGCATATCTGCTTAAGTAAAACTTCACATGTAGGTTTTAGAAGCTACATTGAATTTATTTTCATTGGATCCTGTTGCTAACCAGTAATTAAATAAACAAATGAAACCCTAATGAAAGGGCATGACAGTGGTCCTTTATCTCTGCTTGTCCCCACTCTTAACACTAATATGATAAATATGCCCCATTGTGTCAGACTGTGCTTGTTGTTTGTTATTGATAATCACTACAAGTTTTTTCTATCATATGTTATAGCAAGAAGATATCATTGTCAAGCTTTGTGAATATCGATAGCAGCTCTTAATGCAGATTTCATTGATGTATCTATCCATCCATGAGGGTACGCTGTATGCTCCCCTGCAAAAAAAAACCTTCCCTCACTTCTTGAAAGCTCTTCTGAGTAATCTGTCTTTTGATATGGAGTGAAAGCTGCAAAAGCTCCCAAACTGTATGGATCCAGACTCCACTTCTTTACCACACCAGAGCCATCCCATAGCTTGATGATATACTGACCGTGGATCATTGCTAGGTCATGTAAAACTACTTTCATGCAATCTTCATCACTTAAACCAAGGAACAAAGCTGAGTCATCAGACCAGGTATATGATGCCATAATGATCCCAACAGATGTATTGAAGAAACTATGGCTGGGATAGTAGATAAATCTTGAAGGATGATCTGTGATTGACTTTCCTCCAAAAATCCCTTCTTCTTCCCAAAAGCGCTTCCGAAAACTTAGGATTATCTTGGTGGAACTGGAATAGTGAATGGCCTTGAAAGCCTCAAATTTGTGCATTGAAAGTTTGGGGTAAAACTGAATCATCTGTGTAGCTTTGGCAGTTGCAGTGATAAGTACATAGTCAGCACTTATATTAACCAGCTTCTTCTGTTGCCAAAATGATAAAGAAACCTCTTGCTTTGATTGTGAGATTTTTACTACTCTTGAATTTAAATACACAATACCATGTAGTTGTTGATAAAATGCTCTTGCAAGGTTATCAAATCCTCCAACAATTTCCATGTACCTGAAAAAATATTGTGATGTGTTGTCACTATATAAGGAATATGTATAATGATACATTTTTAAAATATATGTAAACTAAATTACCTTAATACTAATAATATATTAGTTTCTTGTTAGATCTACCATCTGTCCTTCTTGCTTATCTTGGTTCAGGTGAGTAGAAATGTATTTATATAGCATCTATATAATTTATTGTAAATATATTTCTGTCTAATAATCATCCTCATCTATAGTTTTCCTGTGCAGTCTCACAGTATGTAATAATCATCTAGGAGAGACCAAAAAAGATCCCCTAACTATGATTATGTAGACACTGTGAGAAAATAGATCTTTGAAGAGTACATACTCAACATGGGCGTAGGACAGGAAGCAGGGGCGGATTTACCACTGGTGCACCCGAGCAATGAACCTGGTCCCTGCTCTGGGAAGCCCTATTGCTGCAGTGTCCCTCAAAAACTTTTTTTTAAATGTCTTTGTTTATATTCTCAATGCCCCTGCCCCCCCAATATAATAAAAAATGTTATATATATAAAATGTATGCCTATATGCTGACTATATATTATGGGTCAAATCTTTCATGTGAAAGACATACTGCTCTATAGCGCTCCTCTAGTGACCAAAGCTGGCAATGCATTATTAAGTTTAATTTTGCTATTTTTTTGTGTCCCTTATTCATGTAATCTGGGGGGGGGGGTATTTGTCCCCCGCATCCCCACAGTTCCTACGCCCCTATTACTCAATTGAAGATTTGTTATCAAATATATTGCCAAATAGCAAAACAAATGTTAGTTTCAAATATACAAATCCACTTTGTTTCCCTGTAGTCCCTCTGGTTTCAGGTAAGTAGGAATACCACACTATTATATCTGTGAAGTATATTCATGTTACTGTAGAGTAACCATTAGCATCCATCACTAAGCCATCTAACAGATTATAACATAAAATTTAAATCATAACATTCATTTAAAAGAAAATTGAATATTAGGGTTAGACTTTATACGGCAATAACAGGTTACCTCCGCATCGGGTCTTGTCAGCCCCATGCAACTAAAACTAACTTCCAGGAGACATAAGCCTGGATTCTTAGCATCTGCCTAACTCATTTAACCAAAAGTGACTCATTCAAAGGCATTTGGCATAGGAAAACTACATGTATTTATTCCTGCCCCTCTCTTCTAGGTCTTCACCAACTGCATATCAAGCATATCCTCCTGTATGTCTGCCTTGCAATAAACTCAACCTTTTTCTACTGCTTTGTTGTTTTCAGTTGTTTAGTCGTGTCCTACTCTCTGGACCTCAGCATGCCAAGTACATCTATGTCCCTGGTCATGCCTATCCGTAACGTTTTTTTTGGCAAAGGTATTGGAGTGGGTTACCAATTACTTTTCCAGTGGACCACGATTTGTCTGACCACTCTGCTAGGACCACCCCATCTTGGGTGACCCTACATGGTATAGCTCACAGCTTCATTAGAGTACAGAAGCCCCTTCAGCAGCAATCCAGAAGGTGTCTACTACGGCTTACGCTCCTCAAATATCTCTTACTGTTGACAATGTCATCACCACTCCCCTATTTCAGGCTTGCTGCCTCCGTCCATTGCCTTGGGAGTTCATTTGCATCTGCCCCTTCTTTCACTCCTTATATATACAGTAATCAATAGATAAATCATGTTGTCTTCACGTAAAAAAACATATCCAAAATATGCAACTTTCTATGTAAGACAGAACAAAAATTCAGATCAACTCACTTTTCTTACTTTGACTACTGTAACTAGCTCCTGGTAGGCTTCCCCATCACCAGTCTCTCTCTCCACCCAATCCGTAATGAATACCACCACTAGACTTATTTATCTCCTGCCTCACTCAATACATAGTGTCTGCAGCACTTGTCAGTTAATCACCTAGCTTTTCATAGCCTCCAAAATCCTGAACATAACATATAAAGCCTTAACAATACTGCACTCCCTATATATCTGCCCTTGTCTCCAAATAGTGCGCCCCACCCCTTTATTCTGCTAATGACCTGTTTTGTTCCTCCTTGTTGTCAGATTGTACACCCACCCTCAATCACAATCCCCAAGTATATCTTCTACACTATAAATTCTTCAGATTATGGTCCCCAGCTCTATTGCACCAAATGATCTGTTGCCTTATTGTATTGTATAATTTTAAATCATGACCCTAACTTACAAAGTCCTCAACAATAACGCTCCCCCATATATCTCTGCTCTAATCTCCAAATACTCCCCCACCCGCCCTCTTAGTTCTGCGCATGACCTTTTTCTTTCTACAACTCTTGTCACCTCCTCTCACTCTCGCCTTCAGGACTTTTCTCGTGCTGCCCCTAGTCTCTGGAACTCCTTGCCTCGCTCCACCAGATTATCCTCTTGCCTCAAAATATTTAAAACCTCACTTAAAATGCATCTCTTTAAAGAAGCGTATCACCTTCCACCCTAACATGCTTATCACCTCTCTCTCCCTCTTTTACCACTCACTATACCTTAGATTGTAAGTCTGCAAGTTTCTATCCTAAGTACTTTGGGAATGCATAATGGACATTGGATTCCTAGCTCAAAGACAGGGCACTCCTTCCTTTGCTATATGTTAATTTGTATTTATCTTTGTCTGAACTTAACTTATGTACATTGCTACAGAATAGGTCGGCGCTTTATAGATGAACTATATTAATATAATATAATAATTGTATTTATATGTCTGCACACCTTATAGTTTGTATTACTTTAAAACTTGTCTGCTCACTCTACTGTGCAGTAAAAACATAAATAGTGCTTCAGAAATTGTTGAGGTTTTATAAATAAAAAGTAATAATATGAATAATAATATTTAATAATAATAATAATAATAAGCCAGTACATTTAAGGATGTAGCTGAATAATTTCACCAGCAGAGGGCAGATGAGGCTCTTGTATGCTTACCTGACGTTGTCACTAATATCATTTAAAATGTAAAGTATTTCAGAGCATGAGAGAAACATGAAACCACCTATGTCCAGCAAGTCCCCAATCATCCTCACTGCTTCCATACTCAAGTTGGATTCTTTAAGGAAGTATTCCTGCGAGAAACAACCAATGAAATGAAAATGATAAACAGATTCTAACATAATTTCAGAAATTAAAACAATCTATACAAAACTGTTTGAAGGATCACTGTGGTCATACAGTTAAAATATAATATTTTAAAGAACTACATTTGAAAATATGCAACTTATTTCTAGAATGGCAAATAATATAATACAGCAATTATTGTACAGTGGGACAATTTTGCTTTCTGCTGAGGTGGGAGGAGACTTTGATTACACAGAATGTTTCTATCTATACAATGGGAATATGGCATCTACAGCTTCCAGAACTTTCATTAGCAGTATTGGGAAGATATATCTCCTGAATCTCATGAAAAATAACAGACAGTATCAACTGAGGGAAAGAAAATGGAGGCCTACAGTAAAGAACAACTTTTTATAAAGGATAACAATGCAATTGCTTTGTTTATGTATTTTTTCCTTTCTAGACATTTGACCATATATATTAGATTTACAAAATATAAGTTATTCTTAATTTCTCTTATATGAAAGAGTTCACACACATTCATTTGCCTTTGATTACTCCCATGAAAGGATGATCTAGAAGTGGTACTTTTATGATCAGTATTACGAGTTACATCAAATAAGTCCACATCTAAAAACTCTCAAAATAAAAGTAAATGGAACAAACATATACCTATTTGATTCCTTATTACCATTAACATTAACAATATTATCATCTTGTTAGGTGCTACAACATTTCATATTATTATTATTATTATTATTATCTTTATTTATATCGCTCCAACATATTCCGTAGCGCTGTACAGGAGTTGAGTACATGGCAAAAAACAAATTTTACACCTTGTAAAGAATGGAGGGTCCTGTTTTTGAGCATAAAATCAAATGTACATAGAGCTTGTTTCCAAGGCACTGACACAAGATTTCAAACTCGCAAACTTAAGAACTTTGCTGTGAACAATTTTAGTTTTTTCTTTTTCTACATCCCTTAGTATCAGATCAGAAGTTAATATTCACTTAAACCTCACCTACAAACCCATGTGTAGAATTAAATGTAATTTTGAAGAACATATTAGAGTATTGTTGTTTAGTCATTCAGCCTTGTCCAACTCTCTGTGACCCCATGAATCGCAGCATGCCAGGCACATCTGCCAGCCACTGCCTTTCTGAGCTCCCTTCAAGCTCATGTTCATTGCTATATACACTACTATACCTATTTTGCTCTCTTTTACCACCCCTTATTTTCACATTCTTAATAAAGATAGACTGTATATCTAACTTGAGAGCTCTCTTATAGGCAGCCATTGTAAAAAAAATTCTGCTGGAGTTTTTTTCCCTAACTTCTACACTAATGTAAATCATTCACTCCCCCACATTACAGCTGTCAACCGTAAATCGTGCTCTTTTGCCGCAACTGATATATGTACAGGGAGCAGCCAAACCAAGCTTTACGGATAAGATGGCCCTAAGAGCCAATAGGAAATACATCATAAATCTTATAATGAGTGGGAAGTGCAGGAACAACTGCTACATCAAGGGAAGGTTTTTCTCTATTAATATATTTTGATATTAAAAAAGATGTGACAATTGTATTTATAGGTACAATAAATAAAGATGTGTTTATTTTGTGTTAAAATATGATATATTCATAGACAATGCATTAGAGTGTTCGTTCCTAGACAACGTGGTTTTGTAATGTGTATTAACCCCCTGGGTACTGGGTTGTTTATTTGTATTTTTTTTATCATAAAACAGGCTTAATACCACCATATCATATTTTGTACACATGATCTTACACATGTTGGTTTAGGTTTGTTATATGTCAAATGATGTTGAAATTTCATAATTTTGTAGTGTTTTCTGTGCTATACTGTCACTTTAAATGTTTCTGGGAGACATAGCAAATGTTTTCAATATCCATAAAATCTTATTAGTATAGGGTTTGAGTGTCAGGGAGTAACTCATAATTTATTTTTAATGCAAAACTCAGTGGAGATTTATGCCTTGCTTTTCGTCTCTCACAGCAATGACCTGTAGCAGTTTGCTCACTATGGGCCTCATTCAATTGTGATTTGGCCAATTGAATAGGCCTCTATATAAGCACATAGCATTTTTTTTTAACAAAGTTTTTAGTTAGTGAACTTCTATCCAAAAGCAAGGTTTTCACTAACTAAAAACTTCTTTAAAAAAATATGCTGTGTGCTTATATAGAGGCCTATTCAATTGGCCAAATCACAATTGAATGAGGGCCTATGTTTTAGGGATGGGAAATTAGCATAGCTAGGTAGGGTTTACTCTCCAGTTAGGGCACTCGTAAATGTTTTTTCAGGGATTAGTTTGGAGCCCTAAGCAAGTCCAATCACTTTCATGTAAATAGTTAACCTTCAGAAAAAGCAAGCTTTAATATAAAATATATTTAAGCTTAAGGTAAACAACACATGCACTCGTCTTGGCTACTTTATAGATTCTCCTACATAGGAAGAAGATGGAAGGTTGGAGGAATCGGCAGGAGTTCTTGATGCTAAACTACAAGTTCTTAGCTCAACTTTAAAGTTAGATTTTCATTCATCAGGTGTGTATTTCAACACAACATAAATTCAGTATTACAATTTGAAGAAAGTATAAAGGTACCCTACAGAATAACGCTAGCTGAGTAAAGAAGTTAAATAATATATATTTTACAAACATTCATTATGTCTTTGTGAGTCATTACAGTTGGCCACTTTGTTATACTAAACTTGAATGTCTGTATGTCATAATGAAGATATCATCTGGCAATCAACACTAGAGGATGATCTATGAATGGTGCATGACGCAATGTATTTTATAAAGCCTGTTAATGAAAATGTAAAATGTTAATAACCTTTCTTTAAATTCTCTTTATAACAATAAATTAAATAATACCAGGATCATGTTTAGATTAAGCAAGACAAAGTCAACTGTAATTGCAAATACCTTGACAGTATATGTATCATACTTCTTCAGCACTTTTTCACAGCTGTAGTTAGTGGCCCGGAAGTCCTCTATAATCTATAAGTGAAAAGAATATTGTATTTTTAAGGCATTTTCGTAAAATTCTCACAATAAAAAACAGTAAACATGTTTGTGAACTAATTTAGTATATGACTGATTAGAATAACAAATCTTACGATTTACACCTGGCTCCTAGGTATTCGTATTAATAATCTAACTACCTCTCTTAATAATCTAACTACCTCTCAGAATAAGCTATTTTAGTTTATCTCCTTAGCTACTAAAAGTCATATTGCCATGAGCTGGAAATCCCTGACACTTAACTTTAGGGTTATTCTCAAGGTTAACTTCATACTAATACATTAAAGGTTATCACACATTTTAATGGACTCCTACGCCCTTTTCTTAAAAATTTGGGAAAACATAGCTAAAATCTCCAAATATTATCTCCTTAAGTTAGGGAATTCCCCCTCTATTTGTTTCTCCTCTGGTGGGGAGATCGGATCTGAGGGGTCCTGGACTCTGGCTCTGGCTCTGAATGTTTAAAATCATTATTATTATTTTTTTGTTCGAATCAACCCAACAGCTTTGCTGGAATATGCTTGATCGCCACCACATGGACTAGAACATTTCCTTCATTTATTTTTTATCATTTTATACATTGCAGGATTGTGAGTCCCATTGTATACCAGACTTCTAAACCCCAATTGATTGCGGTAGTTACTGCCTTGCTTAATTGCGGGCTTGATCAATTGAATCACTCAACATCTTTCTGTGGTTCTTTACTAAAGTTAATAGGAAGGACCAGCACAAATCTCAGTCACACATCATGTTTTTCTACTGGAATCCCTGTGATTGGCTCACAGGTCATTACTGTGACTGTTTACAATAAGGGAGTTAAAGAAGATTAAACACTGAGTGCTGAATCTACAGAGTAATTGATTTAGGGGAAATGAAACTAAAAATTTGATGTAACCAGCCACTGCTGTCCCTGGATGAACTATAGTAATAGAAGCTGTAACCCTACACAGACAACACAGTCACAACACTTTAGATGAATCACATGGATTTACAGTGTTACTGATTACTCTGATTATATTTTAACTTTATAATAAGGTCATTACATACATGCCTTGATTCATTTCTTGATCTTTTTGAAATACCTGAAATATTTGATAAAACAACTACTTGTGGAAATTAAAAGTCCACAGCAGTAAAAAAAAAAAAAATATATATATATATAGACTTGCGATTCGGCCAATTGAGAAGGGCTTTACATAAGCACATAGCAAATTTTTTTTACAAAAGTTTTTAGTTAGTGAAGACCTTACTTTTGGATAGAAGTTCACTAACTAAAAACTTCTGTAAAAAAATAATATTTAATAAGGCTGATAGTCTTTTTAACAACTAAATATGATAGTGGGCCTATACAATCTTCAACCTTTATATGTAACTAGCAACTTGCACGTCAAAAAATTACGGTCAATAAAATTTTAAGCCATGGCAATGCTGTTTGGCACACAATGTTAAGCTTTTTATACTGTAAGAACCTTCGGCGCTCAATGCGAGCCTCTCTTCGCGTGTCCTTTCCTCCTCTCTCTATTTTTTAAATACTAAGGGCCTCATTCTATTACCGGCTGTAAATCGACCGTACGACTGCGATTCCTTGCGGGGTTCAGTTAACTCGAGATTCTATTATACGGCCCCGCAAGGATCTCCCCTTACGGCCAGCCGCATATCTTGAAACCGGCCGTAAGCTCTGAAATATAAAAACGCAAAAATAAATTCAAGCCTGCACTGTACAGCTCTGTAAATGCTAGGGATCATATTGGGGGACATAAGGATTAAAAGTAACCCACTCTCAAGCTTGCACATCAGCCCAAACCCAAGTTCAAATTAACTGTTTATTTTCCGGCTGCGGCGTGGGCGTGTCTGAGGTGCTCCAAGCACTCTGGACTTTTTACATGGATATTTTACGTATATAAAAAAATATATATTTTACGGATTTGAGTATAGGGTAATTATGTGCTATTTTATCAAACACCGAATATCACTTTATAGTCTTCTCAAAGTGCAGGATGGCTTTATTTGAGCTATTTTAGATGCTTAATTGGTGCTCGCGGGACCTGTTTGCTGCAAGTAAGCTGCGGCTCGCTTTTAGCCTTGCAGAGAGGGTTCCCGGAGCAATAGAATCGCAACCAGGCTTTTCTTACGGCCGATTTCCTTGCGGCCGTTTTAGATCAAAGACTTTCCTCCGGCGCGATCGGCCGCAAGAGATAGCAAGGCACCGGCCGCAAGCCTGCCGGAACCCCCGGCCGGAGGTGAATAGAATAGCCGGAAAGCTTGCGGCCGGTCCTTGTGGCCCCGCAGCGGCTGCGGCCAATAATAGAATGAGGCCCACAGTAATTACTTAATTGAATAATAAATTAATATAGTTTAGCTTTTTGTAATTAATATATGTAACAATCAGTAGCCTGAAGAGGTAACAATCTATTTTTATTGTCCTGCAGCATATAATGTCCAGTTGGACTGTTGCTGGCCTGAGGAGATAGTTTTATGAATGTCCAAACTGTGCATTAGAAATAGGCTGCGTGCGCAAGAGCAAACATTATTTGTGTAAAGCGCTACCTTAGATGCATAATATTGTTGGCAAGTGGCAAGTTAGGATTGTAAAATAGCGTTGTTTGTCTATGTGCTACGTGGTTCGCAATAATTTGCCGTCCTTTGTAATAGTGTATTTTGTACCTCGTATGTACACGGTTGGCAGTGTTTTAGGCGGTCCAGGGTCGTGTAGCCTTGTTTTAATTATTTTTGTCTGCCATTTTTTCTCTCGCTTAGCTGGTTTTCGAGTGCCGAAACCTGGCAAAATCATCTTATATTAGCGTTCCACCTCACTCCCAGAGGTCCTGGCTGTCCCCCGTGCTGTGAGTGATGTTTTGTTATATTTTTTTAAATTATTTTTTGTGTGTTTTGTATTTTTTGCTTTACGTGGTTCAGACGTTACATTTTTTTTCTATCTCGTATTTTTTTTTCTAAGTCCTGCGTCTCAGATTTTTTTTTTCTAAGTCCCGCGTTCGTCAGCTGCTTGCAGCCTAAGGCAATCCTGCGTTTCAAGTGTTTGGAGGCTAAGTCCCGCGTGTTTCATTACCTCCACTGCTAGCCTCACTTCGCGAGGCTCGCAGGTGATGAGTGCCTTCGGCGCTCATCACCTAAGTATTGCAAGTTAACAGCCTAAGGCGATCCAGCGTTTCCTAAGTTTTTGGAGGCTAAGTCCCTTGTGTTTCATTGCCTCCGCTGCTCGTCTCGCAGGCAATGAGCGCTTTCGGTGCTCATCGCCCAAGTGCTGCAAGTTTTAGTGCCTTAACGGCTCGCTTTCGTCACTCATCGCCTATTTGATGTAAGTTAACCGCTCGTCTCGCTATGCAAGGCTTGCAGGCGATGAGCACCTTTCGGTGCTCATCACTCAAGTACTGCGAGTTTTAGTGCCTTAACAGCTCAATATGCGAGGCTTGCAGGCGATGAGCGCCTTGGGTGCTCATCGCCCAAGTGCTGCAAGTTTTAGTGCCTTGACGGCTCGCCTCGATATGCTCACCTCGCTGTTACCATCCTCTCAATTTCCTTATTCAGCCCTCCTCTCCTCTCTCCCCATTATCTCTTCCCCTTTTTCTCTTCCTCATCTCTTTCTTCTATTTTCCCTTCTCTGTTCTTGAATAATTTCCCTCTTCATCTCCTCATCACATATAATAGTTGTGGATATACGGTCCATTGGTCACGCTTTACAAGCCTCGCAAAGCGAGGCGAGCCGTTGACGGCTGCAGCACGAGGGACATAGGCTGCCATGAGCTCCAAAGGCGCTCATTGCACTGTGAGCCTCGCGAAGTGAGGCGAGCAGTTCAGACACGCAAGACTTAAGCTGCAATGAGCGCCAAAGGTGCACTGATAGCCTCGCGAAGAGAGCAGTTGAGGCATGCGGGGCTTAGGCTGCAATAAGCACTGAAGGCCTGCGGCGCTCATCGCGAGGCCAGTGGAACTTAGAGAGGGACGCAAAATTATGGGGGCACGTATATGGACTGTGGGCCTCGCAAAAATACGACTTTAATGGCCGAATCACTGAACAGTAAAAAGCTGGGGAAAAAAACAAGTATTGCTCAAATTAACTTACACACTCACACACAGCACAGGAGGAGAGCCAGGGAGCCTGTGACTAAGGTTGCAACTTAATTTGAGGCATATTTGCCGTTTTTCATGATCAAAAATCGCCTAAGAGACAAAAAAAAAATGCTGGACGAAAAAACTCAACACTTCCTCCACAACAGTAATATTTACACCTACGCAGTAACACTTCACCAAAAGCAGTAACACTTAACCCAAGGCGGTAACACTCATGGCGAGGCCCCTAAAGTACACAGGGGTGGGGAGGTGCCCATTGCGAGCCACGCGATGAGCGCCAAAGTAGCTCATCATGGAGCTTGCGAGGAACGCCTAAGGCGAGCATCACGTGCCTTGTAAAATACATGGGGCGAGAGGCTCGTGATGAGCGCCGAAGATGCTCAGAGGGCCCTTAGCCTTGCATTGTGTGGCAAACAGCATTGCCACGCTTACAATTTTACTTCCATCATTTTTGACGGGCAAGTTGCTAGTTCTTTATATTTCCTCATTCTCTTTCACACTTTTCTCTACCCTTCTTTCTCTCTTCTCTCCCCCCTCCTCTCTGATCCATTCATCACTCTCTTCTCCCACTATCCTATTTCCCTTTCTCTCTCCATCCCCTTCTACCTGTTTACTCTTTTCCCCTTTTCTCTCTCCTTTTCCCTTTTTCTTCCCTACTATTCACATTCTCATACTCTTTATTTCCTCATACCTATTATCATTCCCTTCACTTTCTTTCTCTCATCTCTCAACTCTTCTCTATCTACTCCTCCTTTCTCCTATCCCCTCTCTATCCCCTCCCCCTTTAATTATCACCCTATCCTCATTCATTTTTCCTTTCACCCTTGCCTTTCCCTTTCTTTCCTCTTCCTATATCCCCCTTTTCTCACTTACACTTTTCCCATCTTCTCCTATTCTCACTTCTCTTTTTCACCATTTTTCTTTCCCCATTGTCTCTTCTTTCCACCTTCCATACTCTTCTCTCACTTCTCTTTCTCTTTCCTCCTATGCTCTGCCCTGCTGTCTCTCCTCATGTTCTCTCTCCTCCTTTTCTCCCCCTCCTCTCTATTCCCTTCACTCTTCTTGCTCTTCCCTTTCTTTCTATTTCTTCATCCTCTCACTCCTGCTTCATTCTCTCTCTTCCATTTTTATTTTGCATCAGGGTCCTCCATTCACTAGCTCTGCAACTGGATACAAATCAGGATAAACACATTTTAAATTATTTTCCATTTATTGGGTTTAAAAGACATTGCTGAATATTTCAGGAATGATATACCAAAGAGAAAAATGTACAGTCAGTTTTTAAACGCTCCATAGGATGAAACAAACTTGTTGTTTGGCTGACAGTGTCCCTTTAACAGTATTAGTGGAGAAAATATATACATTCATATATTTTTAAATACAATAACTCTTCTTTCTGCTATCATTAGAATTTGAGCTACATTCACTGAGGTGGTTGAGGTAAGATTTTTTAAGATTTATTATGCTTTCCTACTTACAGAACTTAGAGTTACCAAGATGTGACATCTCCAAACTTTCTCCAAAACCTCTAAAATTAGAGAACCTAGTATAATGTTTCAAGATCTGTCGAGGGTTCAGCCCTTCATTCACAAAATAAACTATTTCTTTATATTCTACTTTTATATTCAACCCATATTTAATGTAAGCATCTTTAAGGGGTATCTTCTTGCTATTATAAATATGTAGAATTTTCTATATCTGATCAAAAAATACATTTTGTTTGTCTACTTTACAAATAAAGATTTTGTTTCTTTCGACTTTTTGATCTCAAGACAACATTGTGTATTATTGTGGAACAGTCAATATAAAAGTTAATCTTTGTTGGATGTATGTGTTGTTAACAAATAATCATTTATTACAATCAGTTGTATTATGAATCTATTATCTAGGCTTTAGATAATAACACAACATAATGATAATTTATTTCTAATGATGCCGTGCTTATCATTGTTGGAGCAGACATGATACATATCTATGAATGTTAATCTCTACTTTAAATATGAAAGGTGTTTACCTTGGCCAAAGACTCTTTATAAAGTTGTGCAGCAGACTTCCCCTTTTCACTGTTTTTCACCTTATAACCCAAAATGTCTGGATTATCGTCCCCAGCATAGGTCCTTTTTATGACGTTATTCACTGCATACCAGGTGTTCAGATTGTACTGAATAAACTCTGAGAGTTTCAATTTAAACTTTTCAATGTACGTCAAAACTATCCTGATTAACAAAGAAACATACAGTACAATAAATGCAGTTATAAAGAATGATTACTGCAGGATATAATGATCATGGGAAGTACATTTGGGGTTATATTTACTGAAATAAGAGCTTTTTATTTAGTCATGTGAAACCTCCATCATTCCTATCTTGCTCTATTAAAAGACATAGTCAAATTGTTATTTAATATTTTCTAATAGCAATATTCAATTCTTTATTGATTTTCAAAGATTAGAGTGTCTGCCCCCAGATTAATATTGGTCTCCTCTCTCAAAAGGTCATTATGGAAGAGTTAGGGTTTTTGGCTAAGATGCAGGTCTAAAGGGTTTTAAGAATAATTAAATATTATAAGATAATGAAACAATCATTAATAGGCTGTCCCAGTAGCAAATATCTCTAACACAAAAAAGTTCCCAACCAATGGAGAGTATATGGTGGTGGTAAACATTATCAGCCTTATTAAATTGTGATTTGGCAAATTGAAAATGGCTCTATATAAGCACAGAGTATATTTTTTTACAGAAGTTTTTTTTATAGTTATTGAAGACCTTGCTTTTGGATAGAAGTTCACTAACTAAAAACTTCGGTAAAAAAATATACTCTGTGCTTATATAGAGCCATTTTCAATTTGCAGAATCGCAATTTAATAAGTCTGTATGTCTCAGTAGCAGCTTCCTAGTCGATAAAGCCTCTTCGCCACATTGACCTTATGTTTGGTGGAGTCCAGCAGCAGTTGAGTTTAAACTTTGAAAATATGTTTAATATTGAATATAGTTTTTGTTTTAATCATAGAATATATGTTTTATTACTGATCAATTCCTAATTATAACATCCAACTCATGTTATTATGGGAGTACAGTAATCCTTTAAATCTGCATTCGATCATGGAAGAGCTGAAAGCTCTAAAGAGGGATTCAAGTAACATATTGGAATAAAATCCACAAGATGAGTAGATGTAAACCAGAAAGACCTGAGGTAAAAAAAAATCTGTAAACTAGCAAATATTTTGAGTCTATCCATTTACATTACTAAATTCAGGACACTGTGAATGAACAGCTGAGCACCATCATTTATTCCCAAACTATATTTGCTGTGACTTACTTATGAAAGATAGGGATTCTCATAGCACCTAACTCGGCATACCAGCCGGCACTCTCATTCCTATATGTGAGGACTCTCCCACCTACATGTCCACTGGCCTCAAGTATAGTAATCTGTAAAACAGAGCAAAACAGATGAACATTGCTTATCAAAGTGTAACCAATGCAAACAAGAAGACGTTAACACCAAAACTCTATGCTAACAAGACTTTACAGACCGCTTGCAAAACAGGACAGTGCCGTAACTGCAAAAAACTGAAGAAATTATTAAAGACTACTTGAAAATGTTTTTCAACATTATTTGACACTTAAAAGTTCAATAAAAACATATGTGTAACTTAAAATAATGCTATTTTATTATTATGTTTGTTTCATTAAATAGCATCAAGGGTAACATACAAGCCAGTACTCAAGGGGTTAATACACATCAGGAAACCACATGGACTAGGAACAGATGCAATTGTTACATCTATTCAATTAAAAAATATATAAATAAATACAAAAATAAAATATTATATATAAAAAGAATGGTTCCTTGCCACAATTACAGCACTTGTTCTCACTCATTATAGTAATCATGACATTCTCATTTTCTATTGGTTCCTAGAGCCTTTTCTCATCGGTAAAGATTGGTCTGGGTACTCCTTACACTGAAATGTCTTGTAGAAGATAAAAGATTAATATAGGGGGGGGGAAACCCAGCAAATTTACAGGTATACCACAAATTACAATGCTTGATTAGCATTGGCCTTAGTTACCAGTTATCTTCTACTTTCTCTTCCCTTCATCCATTATACCCATTATATAAAATATGTGTGTAAAAAATAGAAAGATCAGCTTACAGACAGATGGTGTATAATATTAGCAGTTTTCTTGCATCAACGTGGGTCAGTGTGGTCAAAATGTTACCATTATTTTTTTGCACAATAAATTTTGTCTCATTAGACTTGGGTGTTGTTAGTATAGACCTAAATATCTTCTTGTTCAAACGCATTGGTGAAATTCCAGATACAGAATTTAGTTCATGATGAACAATGTTATAATATTATACAGTATAAATTAGTTGGAGGTCCGTAGAGAAGTGATGGGATTATGATGGGGGAGTACTCAGAATTAGGATATGTTATGTAGTACATGGAATGGATGTTTTACACTAAAACAATTTTACTACAAAGGTTCCAGTTATTGTAGAAATCAAACATATAAATCAATATAATTTGCAACTGGTTGTTATTTATATAATTGAGTGGGAATATTAGATAACTGAGTTTAAAAGTTGGGTACATAAGCATAAATTACATGAAATAAAATACTACCACTGTCCTAATTACTTCATCTCAAATGGTTAATTATTTCTCAAAGTGTGGGTGTAAACCGCATGAGAGTGTCCAGTTAATAGATCTATACATCGTAATCAGAATCATGATAAGACCTCAATGTTCTTGTATTTTAAACGTTAACATTATTCTGGTCTAAATGTATAGATCTACCAACTGGGCATGCTCATGTCGTTTATCACCCCCAGCTGTGATAGACAATTGATAATTTTAGATAACCTCATTTGGAGAGTTTAAGGAATTTCTATTGTAGAGAATGCTAAAAATACCCAACTTTTTAATAGCAACCAATTCTAATCATATTTTTTTATTGATGTGTATACTTTTCAATTGTACTCTGTAACTTTTAAGTTTTCCTTCTTACTACATGCTCACAACCATACCTTGTGTCCTGCATCTTCCAATACTTTAGCTGCAGTTAGCCCAGCAATTCCAGCACCCACAATCACTATGTTCTTTGGGTTTGTAGTCTTTTTGAGACCTTGACGAGCTATCCTAATCAATTTCCCATAGTCTTTGTCCTGGAAACATTTTTCCAGTAAAACATCTTTTGATAAAACAGTTTCGCAAAGCAAACACAGTGCGATCAGTGCTAAAGAGAAAAAAGAATGTATTTGATTTAGCTTCTCAATAAATATTATTTGTGACATATTTCCATCACTCGCCCCATTTTTTACTTCTTTCCCATAGTTTTTCTAATTTTACATTTTGTAATAATTTATTCACAAAGTAAATAAAAATGAAAATACGAATAAGGAACAGTAGATATAGTAAAATATTTTAAAACGGTATTGAAATTGTAGGACTATTGTGGTTTGGGAAAGTATGTAACAAACTAACAGTATTAGCAGCTGTGTAAGCCATGACCACAAAAGTAATGCCAGTTGCCAAACTGACATTACTTTATAACATCTGATCAATATATATATATATGTGCCCAATGGCACCACTATCTTTCAAGACACCAGCTCGATGGCACTCTTTTACAACTATGGCTTTTTTTGCTTGAGCCACAAAAAGGTACTTGATGTCAAATGGATAGACTTATTATCTCTAACGGAGCTCATTGTAATAACAAATATTAGTGAATACATTGATGCTTGCTACAAGCCTCTCTTTCCGAAGATATCACTTGTAAATAGTGAATTTGGGCTCTAGAGACAGTGAACATATATCATCAAGGCCAGCAGTATCACATAAGACTTGATTACTCAATGCATGCAAATCCTGAGGGTCAATACACTTGCTATACTTCTAGGATTATTATTTACCAAAATTCAGTTTCAGCCATAAACAATATGATTTTTATAAGGATGTATTTACCCTCAAATGTGCAAATTCAATATTCAAATGAGTAACTTTTTATTTAATCAGCATAGCACTTCTTCCTAGTAAAATCTTTTAGAACCTAATGCATTGGTTTCTACTGTAGGGATACTGAATTGATAAAGCACCATAAGTAGTGCATGCTCTGTTTGTTATTACAGGAGACCTATTCTGTTTGCTTGCTAAAACTGTCCAAAACTATGATCAAATTACAGTAGTTTGTTAAAATCTAACTAATCACTCATGTTAACCACCAAATTATTGTTATTATCATATTTGTCTGACCAAAATGTCCAAAGAAACATTATACAGTTACTTACATAGCAGGTTCATTTTCAAGTTGATCTTTTATAGTGCAGAATTAAGTTTCATCTGATAACTCTAGAAAGGAGCAAATAAATAAGAATAGGAATCAGCAAAAAACTTCTGCTGCATTAAGATGTATTATAGACATAATTATTATTTTAGAATGATGGGAAATTTATAGGGATGGCCGAAAGTTGTCCACTTTTAATCAATACTTTTTGAATGTTTCTATTTAAATATATTTGTCTATATATAACTTTTTTAGTGTACATATAAATTATTCAGTGGTTTTGTGGTCGGGTATCTCAAATTGTGTGCAATAAATGTTATTCATAATGCACAACAGAAAAAAGAGATATTTTTTACAGCACATTGAAAGTAACAAATATTATTTTTTATACATCATTTGAATATTAACAGATTTATATGAAAGTATTATTGTAAATGTATCTGGCATTCTACTTGTGTGATTTAATAACAGGAAAGTGATATATTTCTTATGGATAAAATTGATTGACAGGGTTTTACACTCCCAAATATAAGCTACTTTTTTTTAACCTTTTGTTCAAACACAGGGAAATAAGAGAATACAAAATGTGCTTATCCTCCTTTGCTGTTAGAAGGTTAAACAATGTCTTGCATAGTAATGTCTTTGTAATTTTCTTTTGATAAAATTCATAGAAGAATATAGTGAAATTAATAGTTTTCTTTTATGTTAGTGCATAAGTGATAGTTAATCCCTGCAAAAGATTGCTCAACTCCCACATTTCAACAACTGAAATTCGAAATGTACCTCAACAATATATAATTTACAATTGTCTCAAAAAGCTTAAATAATGTAAAAAAAATAAGTGTATGGCCTCACTTACCTCCTTATTGCAATAAAAAAGACACCAAGTGATGTGTTCTAAGAGATGTCTATTTTCTGTGCTGTAGGCAGCATCGGACTACAGAATTTATATCTTGGTTCGTTGTAGGTACTTTTCTTAGGATTTGTCATAATTTCACTAAAAATGAAACTGAAAATAATACTTTTCTTTTCTCCTTAGAATGATGTCATCTGTATTACTCATTAAATAGACACTTTAGTGGTTTGACTACAGTTTTAGTAGTAGAAATCAGCATAAATAAATGTATGTTTATTCTGATTAAAAAATACAGTATGGTCTGTATACTGTCATGGCACATTTTATGCCTCAGAAAATTAATTGTAATAAACATGTATTGTTAAACCTTTTGTTTGAATTAGAAGAAACGGCTTTATTTGCAAAGTTCTTTGTTGTCCTTTGAATTGAAGTTGTTTGTTACCTAGTTATGTATTTAGGAATATGAATATCAATTCTAGATATACGCATAATATAAAATAAATCTATTTACATTTACGCATTGACACAAATTTGTTTTTAGCTATTTATATATGTTAATAGGCTGTGTTTGGGTTTATAAGGACTCTTTTACCACAAATATATTGTTTGATGTAAAATGTATAAAGCAGGTTTATCCTATTAAAAATGTACACTGAGCCACAAAGAGACAGTTTCATAGCTTCCATAATCCCAGCCTTGCTTTCTGTATTCTCTCTTGCATACTGCCATCCAGCACACCTGTAACCCGCAGTACTGCATTTTGTGAGCTAAGCATATTCCCACAGAGGAAGGGATTGAAAACTACTGAAAGCAAAAAGACAGTGACATGCTTTGTCACTGAAATAATTTTCAATCACAATGATTATATTTAAGGATTTATCATAACATATTTATGTAAAAAAATAGCTGTGCAAATGTGAAAATCCTATCAGTTTAGTGTTTTGCAGTATCTAACACACAGCATGTCACTGTCTGCTGTTGTTTAATAGTATGGCTGTGTTCGTGTAAATATTCTATTTTTTGTGAGTGTCCTTAGCTCACATAATGTAGTTCTACAGGTCACACCTGGGCAAAATGACAATCTACAAGAAAGAATAAAGGAAGTAATGCGGAGCTGAGTAACTCTGTGAGTGTTAATTTTATATGAACTTTCATTGAGGAGAATCAAATTAATTCATCCAGATGAAACAATTATATAAGATAATACTTCTACATTTCAAAAAGGGATACACCTGCATGCTGACACTCTTTTAAATTGTATAGTGTCGAGGTATATTTCTAATATATGAGTTATATATTAGGCCTTGGTTCATCTGACGTCTTGGGGCCCAGTACAACCACTTTAGCAATCTTATAAAGGGCTCACTTAAGAATGCTTAAATAGATCTGGATCTCTCTACTCCCTAAATTAAATATTGTGTCTGGAGTGTAGACGCCCAGGTGGGATTGCTATCTAAATTGGCATACCAGGGCTGAAGTATGATAGCGGGAAGTGACCAGAAGGTTTCACTATTGTATTCCTTGACAATGAGCAGAACTCCAGGTCCCATGCTAACACACTAAAATGTTTCAATTTGTCACTTCCTCTTGGGTGGCTCCACCCCAGACACAATACTTCATCCAGGGGCTTGAGAGACCCAGAGCTAATATGCCTGGAGGAATGATTGAAAAATAGTAATTCATTGTTTAAATGCACAGTAAAAGTTGAATACATTTTTTTATCAAGCCATATGAACTTAATGGACTTCATACAGTCCATTAATAGGCTTGTTTACATAATATATTGCTATTGTTCAAAGGTCTTAAATTATACAAGAGTACAGTAAATACATAAGTCTTTGACAACACATAGTCATACAGTGCACACTGTGCACAATACAAATTGAGTACAGGCAGCTGCCTTTGACCTAAATATCAGAAGTATATACAGTGAGGGAAAAAGTATTTGAACCCCTGCAGATTTTGAATGTTTGTCCACTGACAAAGAAATGATCAGTCTATAATTTTAATGGTCTGTGTATTTTAACAGTGAGAGACAGAATAACAAAAAAATTCAAGAAAAATGCATGTCAAATAAGTTATAAATTGGTTTTCAGGTCAATGAGTCAAATAAGTATTTTGACCCCTTTGACTTCGTACTTGGTGGCAAAACCCCTGTTGGCAATCACAGAGGTCAGACATTTCTTGTAGTTGGCCACCAGGTTTGCACACATCTGAGGAGGGATTTTGTCCCACTCCTCTTTGCAGACCCTCTCCAAGTCATTAAGGTTTCGAGGCTGATGTTTAGCAACTCGAACCTTGAGCTCCCTCTCTCTATCGTTTCTTTGTCAGTGGACAAACTTTCAAAATCAGCAAGGGCTCAAATACTTTTTTCCCCTCACTACTCTGCAAGATTTAAGGCTTTAACATTTATAAATTGAAACAAGTTAGGAAGCACATGGGAATGGCCTAAAACATAGGATCCAGATGTGTCTGGTCTAAATAATGTCACTTGTACATTAAAGCTGTGATCTCAGTGTATGTTGGAATGGGTTATTACTGGGAGTTTTTTGAATTGTGGATTACACAATTCTTAGACATTATTAAAAAATACATCTCAGAGTAGTACTGGGAAAGTTTATATTAAATATTCCTGTCATTGCATCATCTGATGGATGGTCCCATCTAAAAATAATTTGGTGGCACCCTTGTAACTTCTCATTACATATTTCTCACTATATATATAACATGGACCCCAAATTAATATTAAATATAAAAAATATATATATTTTCTCATATGTTGGAATGGTCATGCATATGCCAATATGAAAAGTGTGGCTGCAAGATACTGAAAGCAATTAAAGACATACTACTTGATTAAATTACAACAACGTGAAACTGCCTGGAATACCATCCCCTTCTCACTCACAGAAGCTCTAATATGGACCCTAAAAAAACAAAGATATTCTTATATGCATCTCACTTATCAGATCTAGATTGGGAAAATAAATAGTGGCCAAATAACACCACCTCTTGACATATATCAGTTACCAGGGGGCACTAGGGCTCATTGATTTACTGAAATATGAATGTAAAATCACAACAAAAAGACACTTAATAGCCCCCAAGGTACCTTTTCTAGGATAGGAAATATTGTATTCTGGCATTCACCATAAAGATGCAGTATGTATTTAAAATTTCAAAGTTTATTAGAACATAAAATGTAATCACAACAATTAAATTGTAAAATCATCACAGTCCCATATGAATGACTAATTACACAATATAGAACCTCGTAAGTCTCATCACTTATGAAAATAAATACACTTGATTTCATAGACATAAATGTTGGCACATAAAATGAACATACCAATACAAACAAAATCTATACGTATAAAGTGCAGAAAAAGTGCAAATGTTAGTGCAAACTATTATAAATGTGCCTGGTTTAATATGGTGGTAGCGGAGCCTACCACTTGCTCCTCTATACTTTCACCTACCTATATAAACTGCCCCTGTTCTGGTGGTAGAACTGGGGATCCACCATTTACCCCCATAGCCTGTGAATGAATCAAGCTATACTAATATTACCCTCTACTAAACTACTACTAAACTAAAGTGCTAAGTGCCCACAATAAATCCTATATGCAATCTCCTGTGCCAACTGCTTAGCTATAAAGCCCTTATATATACACAGTTTATACTGCTCAAAGAATGTCAATATATACCAACGACAAATAGACCTATAGGTATTGTTGTGTACTGCCCCCGGTGGATGGTGCAAGTCACACAGTAGGGAGAAGAAGAAGAGAAGGTAACTTGGAGTTAATCCCCTGGAGCTGGGCTTATTGGAGCTGCAGGTGTAAAATGCCTTTTTAAAAGATACACACACAGAGATGGGGGCTGCTGATTAGGCTCTGGCCTGAGTGCTGTGAGGAGTCTGTGTGTAGCTGCAGTCTATGTGAGAAGTTGTGATGTGAGACAGTCAGGAAGACTGGATTCTGAGAGCTGAGCTGAGATAAGCTCTGAAGTAAGGCAGCAGGGAAGACTGCATGGAGAGAGCAACTTAAGAAGAGACACTGAGTTTTTCAGCGTGATCTGGGAGGAGAAAAAGACAGAGCTCCTGAGCAGGACCTGGCAGGACTTACAGAGCAGCACAGGAAGCTGAACGTAAGAGTATCAGTCTATGTGACTGCAACATTACTTGCCTGAGAGACTCTTTGCTCTAAGAGGAACCCATTGCAGCTGAAAAAAAGCTGGGAGAGAGAGACTCGACTTAAAGAGACCACCCCTCTGTGTGAAAAGTTTTTTTTTTTTTTTACATGCAGACCGAGAAGCGGTCTCAGGGCTAGTGAGGGTGTTCCTGCAAATAAGTAAGCCTGTTTGTTTAGATTTTTCTTTTCATGCTGGAACTAAGCTATTGTTTGTTTTGTATACTTTATTAAAAGCAAAGATAAAGTATATGGTGACTCAGCTGTTTATGTGGAAATCACAGGAGCAACCGGTAGCCAAATGCCTGTCCTGTTACACTGGTGTCAGAAGTGGGGTTCAAAGTGTCAGAAATGGCAGAGACAAATGGAAGTGGACAGAGTCCATCAGAGAGAAATACAGAACGTACAGCCACTGATTGATGAAAGTAACACAGTGGCTTCAATCTCAAGGGGAAGCATTCATTCAAATTGCTTCTTAAAGAAAATTAACCAGGCATGGACTGTTGCAGATGCTCTGAAAGAGGCTGCTGCATGTCTGAAAGAGAGCAACAGAAAAGGGGCTATCAAGTTAGCTCAGGAACAATCTACCCTGGAGAAACAAATGGAAGATGCAGCAAGAGTTAGAGCCGATTAACTTCTCCTAAAACTGACTGAGGAGGATGATGTGGAAATATACCTCACCATATTTGAAAGAACGGCCATTAGGGAGGCGTGGCACAAAAGGTACTGGGTCAGCCTCATCGCCCCATATTTGACTGGTGAAGCTCAGAAAGCTTAC
The DNA here is from genome assembly GCA_027410445.1 of Discoglossus pictus. NCBI lineage: Eukaryota > Metazoa > Chordata > Amphibia > Anura > Alytidae > Discoglossus > Discoglossus pictus. The sequence continues at coordinate 174,719,246 of CM050169.1, read as the reverse complement.
ATACGCATGGATAAAGGAAAGGCGATGAACTATGATGACCTGAAAGCAGAAATCCTTGGCCGAGTTGGAGTTAACTGGGGTGTCAGAGCACAGAGATACTGTTCACCAAAACTTATGAATAAAGAGCGCCTGCATTGTACCAAGGAGAAGCTACTGTACAGAGGGGAGGTCTCACAGTTCAGACAGCCACCTTCCTGTATATGGGGAAAATATGACCATGATGGAACATGGAATCCTGAGGAACAGCATGCTCATCTCTACCCCAGATCAGGATATGGGTACCCTGTCTAGAGGTTGAGGAAGGACTCCCAAAGAGACCAGAAGGCTTACTTTACAGCTAGCGTAAAGGTCCCAGGGGTGCAACATGTCGATCAAAGAAGCGCTCCCAAATTCCAACCACATGAGAATAGTGTGACTGACAAAACCAAGGAGAGAGGTAACCAAACTGCAAGTAGAGATTCTCATCCAAATATTTTGGAAACACCGTTTGAGCTCTGCTTTGAGAAGTCATATGAAGTTGTTGTCAAAGATAGACAAGCAAGGAACTGGCATGCTGACAGAGGAGCCGCTACAGGGATTGCAGGAGCCGCTATAGGGACTGCAGGAGACTGCAGAGAAGGCAAATGAGAATGCTGGAGAGCCAAAAGTGACTGCAGAGAGAGCAAGTGAGACTGCAGAGAAAACAAATGATACAACAGGCGCTGCATATGAGATGGCAGAGAAAGCAAATGAGATGGCGCACAAGACTAATGAGATGAGAAAAGAGAATGCTGGTGTAGCTAAAGAACCGTTACCCCTGGAGCAAGTTGCTGATGAGATAAAAGCAGCTAAAGATTTGAGCAAAGGTCAATAGGAAAGGGACAAAGTGTTGTCACAGACTGAGTCAAAACCAGCCTCAGTAAGAAGCATGCTGAGCAAGTAATTGGTGAAGATCTGAATCCAACCCAATGTACCGATCTTATGGGTAAGCACAATGAAGATGCCTCCATAAGAAACCTGGACAGATACCACCAGCTGTCCTTGGTGAATACTCCTGAGTTGGAGACTACTAGAGAAAGGAAGTGCCTGACAAAGATCTCTGACCCAGAGAAAAGAGAGATCAAGTGGATGAATATAGCCAGTGTTCTTACAAAGGAAGAATGCCCTAAAAATGATGAAGATACTGGAAACCTTACTAAAGTGAAAGATAAGAAAGAAAAGAGTCTGGAGATTGAGATGGTGAAAGACGAACCACCATCCCTAAGAGAAAACAGGAAGCAAAATACGGAGAGGTGTCCTAAAAAGAAATATAAAGTATCCCGAGAGTGCTCTGTCTCAGATGACAATAAAACAAAGTGCTATGGACAAGGAGAGGCAAGATGGGAAACAAGTAAAACAGGAGGTATGGATGAACTCCATCCCAGTGGGACTAGAACAGCCTACAACAGAAAACAGGTGCGTTGCAGTTACAATGAAGGGTATCAGGGCGATGCCAGATCACATTCCTGAATGGATAAGGAAACCTGCACGTGAGGACAACAGAGTGTCCTCTAGCAAGAAGACACAGATGTCTATTTGGGAGCAGAGAAAGAGTCTGCCCAAGTATAATATGATTGAGAAGGATATGCAAAAGCTGCTGCCCAGTGGTGAACAAATAAAGCAGAATTTACTTCCTAACAGTTTACCTCCAAGTATGAGTGACTTCTCTAAGAGAGAGGCACCAGAGAAGTCTGAGGAGCAAGCAAATAAATCGCAAGATGCCCAAAAGAGGATAGAATGCATGTTAAAGGAGAAGCGTCTCTACGGGGAGCAGAAAAAACGAACGTGGCAAAGCCAAGTAGATGATCTACACTCTCAGCTACAAGAGGGAGAGAGTAAAACCACTCTCATAGCGAATACGATGCTGATGCATAGTCCACAAGAGGAGAGGATGAACTATCTGTCTGATATGGAGATATGGTTGGAACAGGGTGATGCATGTCCAGAAGAGACCAACCATGATCTTCAGGATCGATATACACCAGACGCTGTGTTGAACACAGAGCTATGTCCAAAGAAAGTTCATATGCATGGCATAGTGAAGTAGCTTGTAAACCAGAAACAGAAGGATGAAGAAAGGGTGGCGGAGCTGCCTCAGAGATCCAGGGAGAACGTGAAGAAAAAGAGTGAGGAAGTTCTTCCGCTGGATATACAGCCAGAAATTTAGTGTCAGCAGAGTGAGCTGGATTTACAAGTTAAAGGCAAGAAAATACAGCAGAAGGGAGTAAAGGAAGATGCAAAGCTGGAAGTCTGGGAGGCAAAGCAAGCAGGAAAACAGAGCAAAGATGAAGAGAAGCAGTTAAAAGAAAATGAATTATGTGTGAAAGCTGAGGATGCTGAAAATGCAAGCTTTCTTAAGAAACTGAAAATTCTAAAGGCTTCTAAGATGCGTACTGGTCTATGGGTTGAGCGTAAGCCTGAAGTTACTGTAACGCTGGAGACTTTCCAGCAAGATCAAAAGTTTGAGAGATTCGTCCTGAAAGAGATTGAGAGTCGCAGACCTTGCAGGATTGAAAGCACAGTGGAGCAGTGGATGCCTGCTGTGACCAGTGAGAAAATTGAGCTGCAAGTCCGAGGGCAAGGAGCTACCCTGAGAGAAGACATGCTTCTGGAATTTACGGAGCACCATTTACCAGAACTGAAGCAAGATGGCCATATGAACAACTCTTGGTGAGAATAATCAGCCAGACAATTGGAGCACCTGGAAGAGAGAGAGACGGATTGTCTATCCTTGTGAACTGCTGACCCAGGACCGATTGCAGAGTGATGGAGTCGGCTGTGAAGGGGAGTGGGAAGAGAGGCCACCCATGTTGCGGTTCCATAGTAAAGGTCAGGACGACTCAGGTGATGACAGTGAGGTTGAAGCATCTAAAGAGGGAGATTTGGAGACCCTACAGAAAGTGTTGTGAAAGGGGGCCAAACAAGCTCAAGGTGTCACAGTGTTTTTCCCAGAGTTACCCCGAACAATAGAACAATGTCGGCTGCTATCGAGTCCGTTGTCTCAAAGGAGTTACTGAGTGATGTGAAAGAGCTTGAGAGATAGACAGAAGTCAACACTCAGAAGATGGAGAAGACCAGAAGGGTTGACAAAACTTGAAGCGTGAAGTGGCTGAATTAACGCAACTCCAAACCTTGGGCCTTTCATTCATGTTACGAAAAGGATCAATCAGAGCCGCGACTGAGGGATGAGGGTTCTGCAGCAAAAGAGAAATCAGGTGGAAGACAAGGTAACGGAAACCGATATTGTCTGTGATTTACCCCCAGGGAAGGGACCGTATGAAGAAACACATTCTCCTACGAAAGTATGAAGAGTACTTGTCAAGGGTCCCTGAGAGAGGGCACTAGGAGAGACGGGCGGGCCGGTGCCCTACCCCCAATGTTTTGGCAAAGACAAGAAACGGCACAGAGATGTAGGCAGATTTGCCAAAGTGCAGTACAAAGACATGGAGGATGAGACGACTGCAAGAGCGGTAGCGCCGGCGGATATAAGAAAGTCCCATTGGTGCCAAAGCGACGAGAAGAATACTGGACATCAAAAGAAGAAGGATCCACGAGTGGCACTGCATGAAGCCTTGATGCAGTTGGCACCGGGAGGTCGGTTGTGCATGATGAAGTGGTTCTGTCGAGTGAACGGTTCTACGAAATACTGAGGCTGCTCTACGACGGGTGGCAGTGTGTCGACCTGGAACTACAGTGCCATCTACACCATGTGGTTGCCGTGTGCGCAGTTTACGGCCTCCCGTGGATGGTGCAAGTCACACAGTGGGGAGAAGATCTGCTCCAGGTAACTTGGAGTTAATCCCCTGGAGCTGGGCTAATTGGAGCTGCAGGTGTAAAATGCCCTTTTAAAAGACACACACACAGAGATGGGGGCTGCTGATTAGGCTCTGGCCTGAGTGCTGTGAGGAGTCTGTGTGGAGCTTCAGTCTATGTGAGAAGTTGTGATGTAAGACAGTCAGGGAGACTGGATCCTGAGAGCTGAGCTGAGATAAGCTCTGAAGTAAGGCAGCAGAGAAGACTGCTCAAAGTACAGAGAGACACTGGCAAGTAAGTTGGATTGCCTGGAGAATACGGCCAGCAGCTTAAGAAGATACACTGAGTTTTTCAGCATGATCTGGGAGGAGAAAGAGACAGAGGTCCATAACAGGACCTGGCAGGACTTACAGAGCAGCACAGGAAGCTGCTTGTAAGAGGATCAATCTGTGTGACTGCAACAATACAGACGGTTTGCTCTAAAAGTAGAGGACCTACCCCTCTGTGCAAAAGGTTGTATTTTTTACCCGCAGACCGAGAAGTGGTCTCAGGGCTAGTTTGGGTGTTCCTGAAAATATGTAAGCCTGTTTATTTAGATTTTTCTTTTCATGCTGAAATTAAGCTATTGTTCGTTTTTGTATAGTTTATTAAAAGCAAAGATAAAGTATATGGTGACTCAGCGTTTTATGTGGAAATCAGAGGAGCAACCGGTAGCCAAAGGCCGGTCCTGTCACAGTATATTAGGCAATGCATACAAAAAGTGATGAGAAACTTATACCCAGATCTTAGTCAAACAATATGTATATAATAAATGTAGTTAATACATCAGACTGCCATATTAAACCAGTACCTTCATCTAATTGTATCAGAAAAGCACCATACAGTAATGGCTATAACAGTATATAAGGCTACTTGTTTAAAAGGATAAGTCTCTAAACATATACATATCTTGATAGACGATGCTGGGGTCTCCATGCCGCTCAGTACGCCACTGACGTCATCGTTATGGAACTTGAACTGGTCGACGCGAGCGTCTCTGCCAACTTTTTATAGGAGACTACCTGGTGGACCAATTTTGTTAACTCATTGCATTCTTGATCTTTCCAGGACAACAATGTTTACTGTGATACACCAATCTTTGTCAGAATCAAACTTTGTAACCCGTCAATGATTATTGCATTATTTTATTAAACTAAATACCAAGTTTATGCAGTGGTATTCTTGTGATTGCCTTCTTTTTCTTGCTTGGCTCTATAAACAGTATCTTTCATTTATATCTTTGTCATCTTCTTTTGATTATTCATATTGCACTGTCACATGAATTAACCTGTAATTGGATATAAACATTGTAAAACAATATCAGAAGCTTCCAATAAGTATACACATGTACAAAGTTGCCTAAATGTTCAGACACATCATTGCTATGTGTACCATATCAATTTCTATAGCCATAAACCTTGAACTATGATACCATACTCAAATTTTTATCAATTCATAATCTTGATTGATCTTAAAATTCTATACCAGTTTTTGTTTTGTGGGCTTCCTCTAAGTACATTGACACAGGCCAAAGGACTATGTTTCCTTTTTTATCTGAAGGCTTAAAGACCAAGTCTTCCCAAGTCATCATCTCCTGTAACGCATCATGTTCAGGCTTTGTCGGTTTATATTCTCTTATTGGGGAAAGTCTTTCCAAATCCTTAGTCACCGGTTTGATGTAAATATCTATTGCGGCACAACTGGCAGGAGGTGGATTAAAATATGACTGAACTCTCAATCTGTTTATACAGTCTTCTTGTGTTGTATCACTAGAGATTATGTCTCTTGCCCATTTTCTGGAAATGGAATCCAATATTCACAAAGATAAGAATAATTGTTTTTTTAAATTACTTAAATTCATATTACGACATAATTATTTTCTTTTTAATGGCAGATTCTATCTGCAGTTATGAGGTACGCTATGGGCTCTGCTTACGCTACCACCTATGCCAATATCTATCTAGGCTGGTGGGAGCGCAAGCATGTCTTCAATGAAGAAAACTCTAAATTTACTGACAGGATTGTCATGTGGCTCAGATACATCGATGATGTGCTTATTATTTGGGATGGAAGCAATATATAATTAAAAGAATTAATTACTGACCTTAATAACAACCCATTTAATCGGAAATCAGAAAGTTTATTTGATAACAGTCAACCTCATATGTTAATTTCAGATTAAATGGATTGTTATTAAGTAGAATTGAATTTGTAGAGGTAGGTTTTCTATAACCATTCGTACTTAAAGATCCATCCTGGTTTTTCTTTATAAGAATATTCAGAAAGTTTATTTGATCACAGTCAACCTCATATGTTAGATATTCTTATAAAGAAAAACCAGGATGGATCTTTAAGTACGGATGGTAATAGAAAACCTACCGCTACAAATTCAATTCTACATAATAGTAGTGAGTTTTTGTATGTGAGAAGAAATTGCTCAAGTGTTGAATCTTTTAAGACTTAAGCAGGGGAATTAAGTGAGAGACTCAAAGCCAGAGGATACTCTAATACATCAGTTAAGAAGGCTCTTTTTAGGGCTAAACATACGCCTAGACAACAATTACTGTTCCCAAAATGTAGAGAGGCACGACAAGAACCTATACGATTTATTACCATGTATAACAGAAAGTGTAAAAAAAAACTACAATTATAAACAAACATATACCTATATTAAAATCTGATCCAATAATAGATAGATTGATAGATCAAAGAATTGAAATGGGATGGCGGAGACCAAAAAATCTTTGTGACTGTTTGGTAAATAGCCATTTTTCAAATAAAAGTCATTAAGTTCTTTACCCGATGCCTGTGGGCATTGTAAATATATGAGATCAGAAACAGAGTTAAAGGATAGATTGGGAAGAACAGTACAATGTAAAGGCTTCTACAATTCTACAATTGTGGAAGTTCGGGTGTAGTCTATTGTTTGGAATGTACCCGTATATTAAACTATGTAGGTACGACTTCCAGAGAAATTAGAAATAGGTTGGGAGAACATCTATCCAATATTAGGAATGCACAGTCAGATATGGAGAAAAAGAGAAATGTTACTTTGGTTGCTAGACATTTTTTGACCCAACATAATGGTAAACCAGATTTGAGCTGTGGAGTCTTACACAAAACACGTCTAGGGATACAGAGAGGTAACCTAGAATTAGAACTTCTTAAAATAGAAATGAGATGGATTACGTTATTGAATACTGTCACCCCTTGGGGGTTTAATGAGAACAATCATTTTACCCCTTTTTTTGTGATAATAATAGGTGTAATGAAAATTGAAAGAATATAAGTCATCATTTATTTAAATTACCTTATCAATACAATAGAAGAATGACGTATATAATCATTACATTTTGGAATCTATATCACTCTACTTATGGGTATCTAATTGTGGTAGAGTTAAGAAAATGGCATTTACTGTAGCAAAGATCTAAGTATAGATACATTTTATATAGTTAAGAAAATCTGGAGTGCATGATAATGCTCCAGGATTTTGTTATACTGTGATATCTTTAAAGGCTATGGATATAAGAGTAGTCGAGATGTAACTCTGTCAAGGTAAAGGTAGTAATTACTTTAAGATTTAGCTTATCCATATTATTGTGTATGCTATAAGGCTATTTGCTGTTCAAAAGAATATTTTTTAAGATATTGTACAAGATGGGGGATATAGATAGGGTAACTAGTAGCCATGCAATTTATAATCTTAATGGAGCAAATCTAGGGGTATCAGATATTGAAAGGGATTTGGGAGTACTAGTGGACAACCACCTAGGTAGCAGTGCTCAATGCCAAGCAGCAGCTGCATAAGCAAGTAAAATATTAGCATGTATTAAAAAGGGTATAAAGGCAAGGTAAGCAAATATAATTCTACCACTATACAAATCCCTTGTACACCCTCATTTGGAATATGGAGTACAATTTTGGGCACCACTTCATAAAAAGGACATTTTAGAGCTGGAAAAAGTACAGAGAAGGGCAACAAAACTAATAAGGGGAATGGAGGGGCTAAGTTATGAAGAAAGACTAATCAAATTAAACTTATTTTCGCTAGAAAAAAGGCATCAACGAGGGGATATGATTACCTTATTTAAATACATCCGGGGTCAATATAAGGCTTTGTCAAGTGAACTTTTTGTAGCAAGAAATTTTCAACTAAAAGAGGACAACCTTTGAGCTTAGAGGAAAAAAGATTTCACCTTAAACAAAGAAAAAGATTCTTCACAGTTAGGGTTGTTGAACTGTGGAATTCTCAATCAAAGGAGGTGGTGACCGCGAATTTGATAGATAACTTCAAAAAGGGGTTAGATATATTTTTGAATAAAGAGGGCATTCAAGGTTATTCTAGATAACTAGTGAAGGAATATTGATCCAGGGAGAAATTTGATCGCCAGTTTCTGGGGTCAGGAAGGAATTTTGCTTTTTTTTCCCCCTATGAGACAATTGGCAAAGTTTCAATGGGGTTTTCTGTTTGCCTTCCTCTGGATCAATTAAAAATTAATAACAAATAGTCCACATATTAAAAAGATCAAGAGAGATCTAAAAAGGTTGAACCTAATGGACTAATTCTTTATTCATACTCATATACTATACTATTAATAATTAATTAACAACTAATTAATTAATAACTAATCCGCATATTGCAGATCAGGGGAGATCTTAACAGGTTGAACTTGATGGACTGAAAGTCTTTTTTCAACCTTAATTATTATGTAACTATGTAACTATGTAACTAGGATTTCTTAATGAATAGCATCTAAATACATATGTGGATTTTATTGATTTTTAAGCCCTTATTATATAGCATTTCTTGATATGGTAATTTTTTGTATACTGAATTTAATCATGGTTAATGTGTAAAATATGGAGACCACATGAGTAATAGTATGAATTATATTACATATCATAATCAAGATTATAAAAATTTAAGTATGATATCATAGTTCAAGGTTTATGGCTATAGAAATTGATATGGTACACATAGCAATGATGTGTCGGAACATTTAGGCAACTTTGTACATGTGTATACTTATTGGAAGCTTCTGAGATTGTTTTACAATGTTTATATCAAATTGCAGGTTAATTCATGTGAAAGTGCAAAATGAATAATCAAAAGAAGATGACAAAGATATAAATGACAGATATCGTTTCTGGAGCCAAGCAAGAAAAAGAAAGACACTTGGCATTTACTTTAATAAAATAATGTAATAATTATTGATAGGTGACAAAGTAGGATTCTGACAAAGATTGGCATATCACATTAAACATTTTTGTCCTGGAAAGATCAAGCATGCAATGAGTTAACAAATTAGGTCTACCAGGTAGTCTCCAATAAAAATCTGGCAGAGACACAGCTAAGAAGGTCCTGGAAGAAGCGTTTCCCATGAAACACGCGCACCGACCAGTTCACGTCCCATAGTGACGGCGTTAGCGGCGTGCTGAGCGGCATGGAGACCCCGGCAACGTCTATCAAAATATGTATATATATAGAGACTTATGCTTTCAACCTTATATACTGTTATAGCCAATATACTGTTATAGCCAATAGTACTGTTATAGCCAATATGGTGCTATTCTGATATAATTAGATGAAGGTACTGGTTTAATATGGCAGTGTGATATAATAACTACTGTACATTTATTACATACATATCGTTTGACTACAATCTGGGTATAGGTTTCTCATCACTTTTTGTATGCATTGGCTAATATACCTATAGGTTTATTTGTCGTAGGTATATATTTACATTCTTTGAGCAGTACATACTGTGGGCCTCATTCAGTTGTGATTTGGCCTATTGAATAGGGCTCATTATAAGCACAGCGCATACTTTTTTTACAGAAGTTTTTAGTTAGTGAATACCTTGCATTTGGATAGAAGATCACTAACTAAAAACTTCTGTAAAAAAATGTGTTCTGTGCTTATAATGAGCCCTATTCAATTGGCCAAATCGCAATTGAATGAGGCTCTGTGTATATATAAGGGCTTTATAGCCACGCAGTTGGCACATGAGATTGCATATAGGATTTATTGTGGGCACTTAGCACTTTAGTGTTTAGTAGAGGGTAATATAATTTAGTTTCTTTACAGGCTATGGGGGTAAATGGTGTATCCCCAGTTCTATTACCAGAACATGGGCAGTTTATATAGGTAGGGGAAAGTATAGAGGAGTAAGTGGTAGGTTCCGCTACCACCATATTAAACCAGGAACATTTATCATAGTTAGTTTGCACTAGCATTTGCACTTTTTCTGCACTTTATACATATATATTTTGTTTGTATTGGTATGTTCATTTTATGTGCCAACATTTATTTCTATGACATCAAGTGTATTTATTTTCATAAGTGATGAGACTTGCACGGTTCTATATTGTGTAATTAGTAATTCATATGGTTTGTGATGATTTTACATTTTTAATTGTCGTGATTACATTTTATGTTCTAATAAACTTTTAAATACATGCTGTGTCTTAATGGTGAACGCCAGACTACGATATTTCATTTCCTAGAAGTGGTACCATTGGGAACTATTAAGTGTCTTTTTGTTGTGATTTTGCATATAGTTATGAAGGGTAGGTTCCCACAAGAATTAAATATTATTTACATGAAACAATATGACATAACAGTCATTAATTGTTGCAAATTGATATATGAATGTTACACAAATGTGATGTATGTGGATGTCTCAAAACCCCAACCATTGGAAATACACTAACAAGGTGATAATGGTATAACAAAGCTTTACTACCAGGGTCACATGTGGTCACTATACCACTGCAACAAGAATCTGATGAAAAAAAGGATCATCAGTAATCACTCCATTTAATTAAAGTAACCATCAATGCGCATAGCACTTACTTCTGGTCATCATCTGCTCCACTGAGCAGACGCATACAAATTTAGAATATCTCATCCAGACCAGTTTCACACATACAGTGTGTTCCTCAAACAAAAGTTTGAAAAAGGTGGTCAAATAAAAAAAAGCGGAGGTAGATAAAAAAAAAAAAGAGAAAACATGCATGTACAGGAATTACAGTGCTAAATACTGTAACTGTAACAATATATCAAATCCCTTTATTTCAATCTGCAAACATTACTAATAGAGATGTCGCGAATAGTTCGCCGGCGGACTGTTCCCGGCGAACATAGCATGTTCGCGTTCGCGGCGAACTGCAAACATATGCGAGATTTGACCCGCCCCCAATACTTTATCATTGAGCAAACTTTGACCCTGCATGTCACAGTCAGCAGACACATTCCAGCCAATCAGCAGCATACACTCCCTTCCAGACCCTTCTACCTCATGGACAGCAGCCATTTTGGAATCAGAACTAACTTGCAGTCTTACTGAGAGGAGGTAGAGTGTAGGAGATACTGCATCAATAGGGAAAACCATAGCTAGGCAAGTTTATTCAGTGTCCAGTGCAGTGCTGAAGGACTCTTGTGCATTATTATTATTATTATTACTTCTATATAATGTGTAGCTGTACCAGCTGGGCATGCATTATTATTATTATTATTATTATTATTATTATTATTATTATTATTATTATATAATGTGTAGATGTACCAGCTGGGCATGCTCTTGTGCATTATTATTATTATTAGTAGTAAAATACTACTACTAATAATAATAATGCACAAGAGCATGCCCAGCCGGTACATCTACACATTATATAGTAATAATAATAATAATAATAATAATGTAGAAGAGCATGCCCAGCCGGTACATCTACACATTATATAGTAATAATAATAATAATAATAATAATAATAATAATAATAATAATGCACAAGAGCATGCCCAGCCGGTACATCTACACATTATATAGTAATAATAATAAGAATAATAATAAAGCAGAAGACCTCCCCTGTGTCTCCCCCCCCACTCACTCCCATGTGTCTCTCTCCCCCCCTCTCCCCTGTGTCTCCCCCCACTCCCTCCCATGTGTGTCTCTCCCACCCTTGCCTGTGTCTCTACCCCCTCCCCCTTCCCCAGTGTTTCTTTCCCCCCTCTCCTGTGTCTTTTCCCCCTTCCCTCTTCCCTGTGTCACTCCCCCCTCCCCTGTGTCTCTACCCCCCTCCCTTCCCGTGTTTCTTTCCCCCCTCCACTGTGTCTTTCCCCCCTTCCCTCTCCCCTGTGTCTCTCCCCCCTCATCTGTGTCTCTTCCCCCTTCTCCCCTGTGTCTCTACCCCCTCTCCCCTGTGTCTCTACCCCCTCTCCCTTCCCCTGTGTTTCTTCCCCCCTCCTCTGTGTCTTTACCCCCTTTCCTCTCCCCGGTGTCTCCTCACCACTCCCTCCCATTAGTCTCTTCCCCCCTCTCCCCTGTGTCTCTACCCCCCACTCTCTCCTGTGTCTCTCCCCCCTCCCATGTGTCTTTTCCCCTCACCTCTCCCTTAGCCTGTTTCTCTTCCCCCCTCTGCCCTGTGTCTTCCTCCCCCTCTCCACTGTGTCTTCCTCCCCCTCTCCCCTCTCCTGTGTCTTCCTCTCCCTCTCCCCTGTGTTTCCTCCCCCTCTCCCCTCCCCTGTTAGCTTCTATACGCATACATACATATGATAAGAAATCGGGGGGGGGGGGGGGTTACCTGTGTACTGTATAATATTGTATTGCATTATGTTATATTATATCACTAGCGACTTGCCTGGCACAAATGACGGGGCAATAATAAAAAATAAAAAAGTTTGAAGCCATGGCAATGCTGTTTGCCACACAATGTGATGCTTTTTGTACTCTGAGGACCTTCGGCGCTCATTGTGAGCCTCTTCCCTCGTGTCCTTCATGTTTCGGCTTTGCAATGATCAATCTTCGGCGCTCATCGCAAAGACAGATATATAAGTACAGTGTTAAATATATACATTTTTTTGTGCAGTGTAAATTAAAAAATGTATTCAGGTCTCAGAGTATAATAAAGTGATTTAGATTTGTAACTGCTTTGAGAGTGCTATCGCTGGCAGCCAATGAGCAGTAATCCAGATATATAACTGCAGAGTAAAAAGTAAAACATTTTAGTGTAGTGTAAAGTCTACATTTTTATTTTCCATTACTAATTAATACTTATTAAATGAATGCACGATAATAACTATTGTGAATGAACAAATGTATTAGGAAGTGCGAAGCGTTAATGTATGTAAAGTAACCGCAGTGTAAAATATGCTATTAAGCATATTTTTTTTATATATATATTTTTTTTAATAATAATGAATTAATTAATTACTAAAATACTTTACCTATTTGTAATTAATATATCCAGTGATCAATAACCTGAAGAGCTAACTAAAAAAGATTTTCCTAAAAAGCCGTACGAGGTAAAGATACACTATTAACAAGGAGGCTAAATCATCCACACCCGCTTACCACATACACATTCCCCACGATTTTACAACACTAACTTACACAATGCGGAAGTACCCAGCTACCCTAACGGCTTCCACTCGCGCGCGCAGCCTATTTACACTACACTCATGCACACATTGCTGACACTTACACAGCAGCTCCACAGCACTGAAAACCTACATTGTATGCTGCAGGAACATGAAAACAGATTGTCAGCTCTTCAGCACAATGCTTCCTGCATATATTACTTACAAATAGGTAAAGTATATTCATTTAGTAATTATTTCATTAGCATACAAAAATACATATACACAAAAAAAACATTATCACATTAAACATAAAAGCCATTCACTGCGCGCCTCACAACGAGCGCCAACGCTGCTCATAGCACACAAAGCCTTGCAATAAGCGCAAAAAACACATCACCGCCGACCAAAGAATAACAGCAAAAGCGCCTATCAGAAAAAAAATACAACCAACAGCCTCGCAATGAGCGCCGAAGGATATCCGACCGCCAACAAAATGAATGTCTCGTCCAAAACAATTCCCTGCCTTACAATCTTATTGCCGCCATTTTTTGACGGGCAAGTCGCTAGTAAATATATAAAGATCAAGATAATAAAAGTATCAGGAAATGTAACACAAAGATGCACGCGCGTCTGAATAATACGACAAATACAGATTTTTGTCATAAATGATATGATCGCAGTATTGGGTCATAAACCCTAAACACTGGAATCTGTTACATACAATTTACTGATGATGTCATTAATGGGCTTCAAGGGGGGGGATCTCTTTTCCTACTTTTTGAGCGTTGCAAATCCAACATACGCAGAGCGGAAACGCCACATCTGTGGGACACACACAAAGGGGTTCACTTTGGGAGAAAAAAACAAACAAATATGAAATATTTAATAATCATATTTTGATGTTACCAACAGATAAGGAAACAAAACTGAGGTTATTATATCTAATAGTAGCAAGCCTGGGAGTACTGGGAGTAATAATACTGCAGCAGGAGGTCAGGACTAATGTCACCTATAGACCCCCAGACAGATAAAGGTCAGTACTAATGTCACTCTATAGACCCCCAGTCAGATAAAGTTTTGAAATGTTTCTTGGATAGCATTGGGGCTAAAGGAGGTTTGGCCATCAGGTAGTCTAAAGATACCGTATATTATGTCCTCACTTGGGGGGTAAAGACACTAATAATTCCTCCAATAAAATTCTGTTTTTTTATGTGGGCAAGGTCCCTGGTTAGCCCATTGGGTTATCTGTTAAAAAGAATGGTGCAGAGACTGTGGGGGCTGTTAGCCTCCTTGTCCCCGTGTGGCCGTTTAGAATCCCTGCTGCTGCATGTTTCAGCTTTATTAAGGTGTAATTGTACAGCGTTTGACTCAAGTAGCTGCCTGTGCTGGGTCAGTTTGGCTTAATTGCTGCGCCCTTTTCCTGCCAAGATGGCGACCGTCAGTCCATGGGCCTCTATATCCCCTTCACTACCTTTGTCCCCGCTTGTGTGCTTATTTGAGATGGCCCCCCTTTATATCTCTGACCCGTGGCCTTCTCAGGTCCCCCCCTCAATCTCTGAGTGTGGGTATGCGGGCTGGGGCGTTGAATCAGGCCTACCTTCTTCTCTGCTTGCTGCAAGATCAACAATACCTAATTTTTCAGGCATGTGTACATGCCTAATTTTTCTGGCCTCTGGTGCTGCACTGTGCCCTTAACAACCAAACCCCCAAAAAAGGCACATAACAGTGATTAAACTGATAGGAGTAGTACTACTTAACACACAACTCATATCTGGTGTAACAGTAGTGTACATTTAAAACAAAAAACATTTTTTCTACTGTAATAGATTGCATAGCAGTTAGTTGTCTGCAAGCGTGTGTCAGACCTACAGCGTCTACTCTGCCAACTTCTGCAAGTGCACAGTGCCACTCATATCTGTTGTCACAGTAGCTTTGACGCATAGTACCAATCTGTCAAAACCGGTAATGATAAATGAGGTCTAGAGTAGCCTGGTTCCCTTATCCTCTACAGGTTGAGACCTAATGTTTGGGTGACTCCAGACCAACACATGAGTACAAGCAGCACACAAACTCAAAGCCGCCATCCTCCTCCTGGTCCAGCATCATCAGCCACATCAACCACTGCTGTCCTCCTTGCCCCCTCTCAACCATCCGCCACTGCGTCTCTCGCCTTGAGCAGTTCCTGCTCATTTGCCCATAGTCAGGTGCCTGTAAAGGACATGTTTGAGCGTAAGAAGCTAATGTCTCAAAGTGCCCCAAAATTGAAGTGATACGACCAACAAAGCATCTTTTTCCATCTCCCGGTTCTAAAAATCCAGGCCTTATACACGCCCCCTGATATGTGCTGTAACAGGTTTTAAACTGATAAGAGTAGTACTACTTAACACACCTTATAATAATGCAGAGAGAGGCAATGCATGAGAGGAGTCTGAAGAAGAGGAGTCAGAGGAGGAAGGTGGCTTTGAGGAGGTGGAAGACCAAACACAGCAGGCGTCCCAGGGGGCTTGTTGTCACCTTTCGGGGACCCTTGGTGGCTGGGTGGAGGAAGAGACCTTCAATGACATCAGTGAGGACAAGGAACGGGACATGGCTAGCTTGGTATCCAACCTTGTGCAAATGGGGAGTTTGCGGTTGTGCAAATGGACTGTTTGCGGTTGTTTGCGGTGCATTAAACGGGGAGTTTGGTCTGTCACTGTGAAGCGGGTGTAACCCTTACACTACCTGATCAATACAACATCATACCTGATGTTTTAAAGCACGTTATTCCAAACAATTTAGGAATGTTAGGTAATTTATGCCCTTTATGGCTTAAAACCAGACTCTGTATCAACTATGTAATTTTCCGTGGGAGTTTTGCCATGGATCCCCCTCCGGCATGCCACAGTCCAGTTGTTAGACCCCTTGAAACAACTTTCCCATCACTATTGTGGCCAGAAAGAGTCCCTGTGGGTTTTAAAATTTGCCTGCCCATTGAAGTCTATGGCGGTTTGCCGATGTTCCCCCGGTTCTCGAACATTTGCGGCGGTTCGCGTTCGCGGTTCGCGAACCGAAAATTTTATGTTTGCGACATTATTAGCGAGTAGCAGTAGTCATGATGAGAGAGTGTATTAGGATTTTAGTTGTGTCTTGTGTAAGATAGTGGCGAATTCTGGAGACGTTTTGTAGATGGAGAAGGCAAGATTTTGTTAGTGACTGCATGTGAGTGATGAAAGACAGGGTAAGGTCCAGTAGGACCCCAAGGCAACAGGCTTGGGAGGTGGGAGTGATGATGTCATTGTTGACAGTGAGAGAGACACTGTGGTAGAGGGAGGGAAGATTAGGAGTTCAGTCTTAGACATGTTGAGTTTGAGATGGTGGGTGGACATCCAAGAGGATATACTAGAAATCAGTTGGAGATTTGGGTTAGAAGAGAGGGGGATAGATCAGGTGATGAGAGGTAGATTTGAGTGTTATCTGCATAGGGATGATACTGAAGCCCAGTAGGGTGCCAAGTGAGGATGTGTAGATAGAGAAGAGGAGGGTGCCTAGGACTGAACCTTCGGGTACACCAATAGACCTCAATTTAACCCTATCACTCATGCGGCTCTATACAGAGCCCCATGAGCCCATAATTAACCCTATCCCTCATAGGGCTCTATACAGAGCCCAATGAGTCCCTAATTAACCCCGTCACTCATGGGGCACTATACAGAGCCCCATGAGCCCTTAATTAACCCCATCACTTATGTGGGTCTATACAGACCCCCATAAGCCTCAATTTAACTCTATCACTCATGAGGCTCTATATAGAGCCCCATGAGCCCATAATTAAACCTATCACTCATGAGCTCTATACAGAGCCCCATGAGTCCCTAATTAACCCCATCTCTCATGGGGCACTATACAGAGCCCCTTGAGCCCTTAATTAACCCCATCACTCATGGGAGTTTATAAAGACGCCCATAAACTTCTATTTAATCCCATCAGACCAATAGGGGTCTATACAGTCTCCTATATGACACTAATAACCCCTATAATAATGCTATAAGTGCCATAAGGGAAAATAAAAAAAGAATTTCTCACCTAAAAAGGAAAATAAATGTACATATAAGCATACTACATACATTAACCCCTATCTAAATACATTAAACACTGTCTAAATACAGTATTAACCTATCTACATACATTAACCCATATCTAAACATATCTACATACATTAACCCCTATCTAAAACTAACTACATACAGTAACCCCTATCTGAATACAGTATTCACCTTACTAAACATATTAAAACCCTAAATCTAACCTAAAATAGAATAAATAAGGCCACTTACCTTGCCTAGATGTCCCTCCAGGGACAACAGGTTTCCTGATGCAGGTCTCATCCCTAGGAAAAAAAGAAACATGAAATTAGTACAAAATTTAAACTTACCTTTGTGCGATGTCCTTCTTCTCTTCTTCCCCGGCTGGGCCCTTGAAAAAACACAGCCGCTCTAAGAAATACAAAAAAAAAAAAAAAACACACAACGCTAATGAGGCTTCTAGCACTGCCTCTGGTAGAAAAACCGAAATGGCGCCTTCTGATTGGCTGAAATGGCTTTTAATTGGTTTAAAAAAGATTGACAGGTCCATCAGCCAATCAGAATGGGATATAGGGGTGTATCCCATTCTGATTGACTTGCACCTTGGCGCCTTCTGATTGGCTACAATGTGACTGCCATTTCAGCCACTCAAAAGGCGCCATTTGTTTTTTCTCCTGGAAGCAGCGCTAGAAGCCTCATTAGCATCTGGGAGCTCCTCCAGGGAGGAGCTCCATTTGTTTTTTTAGATTTTTTTAGTGCTGCATTTTTTTTCAAAGGCCCAGCCGGGGAAGAAGAGAAGGATGGGGACATCCCGAAAAGGTACGTTTAATATTTTTAATGTTTATTTTATTATGTTTGTGTTTATTCTTCGACTAATGTGATGTTTCTTTTTTTCAGGGGCCCAGCTGGGCAAGACAAGAAGAAGGACGGGGAAATGGTGGAAAGGTAAGTTTAATATTTAGAATAATTATAATGTTTTGTGGTGTTTAGATTTGTACTAATTTCATGTCTCTTTTTTTCCTAGGGGTGAGACCTGCGTCAGGAAACCAGTTGTTGCTGAAGGGACATCTAGGCAAGATAAGTGATCTTATTTATTCTATTTTAGGTTAGATTTAGGGTTTTAATATGTTTAGTAAGGTGAATACTGTATTCAGATAGGGGTTAATGTATGTAGTTAGGTTTAGATAGAGGTTAATGTATGTAGATAGGTTTAAATATGGGTTAATGTATGTAGATCAGTTAATACTGTATTTAGATAGGGGTTAATGTATGTAGTTAGATTTAGATAGGGGTTAATGTATTTAGACAGTGTTTAATGTAATTGGATAGGGGTTCATGTATGTAGTATGTTTATATGTGCATTTATTTTCCTTTTTAGTTGAGTAATTATTTTTTTATTTTCTGTAGTGGTGGGGTGTTTTTATTTTTTGTAAATTAAGTTTTATTATTTTTGTAAATTTGTTTTTTTTTATTTTTGCTAAATTAGGTTTTATTATTTTATGTAAATTAGTTTTTTTAATTTTCAGTAATGTGGGTTATTTTATTTTATGGAGTGTTCTTTTTTTATTTTCTATAGTGTTCTGTTTTTAATTTTCAGTAATGTATTTTATTATTTTCAGTAATTTGGTGTTTATTTTTTTTATTTTTATATGATAGGGGTTTACTTGGTATATTAGGGGTTATATAGGACTAGTTAGGGTTATATGGGCCCAGTTAGGGTTACATAGGACTAGACAGGGTTAAATAGGTCTAGATGGGGTGACAAATATACAGTTTGGGTTAAATATGACCAGTTAGGGTTAAATATGACCAGTTAGGGTTAGATAGGCCCATTTAGGGTCATATAGGCCAAGTTATAGTTAAATAGGACTGGATTGGCTTACATATGACTAGACAGGGTTAAATAGGTGTAGATGCGGTGAAAAAGGTACAGTTAAGGTTAAATAGGTACTGTTAGAGTTAAGTAGGCCTAGATAGGCTTATTGGGTCCAGATAGGGTTAACAGGGCTTAGTATGGGTTAATGGAGTATAGTTAGGGTTAATAGTGTAGTGCTTAGACTTTGTGTTATGAGGGTCCTGGAGGACCTTTGTGGTACTTATAGTGTTATTATAGGGATTATTAATGTCCTATAGGGGTCTATATAGACCCCTATTGGACTGATGGGGATAAATAGAGGCTTATGGGGGTCTGTATAAACCCCCATAAGTGATGGGGTTAATTAAGGGCTCATGGGGCTCTGTATAGAGCGCCATGAGTGATAGGGTAAAATAGATGCTTATGGTGGTCTGTATAGACCTCCATAAGTGATGGGGTTAATTAAGGGCTCATGGAAGTCTTTATAGAGCCCCATGAGTGATAGGGTTAAATGGAGGCTTGTGGGGCTCTGTATATACCCCCATGAGTGATAGGGTTAATTAGGGGCACATGGGGCTCTGTATAGAGCCCCATGAGTGATAGGGTTAAATAGAGGCTTATGGGGGTCTGTATAGACTCCCATAAGTGATGGGGTTAATTAAGTGCTCATGGGGCTTCAAAAGCTTCAGACTGGTGTAAGCTCTGAGTTGCAGGTCGGCTATTTTCACAGGGGCATCACTCGGAACCTGATCCAAGGTAGCAAAATGGAGGCAATTAAATAGCTTCATTGCCTGCGTTTTCCACTTGCGACCTCAGATCTCAAAAACGGAGCAATTGAATGAGGCTGTATGTCAGTTATGTAAAATACCTGGAGCATAGTCTTTTTATCTCTAAACATAGTTCGCACATTATAGATAATGGTGATAACGCTATCAACTACTGCATCAATTTTCAAAAACATGAGTGTAAAATCTTGAACTTAAAAAAATTTGGAGTTATGTCTTTATGTACTTATCCATAGAAAACAGGCATCATGGCCTCTTCTTTGCTCTGCAGATCCTAGTAAATCTAGAAATGTTATTATTGGCATTGTTTCAATAACATGAAATATCTTATTTGTTGCAAATACAAAATTGCTATGTATGGGGAAAAGTGTTCATGCTTTAATGCACATATCTGTAGGTTTCTATATGCGTGTTTTTTAACCAGATAAAAAATATTGTTTGCAACCACCAGATAATATTATGAAAGTTCAAAAAATGACATATGTACTATAAATAACTGAGGAAAAGCAGAACAGAAATACAAGATTTAAAGGCCAGACAACCCTTCAAGAATAAAAAAAAAGAAACATGTGAAAGAGGAGATTTCCACGGATGCCAAATTAAATGATTCATTCTAACATTGTGAATACCGGGGTATCTTAATTCTGTATCATTCTACAATATGACATGTATAAACAAGGTGCATTTAATGGATCATGCCATATTTTAGTGATGGGCACAATATTTCACTTAAGAGACAATTATATGGCTCTCCTATCCTTAAAAGAGCATCACAAAACATGAGCTCATTTTTTATCATTAGTGAAAAAACTTAAACAGTGATGAGAAGTGTTTTGTAGGACAAGACATAGATGATGTCAGCTATGGAAGGAGAAATATACTTTATGTTGTTGATGAAGGACATATTCCCCTTCAGAAACATGCTGGTGGACAAAAGGGAAGCTTCAGAGGGCTCCATGCATGTCAGTGGTTGCATATTGTCCACCATGACCATATGTAATCAGTAAGATAATCTACTTGTTTGGATAGTTATGTTTTTCTTCAAATTCATACTTTAATTATCTGCAGATATGGTCAAAACTCAGCATAATGTATAAAATAACTAATAATTAAGGGTTAGTACAAATATCTTGTCCTATCTTAATAAATGAAAATGATGTTAGCAGGTTGCATATCTTAGCAGGTTGACAGGAACAAAATAGCTACACAAGGTGTTAGGATCTAAAAGAGAAAATATTAACAAAGATAACAAAGCAGAAAAATTTGAAAAACTAGGAAGCACATAAACATTGGTCACATACCAATCATATCCTCACATTAAGCTTTTTGGGCATATGCACCAAAAAACAATCATGTTCTTCCAGATTGTTGTTCTGAAAAGATTATTTCAGTCCTTTTTTCATTCTTTTTTTGCAGGTGGTAGGTTTCGCTCTGGGCCCCAGTCTTTTTTCATGGTGTTATCAAGTTTACAAATCCCTTTCTTCTCTCAATTTAACTTCATATATGTACCGTCCTCCCTTAGGTCAGATTGTTGTTTTTTTAAATGAAGCATTTCTCAATATTTTTCTTGCTTGTGAGCAGTTCTGAAATGTATGTTCACAAGTTTAGATCCAGGCAAAGAAATCAAAATCACAGCCATACATTTGGGCTTTCAGTCCAGGCGTCAAAATATTACATGCTAACACATGTAGTATAAGATTAAACAGAACAGGCCAAACTGTGTAACAATAAAACACGCTTAAACATACATTAAGCTTATGAAGGATGTTCACATCAAAATATTCGAAAATCAAATCCTAAACATGGGTCAGTATAAATACCAAGAAATTAGACATAAACATAATGATTTAGAATAGAGGCATTCTACAAACATAAGAAATGAATAACAAGACAAATACAAATAGTCAAATAATTCTTCATATCAGCATGGTGAGGACAAGGATCTAGTAGTTGTGATAAAAACATGGAAATGAAGAAGAGGGTCTAAATAAATTTAAAAAAAGTGGACAAAGAGAAAATACCACATTCTTCCCATATCACTGTCCTCTTCCCTGCAACATACTTTGAAAAAAATGCAGTCCTGTGCTGTTCCAATGAGGCTTTTAGCTAGTCTGCCCCCCCCTCGACCTGAAGTCATATGTTGTCAAAGCACTTGATATATCCTGATGTCATGTGACTACAACTGAAGGAGATGCTGATAGCCTCATTCAGAACCTTATAGCGCTGATTTTTAACCCAGGTATGTTGTAGTGGAGAGAAGGCATGGGAAGAATAGAGGGAAAAGAGATGGAGGAAGAGGGATTGGGTGGTGAGGGGCGGGCGATGGGTGATGAAAAATCTTACAGTTCCCAAAAAGGTGCCTCCATAGTCATGGACCTTGGAGGCGAGGGACTAGACACTCCTGTGTTTCCAGCTAGTAGTATATGTCAGTTATAAACAAGGTGTCACAATTAGCAGTTTTATATGTGGGTATTCAGTGCTCCCACACCAGAAAGTGATCATGCATAAGTAGATGCGACTGCATCTGAATCCCTCTCATAAAGTGAAATCTAAGATGTGATCTCTAATTTATAACCTTTACACAGTGCATACAATCAAAGCATAGAAAATGTAAAACATAAAGCCTCACATGATGTGTCTTCATCCCTTGGATGTGACTATCATTCACTGAGAGAAACGTTGTGTTTTTTAATTTCAATAAAAGTATATTAGGTCATATGTACTAAAATGAAAAGATTGAAGAACATTTTGTTGAGTGATATATTTTAAATTCTGTAAATTAGGATTATTTAATTTTTTCGGCATTAAAGTACAGCATGACAGCATTCCCAGCTTGCAGTGCTGACCCACAAGTGAAACAGGTGTTTTTTGTCAAAAACTGTTACCACATCAACATTCATTACGTAATGTGATTTTCCAAAGCAGAACTGCAGTCCTGTGGTAACAAGCCAATGCTTGTGGGACAGTTACAGAAAACCTTTTAACATATATCTTAAAAGACCATTGTGAATATTAAATGTATTATTTTAAAGGACTGGACTTGAAAATAATATTTTTTTAGAATGGAAATTAAAATAATATGTTCTGTAATTAATTATTTGTCATAAACAATTGTGCCATTGTGTTTTTGTCAACTTCCTAAGGTTGAAGGATACTTGATTGTCCAAGAGGTTTATATCTGCACAATAAGAATGATGCATGCTCAACTGCAAGAGCTTTCAGCAACTATAATGCAAAACTAATTAGTTTACAAGGACACATGCTTCTGAGAAAGCATTCAAGAATGAAGTTCCAGCCGTCTTCTGAGGAGGAGAAACGAGTAACGGGAAACCGCAGATATAAGGTCTGTAGGCTGGCAGGATCAATGCCAGGCACAAGAGGGGGCATTATATAGGCAGAAGGCCTATGGGGCTGATACAAATGGCCAAAAGAAGTGAGGGCATGTTAAAAGGGGGTCCCAGCATAAGGGAAAGGTGGGACAGAGTAAGGGAAAGTTAGGCATGGCGCAAGTAGGGATCTCTGCAATGTTAGTTGGGATGCAGGTGGGGATAAACTTGCAGGATAGACAGGCTAGTCAGAGACATTCAGCTTCCCTGACGGACCGGATACATTATGCTTCTCCAATAGGTACCTGCGCACATAGCATTTCCAGCTCTATGAGATCAAGAGGTAATGGGGGAAAGAGGTGCCCGGAGTGGGGCAGGGAAACCTGTTACTCTCATTCCAGGCATTTCAAGAAAGTGGTTGAAGGATATTTGTCTTCTCTGGACCAGAGTCCCCCTGATATAAGTGATCAATTCACCAGGTGAGCAGACATGCACCTATAGGTGAACACATCACTCAGGAATTAAAAAAAGAATTTAACATCATGATAAAAAAAAGGATTTTAAAAAAGAGGAAGAAGAACGTAGGAGGAAATATAGAAAAATCCCCAAAATAATTGGCTGAAGGCCTATGTTATTGTGGCCAGTATTATTGGTGAGAAGCATCCAGAGTGCTTTTCTTCATTTTTTTGCTACCTGGATGAAATGGAAAGTATTCATAGGACATATGGGAGTTTAATGGAATGGGATGGTAGAGATCCAGAAGTTGCGGAAGTTTTTTAAACCGATGCAGCCACTTCAGGAAAAAAGCGTTTTTGTTTTGCAATATGTGTAAATGGGGCTCATCATGTAAGTTTAAGCATTACTGTTCAGGGTGAGTCACCCCCTTTTTAGTTGCTTCTAGAGAGCAAAGTCACAAAAGTTAGATGTTTTAAAGGGGGAGGATAATGGTAGTGGTAAAAAAAGCTGCCATGGTAAAGAGCTTATGCTAGGGTATGGGCATCAGCCATATTATACATAGGTTTTTCCAATGGTTTAACTATACCCTTCTCTGTTTCTGTTGATACCAGGTGCCCTCCTAATTTGAAGTCTGCTAGGGAGAACCCTTCATTGGTCTTGGAGAAATTATATGTGGAAATAGACAAGGGCAGGATGACAGGTCAATTTTTGCATTTACCTATTCCTAATTTTAGAGTCTCTCCATTAGGTTTATTGCCCAAGAAGAAATCTGTCCGTTTTCATTTAATACAGCACCTATAGTATCCTATCCCAGGAGTACTTATGGGATAGGATAGATAGGCAGGCGGTTAATCTTGTTAGTAGGGCAGGTTGGGGTGTGTTACTGAAAAGGCTGGATATAGAATATTTTTTTTCATTTACTGCCACTACATCCATCTTCTAATTATTTATTAGACTGTCATGTGGAGAAACAGTATTTTGTGGATTTATATTTGCCTATGGGTAGCTCTGTTTCATGTTTGTGCTTTGAAATGTTCTGTTGGTTGTTTGGTGACCAGTCACTGGGCAGGTTTAGATTTATTAGTACACTTTTTAGATGACTTCTTATTTGTGGGCCATGGAGAGTATGGGTTGTGTGCACGTTTATATACAGTAATAGTTTCTTGCTTATGGTTTCAGAATTTGGGATACCTTTACCATCACAAATGGAAGGTAAATAACAAGTTTTTCAGTTTTTTGGGTTCACATATTGATACACACTTGATGGAATGCAGGTAACTGTTTCATATGGTCATAGATTTGAAGATTTAAGGGTGTTAAGAAAGTGACATTTCATAAGATGCAGTCTTTGTTGGGAAAGTTACATTTTGCGTGCTAGATTATGCCCATGGGCAGAACTTTTTTCCAGGAGACTATCATTATGTACAGTGGGGATGAGTCTCCATCACCATCATATTAGGGTTACAGCCAGGCACAAGGAATATTTTAAAGTTTGGCTATTGTTTCATTCAAAATGTAATGGTCAATCTGTCCTTATAAAGGATCCATGGCAACATCAAAATTAGACATTGTTATTGATGCAGCCAGTTCTAAAGGGTTTAGGACATATTTAGGCCATTGGTAAGCTGAGCTATGGCCAAGGGATTGGGTTACAGGGATTTTGTGTAATCTGGCTTTCCTTGAATTTTTTCCCTATTGTTGTTTCTATTTTCTCATTGGGTGAATGTTTGTGCTTCCATCATATGGTCGTTCGTTGTGATAACTTGGGGGTTTGAATAGGCCAATAATACCACTTCAGAATCTTTGTTACCGATAGTAAGACTGCACAGGCCATTGGTATTGAAATGTTTACAATTGTATATATATATTGTAGGTCAGTACATATACCAGGTTTAAGTAATGTTATAGCAGGTGCTCATTCATGGTTTCGGTAGCAGACATTCTGGGAATCAGCACTGGCAGTGGATCTTCAGAAAACACCTATGCCTCAGAAACTTTGGGATTTTGGATTCCAGGAATAGATATCTTGATACATAACTCTTTGGCCCCAGCTAATTGGAGCTATTATTGGTGGAACGGGATAGTTTTTATAGGGTAGCTATGTCTCAGGAGGCTCAGGAAGATATTTTCCAGGTGTTGTTGCATTTAATTTAGCATAATCATGTACAGGATACAACTCCTACTGCCTTGGTGCAGATTCAGCTTTATCAAACTTTTTTACATTTCATGATTTGGAGGATGTCTAGCAGCACTAAGCTGGTCAATATGAGAAGATTGGTATCATATTCTTTATCAGAGCAATTAGTTAGCCCTTTAGTACGATTTTGTTCTAGTGAATGTGAATTTTTGTTATTTAAAACCGTGTTTTGCCTTGTACTTAAAATTTCAGAATTAGTTGTTAAGGAGAATTGTTTATCTATTTGTTTATAAAGATCTAAAACTGATCAGTTAGGCAGGGGCCAATTAATTGTTTTATATCCCATAACAGGTATATGTTGCTCTTATATTTGTGTTGTGTGTTATTTGAAGTTACGCCCAGTGGAAGGGGTCACGTTCTTGTTTCATAGGAATGGGTTGAGTTTATCAGTTTTAGGTAGTTTTTAAGTTTTGCATTTGTTTGTTGGATTTAGACCCAGGTCAATTTAGTACACATTTATTGAGGATTGGGGCAGCAACAGGGACCGTCAGGATTGGTCTAGATGAAAGTCTAGTAAAAAAGTATTGTGAGGTGGGAATTGAACAAGTTCTTACGTTCGTCCTCATTTGTTGATAAAATGTAATTGGCTCTAGGTGTAAGGGGCATGAAGTGGGATCATTTGCTGGAGAGTTTTGTGGGATATGCAGAAATGTTTGACCTTCTGGATGGGGTATTAATTAATTTGGGAGAAATTATTTAGAGGCTGAGCCTATGAGGGACTTCAATAGGCTTATGAACAAAGATGTAAGGTGTTTGCTTTTTTTGTTCCCAAATTTGTTATTTGGTCATAATGATCCTGTCAGACTAGATGGGCTAGATTAAAGCTTAACAAGGTTATGACCTCATTCATAATGCATTTGGAGAGGGTTATTTCAACATAGAGATTAGAGACCCCTAAGGATTACTACTTTTTATCTCAGAGATGAGGTTCATCTCAACAAGGCCGGCCTTACATTGTTTAATTTTTCTTTGCTTGAAGGTATTCAACAAGCCTTTGCTTTGAGTGCTGATGGGGCTAGCTGTGTTTGGCTAGCTGGTGGCAGGAGTGATTGCTCACTGTAAAGTGCAGCCCTGATTATAGGTTTAATTAATCCTTGGTAGTTTTATGCACATACAAGGCATTCTTTATGTTCCTTACTGGTTTTGTTTCTGTCTTGTTTCCAAAAATATTCCTCTTACGCTGCCCTTTCTTTGATTCCTCTGACCTCTGCTTAAAATCAAAACATGCTCTATAATATCCCTTTTCGGCAAAATGCTTCCCTCCAGAACTTTAGTTAAAGGGCCATTGTAGTTTCAAATATTCTATCACGTATTTCAGTGTCTTCAAAAAACACATAGGTTTTTTTAATGAAAAATAAGCAGTCTATAGAAGTGGTTCTGGAACTTTTTAATCTTGGGACCAGCTTGTCACCACCTTTAAGATCCAAAACACTTCAAACCTTGAGATGCTACATGCAACACACTAAAGCTCCCATTCAATTTGCCAAATTGTATTTACTGGAGTCCTTAATGTAGCCTGTAAAAGTTACTGATATTCAATTTGCTACATTTTGCTACTCACAATTCATTTGCGAGTTACAAGCTCAAAATCACTGTGGTTGTAAAAAACGTAACTCCGTTCTATCTACTCCTTTGATGTTTCAAGCCCGCAAATGTTACCAGTGCTAATTCATCACTAGATAGGACTCGTAAGTGGGTTAAACACCTGTGCGTAACACGGTAAAAGCAAATATAAACACACTACTGTACTTTAAAATACTGGAAAATTAATAACAGTCATTATAATTAATTGAACAACAATCTCAAGCTCCCAAATCTGCAATAAAAAAATATTTTTTTACATTTTATTTCCATGTTATATCAATTTTGGCAATCAAGGAGTTAATACATATCAGGCCACCCAAATGGACTAGCACAGTTTCTTCATTAATTTTTATTGAATTCTACATTGCTGGATTGTGAGTACAATAGCATATCGGACTTCTAAACACTAATTAATTGTAGTTTAAACTCCATGTTTTACTGATGTCATGATGACGGTCTCATTTACTATTGGCTCTGTCTAAATTGTAACTTACGGGCTTGCTTAATTGATCATGATCATACCCTGAATTGTTATGTATGGGTTCATAGTTTATGGTTTTAGGCTTTAGCCCTGTAATTGTGGGATTGAGTCAATTGAATACAGCCAGAATTGTAAACACTTTCTAACCCGCAAACATACGGCCTATATGAAGGTAATTAAGGACTTAGGGGCTCATTCAATTACAATTTGGCCAATTGAATAGGGCTCTGAATAAGCACATAACATACATATTTTTAAAAAAATCTTTAGTTAGTAAGCATCTATCCAAAAGCAAGGTTTTCACTAACTAAAAACTTCTTTAAAAAAAATATGCTATGTGCTTATATAGAGACCTATTCAATTGGCCAAATCGCAATTGAATGAGGGCCTTAGAATTCAATGGGGGCCTAAGTTTTTATCTAGTTTTGCAATTATTTAAATAGAGCACTTTTTAACTGCAGATATATGTCTTAATAATGTATCTACAATTATGACTAATGTTAGTGGTATGATGTTAGTGGTATGTTTAAAGTGTTAGGCTTTTCTTATATCTCTTTGTTCCTGAGGACTGAAAAATAAGGTCTCAGGGACTGACTGGTCTACATTGTACAAACATGACAGTGCCAGAATGTATTCCTACATATTCTGACATGTTACATGTTAGGAGACATGAAGCTATGTGAATCCCTGCACTGTCACAACTTTGCACTTCTGTCTTATTTCTTTTGGATGTAAAACTTACCCAAAAAATAGTTTTTCTCTTCATCAGTAAAACTAGGTTGGCATTTCTTAGTCACCTCTGTGATTTAGATTGCATATCTGGTCTATTCAAAGTAACAGTTTTAGGAGTCAGATCTGTAGGAAGGAGAATTTGCATGATCTGAAAAAGAAAACAGGATGTGAGATGTGGCTAATCTGCACGTAGAATTTTCTTCCTAGTCCAACACAAGTTTGGAAATTTTATAAATGACCAGGTTGTGCAATATACAAATGTAAAAG
Source organism: Discoglossus pictus (assembly GCA_027410445.1). Taxonomy (NCBI): domain Eukaryota; kingdom Metazoa; phylum Chordata; class Amphibia; order Anura; family Alytidae; genus Discoglossus; species Discoglossus pictus. Next base: position 174,690,327 of record CM050169.1, on the reverse strand, counting down.
AATGTGCATTGCATGTGCAGGCTTTACTGTTCACTCTTCTGCATCTTTATGCTGACTATATAGTTTCTATTAGCATTAATGTCAAATATATACAGTGCCTTGCAAAAGTATTCACCCCCTGGCATTTTTCGTGTTTTGTTGCCTCACAACCTGGAATTAACATGGATTGTTTGAGGATTTGCATCATGTAATTTACATAACATGCCCACAACTTTGAAGATGTTTTTTTTTAATTGTGAAGCAAACAACAAATAGGACAAAATAACAGAAAAAGTCAATGTGCATAACTATTCACCCCCCTAAAGTCAATACTTTGTAGAGCCACGTTTTGTGGCAATCACAGCTCCAAGTCTCTTTGGATAAGTCTCTATGAGCTTGACACATCTTACCACTGGGATTTTTGCCCATTCCTCCTTGCAAAACTGCTCCAGCTCCTTCAAGTCTTCTTTAAGTCTGACCACAGATTTTCTATTGGATTGAGGTCTGGGCTTTGACTAGGCCATTCCTGCACATTTACATGTTTCCCCTTAAACCACTCAAGTGTTGCTTTAGCAGTGTGTTTGTGGTCATTGTCCTGCTGGAAGGTGAACCTCTGTCCTAGCCTCAAATCCCGCATAGAGTGGTACAGGTGTATTTAGCATCATCCATCTTTCCCTCAACTCTGACCAGTTTCCCAGTCCCGGCTGCTGAAAAACATCCCCACCGCATGATGCTGCCACCACCATGTTCACTGTAGAGATGGTGTTCTTTGGGTGATGTGAAGTTTTTCCATACATTTTGGTAGTCTCCCACATGCCTTTTTGCAATCTCAAAACGTGCCATTTTGTTTTTTTGCTGAAAGTAATGGCTTTCTTCTGGCTACTCTGCAATAAAGCCCAACTCTATGGAGCGTACGGCTTATTGTCGTCCTATGTACAGATACTCCAGTCTCTACTGTGGAACTCTGCAGCACCTCCAGGGTTACCTTAGGTCTCTGTGCTGCCTCTCTGATTAATGCCCTCCTTGCCAGGTCCATGAGTTTTTGTGGGCGGCCGTCTATTGACAGGTTTGCTATTGTGCCATTTGGTTATGATAGATTTGATGGTACTCCTGGAGATCATCAAAGATTTGAATATTTTTTTATAACCTAACCCTGACTTGTACTTCTCAACAACATTGTCCCTTACTTGTTCGGAGAGTTCCTTGGTTTTCATGGCAGTGTTTGGTTAGTGGTGCCTCTTGCTTAGGTGTTGGAGCATCTGGGGTCTTTCAAAAAAGGTGTGTATATGTAACTACAGATCATGTGACACTTAGATTGCACACAGGTAGACCTCATTTCACTAATTATGTAACGTCTGAAGTGACTTCTTTATGGGCTTCATAACAAAGGGGGTAAATACATACGAACATGACAATTTTTTGTTTTCTATTTCTACAAAAATAGTTTTATGTATATATTTTTCTCATTTCACTTCACTAACGTAGACTACTGTGTTCTGATCCATCACATAAAATTCAGATTAACAAAACATTGAACCTAAGGCTGTAATGTAACAAAATAGGTAAACAGTCAAGGGGGGTGAATACTTTTACAAGTCACTGTATATATATATATATATATATGTTTACATACTTCCACCAACATACCTTCACTCGTTCTTGGCGATTTCAACATTGCCATTGACACGCCCACCTCCCCTATATTGCTTGTACTTACCGCTTTCCCTGGCCTCTCACAATGTACAGAATCCCCAACTCATTGTGATCGACACTTTTTTGACCCTGTAACTGAGGATGAAGTCTCTAGTCTTCTATCAACCTCTCTTCTTACAACTTGTCCACACGATCAAATTCCATCACAGCTAATCCCTCCCCTCTCTATCACACTTATCACAGCTCTCACACATCTTTTCAACCCTTGTCTTAACACTGGCAAATTTCCTTCCCCTTAAAACATGCCATAATTATGCTCACTCTTAAGAAACACTCTTCTGATGCGTCTTCTCCATCTAACTATCGCCCAATCTCTTTACTTCCCCTTGTTTCTAAACTGCTTGAGCATGTTGTTTAGAACCACCTTACCCAGTTTAAAATTTCAGAATTAGTTGTTCAGGAGAAATGTTTATCTTTTTGTTAATGCAGATCTAAAATTGACCAGTTAGGCAGGGGCCAATTAATTGTTTTATATACCATAACAGGTACATGTTGCCCTTATGTTTGTGCTGTGTGTTATTTGACGTTACACCTAGTGGGATGGGTCACATTCTTGTTTCATAGGAATATAACAGATGGTTGACAGATGTGCCTATTGTACTGTGGACGATAGGGTCAAAGAATTGGACATGATTAAACGACTAAAGAACAAATCATATGAAAAGTCATGTGGCTATTGGTAACTCTTGCAAGCCTGCTAAATGTCTAACATTTATATATAAACATCTACGAGTATGCATTATGAAAAATATGGCTTATAGAGTGGTAATATTTAAATATCATTCATTTAAAAAGTGTTTTTTAGATAAGAGTCGGGGAGGCAGCCGCAACGCTGCGATCACCTGACCTGGAGCGCTCGGGCCAAGGAGGAGCAGGAGGGTCCTGGCTGCCTGGTCCAGCACTAATCAGACCGCAGCAGCAAGAGGGCTGCCGGAGGAGGTGAAGTGACGGGGCGAGGCGGCGGGAGCTGCCCCCCGCGGACCGGAGGGGACCGGGACATTCTATTGGTTCCCAGGTGTCTGGAGCGGCCTGGAGGCCCAGTGCCCGGCTGGGGAGACCTGGTGGAAGGTAGGAGCGGGGGACAGAGGGGGAGGCAAGCACAGGAGCAGCAAAAAGCTGGTGGAGCCGCCATCTTGTGGCGCTGGTCCCTTCATTACCTGAGGCAGCCCTGTAACCTAGACAGGGAGGGCAATCTAGCCTCTTAACAGCAGACGCCCCTGCAGTCACCACGCTGCTGTGCCCCTTCTTACCCAGGAGGGGAGAGAGAAGCCACAACAGATCCAGCACAGGGGCATAAAAGCAAGTGCTCCCTCCCTACCCTACTACCCTGCTATCCTGATACCCTGCAACCCTGCTATCCTATCACCCTGCCCCCTTGAGTGGACTGTGCAAGTGGATTGTGCAAGAGTTAATTGGTCTATTGCTGAATTCTATCTTTACATATGTCCAAGTGAATACACAGGATTGTTGAATTCATAAGTGCTTGTGAGATTATTTTATGAGTGCATTCTGGCAATATAGCAGCTACAAGGACTGTGTTGAACTGTTTGCATATCTATAACTGCACTGCCGCCTGGTGGCCACTTGGAATTCTACAGCAGGCTATCTGTGAACAACAGGCAGGTGAACACGGCGCTCTCATTGGGAGCAGAGCTGGTATACAAGCCGGCGCATGTTGTATGCAGGGCTCAACATTGTTTTGCCTTACTCCAATCAGCGCTTGAGAAGCTATGATCATCAAGCTGGCTCCTATAAGCTATTACAGTATTCCTGGAACATCTTGGCAACTCTGACTTTCATCGCTATATAGAGATTGTTTGAGGAATTCCTGACAACTACTGGCCCTAACTTAGGGGCACGCCCCTACCATGGGCTGAGAGCTAAACGGGGACATAGCTCAGCAATGCTTCTAGCAGACATCTTAACTACATCTATGGAACTGGCATACCTTCCCTAGCGGAGGCAGTAGTTGGTCGGGCCCAACATTCACCGCATTGGCTCTCTGCATCCTCTCTATTGATTTAACAGTGGGAATCTTGCCGACACATTACCCTCACGGCCAAGATGCCGAAACCCAAGCGGGCCACTCCGGCCAAGGGTATACAAGATCATTTTTTGCCAAGAGCGACTCAGCGCCCACCCCTGGCAGACTCTCTCTCTGAACGCTCTGAAGATTCGGATCAGGAAGGGCGGCCCAAGGGTTCCCACCAGCAACTAGATCTATCAACCAAGGCTGTGGCTACGATTGAAAGACTTTTGGCTAAGGCGATTGATCCCCTGAGACAGGATCTGAGGGAATTGGGTCAGCGTACCCAACTTTTAGAAGATATGACAGACCAATTGGCGGAGGCTCAGGAAAAGGACAGGACATCGATAGCGCAAAACACTTACCAGGTTTCTGAACTCGCAGATAAGATAGAGGACCTGGAAAATCGCTCTCGCCGCCACAACGTACGCATCCGCGGCATACCAAGAGCCATACAAGATCTAACCCAATACCTAAGAGACACTGTGGCTGCAATTCTTCCTGATCAGGATGAAAGCATGTGGGAAATGGAGCGAGCTCATAGAGCTTTGGGAGGCATGAGGAGTCCGGATGCCCCGAAGGATGTCATTGTCAGATTTCTGAGGCAGCAAGCTAGAGACACTCTTCTTTCGGCTACAAGGAAGCTGCATGCTGTTAAGGGCCCGGACAACTCCCCTTTGCAGATCTATGCCGACCTGTCTCCTGACACCCTTAACAAAAGGAGGCTAATGAAACCGGCTCTTACAATTTTGCTTCACCACAAAATTCAGTACCGATGGAACTTTCCATTTGCCCTCTCCTTCAATTTTAAGGGCACGACTTACACTACGCGTACACTGGAGGACTGCTTGTCGGTGCTACATCGCTTACAGCTTTACTCTGGGGAAATGCAGGAAACGCGGCAAGAGCAATCTCAACCGCCTATCCCTAAGAGACAATGGACACTGGTGGCAGCCCAAGTCCACAGTAAACAAGTCTCTCCTCAGGGGGGAGTGAAACTTACTCTGGACAGTGCAAGAGGTCAAGGTGCTGGACACAAGGCCTGCACAAGGGAAGCTAGTCAAATGGCTGACCCAAGGGCGAGCTCACGCCCTGATTAGATTCTACCTGGAGCAGAATTTCATAACAAAATTTGTGATGCCAAATAGAATGTTAGATGTTAACCTATTTTTGCCTTAAGCCTTAATTCAGAAGGATGTGTAGTTTAGGATATAAGTTTATTATTGATTGTACAGCCTGCTGAACTGTGTTCCCACCTTAAGTGGACGACTCTTCTCCTTGGTTAGAATCTTGGAGGAGGAGTATTAGTAAAAAAAATTTGTTATTCCATGTCTTTAGTTCAACAACTTCGTAGTTATAGCCTTAGAGAACTGCTAACTGTAAACTTGACACTGTTTATCTGCTTATTTAAATGTTTTTACCTTAATGGCCTAAAGTTAACCCTCTTCTCTTCTGCATTTAAATCTCTGTTTGATGGCAGGACGACACCCCTGGCGGCTGCTAACCGGCTCCCTTGGCAGAGGTTGGCTTTCCGGGCTCCCTCCCGACTTGCTTCGTATGGCACCAGCTATCAGGTAATAACACACACAGCTAGGGTCTTACTCGTAATTTGTAATGACTACCTCTAAGTATACTCTGCTAACCCATAACGTGAAGGGATTTAACTCCCCCTTTAAGAGGAGGAAAGCCTTCACATTTTATAAAAAGCACAAACCCGCAATCATTTTCATGCAGGAAACTCATTTCTCTCAGGACAACAAGCCTACATTCTTACACAAGGAATATCCCACGTATTTCCTGGCTACTCTCCCCACCAAGAGAGCGGGGTGTGCAATTTTGCTACATAAAAACTTCCCTTTCCAGGTAGAGAACACAAAGATAGATGGGGAGGGTAACTATGTTATGGTGACTGGCATGATTGGGGGGGTTAGAACTACACTAGTCTCCCTGTATTCTCCTACAACCTCTCCCTACGCGGTTCTGATCTCCTTACTGAAGAGAATTGAGTCTCAAGACCTGGGAAGATTGATAATTGGGGGGGATCTAAATCTTACTCTAGATCCGACTTTAGACAGGTCAGGGACCCCTGCTAGTTGCAGATTTTCCAACAAAATAAAAAGGATTAAGCTTCTACTTAACAGATTGGGGTTGGTTGATGCCTGGAGGGGGCTTCACCCAGGGGATAGAGAATATACGTTTTTTTCTCCAACCCATTTGACTTATTCCCGGATCGACACATTCCTTGCTAGTTCATCTTTATTTGACTCGATCTTAAAATCTGAAATTGTCCCCTGTCCCTGGTCGGATCACTCCCTGGTACTTATTGAGGTGGACTTGGGCCCTAATCTACGACCCCCCTATACTTGGAGAATGAATGAGTACCTGTTATCCAACCCAAGTAGCAGGGAAACAATAGCCAAAGACTTAGAGGTCTTTTTTGAGACTAATGTCTCCCCTGAGACCGGAGCCGGCTGGCTTTGGGTCACCCATAAGGCCTATATCAGGGGAACCTGTATTAAGCTAGCCTCTTCCCAGAGAAAAGTTCTTAGGCAGAAGGAGGCAGACCTAACGGCGACATTAAAGAGACTGGAGAGATCAAACCAACAAAACCCCTCTCCCACGGAACGTAAGCTAATTGATAAAACCAGGTTAGAGCTAGATGGCATACTGTCACATCGTACTGAGCAGGCGATGAGAAGGACAAAACATCTTTATTATTGGAAGGCAAATAAGCCAGACTCCCTCCTGGCTAGAAGGCTTAGCAATAAATTTTCACAACATAGAACCACTCAGATTAGGATGGCTGATGGCCATATCTCATGTAGCCCTAATGACATTCAAAAGGCATTTCAAAATTTTTATCAACAAATTTACTCCTCCCAGTCTCAATGCAGTGAGGCAGACATACACTCATTTCTTAGCACTCAGGACCTTCCCGTGTTATTAGCTCACCATCTGGCCGACTTGAATGCAGAGGTTTCTCACGAGGAGGTTAGATCTACTATACAAGGTCTTAAATTAGGTAAATCCCCAGGGCCGGACGGCCTCACAAACCTATATTACAAAAAATTTGAACATCTGCTTACTCCCTATTTAACGTTGCTCTTCAATGCCATATTGAATGGGGAATCTATGCCCCCTGAACTAAATCATGCTGACATAGTTGTGTTTCCTAAAGAGGGTAGGGATAATCTGGAGACTAAAAACTATCGTCCTATCTCGCTGATTAATGGAGATGTCAAGATCTTAGCCAAAATTATGGCTAACCGTATATCTAAATTTTTACCAGACTTAATTCATAAGGATCAGGCGGGGTTTATCCCTTTCAGAGAAGCAGGGGACAATGTCAGGAGAGTCTTAAACTCTCAGTATATAGCACATAAATCTCATACCCCAATGTGTCTTCTAGCTCTGGACATTGAAAAGGCTTTTGATACGGTCGAATGGCCGTATTTATACAAAATACTTGACAAGTTTGGATTTAGGGGACGCTTCATTAACTTACTAAGGAGCTATTATAACTCCCCAACAGCCAATTTGAAGCTGCCAGGAGAGCGCAGGGCAAATATCCAAATTCAAAGAGGGACCAGGCAGGGGTGCCCACTCTCACCATTGCTGTTCGCGCTTGCCATGGAACCTCTTGCACAGGCAATTAGATCTCATGCAGGCATATTTGGGATTCCAGTGGGCCACCAGCACTTTAAATGCTCTCTTTTTGCTGATGATATATTGTGTACCTTGACCAAGCCCCTTCAATCGATCCCAGCTCTTATGTCAACTATAATCGAATTTAGTAATATCTCAGGTCTTAAATTAAATGTAGGGAAAACAGAGGCGATGGGGTTGGGTATGGTGCAATCGGAGATTGACTCTCTCAAATCTGACTATAATTTTGTCTGGCCTGCACGTCATGTAAAATATCTAGGAGTCAAACTCACTTCTAATATAGCTGACCTATATAAGGCTAATTTCCCACCTTTATACAAGTCCTTAACTGATGACATGCAGAGATGGACGAACTATAACATTTCTTGGACGGGTCGCATAGCGGCGGCTAAAATGAGCATTCTACCCAAAGTTCTGTATCTCTTTCGAACCATCCCCGTCTCAATTTCACCTACAGACCTTGATAGGTTCCAGAATGATATGTTCAGGTTCATATGGGGAAATAAGCGCCCTCGTATCTCTAGACAGGTGATGTTTAGGCAGAAAAATAGAGGTGGACTTGCTTGCCCAAATTTAAAGCTTTATCTTAAAGCCGCTCAATTGGCCCACCTGCCCAGGGCACACTCTAGAACACACCAACCAGCCTGGGTTTTTATGGAAAATCAGCAAATGTTCCCACACAGTTGGGATAAGCTGATTTGGATCCCAAAAGAACTAGCCCCATTCACAACTCATCAAAATCCTATGATTTCACAAACCCTTCGTGCATGGGGGTGGGCCAATTCTAAATCCAGGCGGTTACTTCCTACAGGGCTATCCCCGATGATGTCAGTCATGTCTTTCCCACAAATTTTGGCAGACTCGAATGACATATCTAAATTTTGGTGGACTTCTAGAAACTTAGACCGAGTAGGGAGCTGGTTTATGAACGATAGTTTGCTGACGTATGACCAATTCTGTACAACCCACGACCTACCTGTCACAGAATTCTATAATTACCTGAAAATTAGGAGCTGGGTCAGTAAGAGTTCAAGAGAACTTGGGCATCCTAGGGCCTCCTGGATGTCCGTTATATGCAAAAGCCTACCCCTTACCAAGGGGATTTTGGGCTCACTATATGACACTTTTCTTAACTTCACTAGCGCCCAAAAACCCAGGTATTTTGCACAGTGGGAGAGGGATCTTGGGGTAGAGTGGGACTGGGGTAGATGGTCAGAATCCTGTTCCAATCTCTCTAGAGGCTCTCTTAATTCGGCTCTACTGGAGACGTCCATCAAGGTTTTGCATAGAGTTTATTGTACACCTGACAAAATACAGAAGTTTAAACCATCAGAAAGCAATAAATGCTTTAGGGGGTGCCAAAACATAGGGGATCACATACACACATGGTGGTCATGTCCATCCGCTCAGAAAATTTGGGGGCAATTAGCCCAATTAGCTTCCACACTTTTCAACAAGGCAGTTACGCCCTCGATGGAATCTTGCCTGCTGGGGATTCGAGTTGAGGATTTATCTAAAACACAGAATAAACTATATCAATTAATGGCAGTAGCTACTAAGACACACATGGCCAGGAGCTGGAAGAAAGAGACTCTTAATTTTACGGAGGTGATTAGTAAGATCAATCATTTACTTATAAATGAGCGATTAACTTATATCATACTAGACGACATTACCCAATTTCAGGCAATTTGGGAACCCTGGTTGGCTTCTTCATTCAGTATTCCCTTAGTATGATAACATATCACATCATACAATCTCTACACTTTAGCAAAGGAGATCTGGTGGAGGAGCTGGAGGCGAGGGGGGGTCCGGAAATCTACCGAAGGAGCGATGGAGGTGGGTGTCAGTTGTGTTGGGATGTCTTTAACGAGGTATGTGTTGAGGGCTCATAAGGGCGGATACACTAGATTAGCTCTGTAATTTATGCGAAGATAGCAGTATAATGGTCTAGCTATTAAACTTGATATTTGTAGCTTTCTCTCTTTAACCTTTGCTTACTGGATGTTTTACCTTGCGTTGTTGTTTTTTTTTTTTTTCTTCTTCTTTCTCTTCTCTTCTTTTTTATTTTTATTATTTCTTTTCTTTTCGTTTCTTTATGTTATGATATTTCAATTGAAATGTTAACTGTGACTCATGTTACCTTAATAACTAAAAAAGGAAAAATGGAAGGCCTAGTCAGTTAAAGATGGGAAATTATTGTGCGTATGTTAATGTATCTTAACTGACTAAATACAGTTGTGTTAAATGTTTTGTTGTGCATTGCCTTCTAATAAAAGTATATTTAAAAAAAAAAAAGTGTTTTTTATAAAAGTAAGTGCACGTGTATAAATCTCTATTAGTAATTAGTTACTACAATGGTGTAACAGTTGTAAACATTATGACCTCAATAAGTTTACTTTATAAATATACATTGTATTATATACATTTCCAGTTCGATACAATGGTTACTGCATGTGTGTATATATATATATATATATATATATATATATATATATATATATACTGTATACACATACACACACGTGTAACAGGATACAGCTGGTAAGACAAGATATTGCTTAACCAAGACCTATAGGGAAGAGCGAAGCTAGAATTATCAGATCATGAACTGATTAGATTAACTCAGAAGGAAGTTAGGAAATATGATCAAACAGGATCTATTGTTAGGAGGAATTATTGGTCGATAAAGCAAATTCAATTATTTAAGGTTGTAAGATAATCAGCAAACTTGCCAGCAGGTCTGATTTATGTAAAGGGGTTGGGATAGCCCAAATGTAATATAAAAAAAACATGTAAAATCTATGCAGTCAATCCAGGACGAGAAGCATCAGAGAATGAAGTCCAGTGGAGTGAACAAGTCTAGTCTTGACCAGCAGGAGCTAATGAGATTTACCTTGAAGCAGATGCTGACTTTTGGTGGTGTAGTATTTAGCAATATTATCTGAAAATATGTCTTTATATAGCAAAGTTACATAGTTACATAGTTACATAGTAATTAAGGTTGAAAAAAGACTTTCAGTCCATCAAGTTCAACCTTTTAAGATCTCCTCTGATCTTCAATATGCAGATTAAATATTAATTAATTAGTTGTTAATTTATTATTAATCAATTATTTGTTTTAGTTTTTTTATTATTAATCCAGAGGAAAGCAAACAGAAAAATAAAACCAAGTAAGACTTAGCCAGTCGTCTCAAAGGGAGAAAAAAAAATACAAAATTCCTTCCTGACCCCAGATACTGGAGATTGGATTTCTCCCTGGATCAATACTGTCTCTCTAGTTATCCATGATAACCCTGAATTCCCTTTTTGATCAGAAATAAATCCAGTCCCCTTTTAAAGTTATCTATCGAATCTGCTGTCACCAACTCATCTGGTAGAGAATTCCACAGATTAACCACCCTTACTGTGAAGAACCCTTTTCTTTCTTTAAGGTGGAATCTTTTTACTTCTAACCTCATGGGACGTCCTTTCAAAACCTCTTGGCACAAAAAGCTCCCTTGTCAAATATTTATACTGACCCTGGATGTATTTATATAAGGTAATCATATCTCCTCTTAGATGCCTTTTTTCTAGAGAAAATAAGTTTAATTTGGTTAGTCTTTCTTCATAACTTAGCCCCTCCACTCCCCTTATTAGTTTTGTTGCCCTCCTCTGTACCTTTTCCAGCACTAAAATGTCCTTTTTATGAAGTGGTGCCCAAAATTGTACTCCATATTCCAAATGAGAGCGTACTAGAGATTTGTATAGTGGCAGAATTATATTTGCTTCCCTTGCTTCTATACCCTTCTTAATACATGCTAATATTTTATTTGCCTTTGCAGCTGCTGCTTGGCTTTGAGCACTGTTACCTAGATGGTTGTCCACAAGCACTCCCAAATCCCTTTCAATATCTGATACACCTAGATTTGCTCCATTAAGATTATAAATTGCATGGCTATTTTTCCTTCCCAGATGCATAACTTTACATTTATTCGTATTAAATCTCATCTGCCATTTAGATGTCCATTTCTCAATTTTATGTAAATTCCTTTGGAGGGAGAGCACATCATTATCTTGCACAACTTTGTGTTATCAGCAAAAATGGAGACACCACACTCCAATCCTACCTCTAAGTCATTAATAAATATGTTAAAAAGGAGAGGACCTAATACTGAACCCTGAGGAATCCCACTTACCACATTAGTCCAATCGGAGTATGTTCCATTTACAACAACCCTTTGCTTCCTGTCTTTTAGCCAGCTCTCAATCCATGAGCAGATATTTACTGCAATTCCTGTATCTCTTAGTTTGCACAATAGTCTCCCATGTGGCACTGTATCAAAAGCCTTTGCAAAATCCAAAACGACTACATCCACTGAGTTGCCTTGATCCAAGTTCCTACTAACCTCCTCATAGAAACTAATTAGATTTGTTTGACAGGACCTATCCCTCATAAATCCATGTTGACTCCTACTTAGAATCCTGTTAAAATAGATATATTCTTGTATATTGTCCCTTATTAACCCTTCTCAAAGCTTCCCCACTACAGAAGTGAGGCTCACTGGTCTATAATTCCCCGGATTTGCTCTTGCTCCCTTTTTAAATATAGTTCCATTTTTAATTTTTGTAAATATTGTTTTAATCCCTATTGTCTGTTATTTGTTTGTCTAAACCCATTGTGTAACAGTATTTTGATTTATGTACAATATATATTTTTAATTATACCTTTTTCGTCTGTCTGATTATTCACCTGACGAAAAGAATATAATATTTTTCGAAATAATACTCTAATTTCTTAAAAAACGCAAATAAGGGCCTAAAAACATAGTAACACCACCACTCAATTTAAAGAGTGTTAGCAAAAATTGATAAATCAAGTCTTTATACTAATCATTACCTGCTCAACTATTAAGAAGAGTGGAGAGTGGGAGAGCTGGAGTTGAAAATAGAGGATCTGGATAGAGAGGGAGGAGGAGGGGTGAGAAAAAGGCAGCAACTTAGGTTAGTAGAGTTTAAGGTATTCCAACAGCCCCAGTTCCGTGTCCAACTGCCACTGCTCTGTAGAGACCCAGGTCCCATACCCTATATTTTGCTCCCAAACTAGACAGGAACGCTCCACACTGGGCACAGATCAACCTAGACGACTACAGGGAACAAAAAGGTGCCCCACTTGAACGGGTTTGTTTATAACTCAAACCCTCGTGGCTGAGGCCTACGCTGCCTGGACTTCCACCTGGGCCTCTTACTTCACTCCCACAAATAGGGAAACAGTATCAGCTTCACACAAGGGAAAGCGCTCTGAAAAGGAGGAAGAGGACAGAGACCCATCCAAAGACAGCCCCATCACAGTGTAACTGCAGAGAATGACCTGCATAGGAAGCAGACCAAAAGTGTGGCTGAGGTGGCCATTTTGAGAAACACCAACAGCTGCCCTTCACCCCTTTTCCATAAAAGCGACTAAAAGTAAAATGCCAAATACTGCGAGACACACAGCCTGATGGACAAAGGGAGAAACTGTGCTGACCATACAATGCCCAAAAAATAAAACACAAAGGTCTAGAGACACCCAGAAGACCAAGTTTAGGTCACAGCTTACCACAAAACTCTGGTATAATCTTTAAACACTCTTTTATTGAATCAAGCATTTCCCTATACTGAAATACAGCAAATATTGCTGGAGGAGTAAGAAAGACATTGATATAAAATAACAAACTTCAGCAAGTCCTAACCCACTCTCGCTCTCATCAAACGTCAAAAGACAGCAGACACAAAAAACATAACACTTTACCTTCTTCTACATGGTAAAATAGCCACTCCTACCATGTAACTACACCCAATACCCCTGATATGGGTGCACATATTAAAGCAAAGTGACATAATGAAAAAACTCAATTACCTGAAACCAGTTTAGCAGAGGGGAATGGCTGGAATCTGAACGAGGAGATCCACTAAAAATATCTAAGACTATTGTATGCCAAAAGCAAGTGTCCAAACATCTCAACAGACATCCTCAGCAACAAAACATTCACCAACATCAACCATGGAGGATACTCCCCCAAGCACAAAGGCAGACATCTAGGAATTGAAGGACCTAATTTCTTCCATCAGGTCAGAAATTAAGGAGGAGGTCTATAAAGTTGCAACTGACCTTAAATGCGAAATCAAAGCAGTGGACACCAGAGTAATAGAACTAGAAGAAAACTACAACAATCTTCTAAAGGTGCACTCTCAATAAAAAGAAGAAATGCATAAATGCGCTTAGGAAAGAGCAATTGCACCTCCAATATACCCAAGAGGTCTTGGAAAACAAATCCAGAAGACAAAACATTAGAATCCGCAATCTTCCAGAAAAAAAAAAACCTTATCCAATATTTACATGACCTTTGCAAAATCCTCTTACCCAACGCGGAATACGAAACTTTCAAATTAGACAGGATACATAGAGCTTTGACAAGCCACCCTCCCCCCTCAGAAAGAACAAGAGATGTTATAGCAAAATTTCATTACTACACAACTAAAGACCTCTTCATAAGAGAGGCTTGACCAGGCATCCCAGAAATTGAAGGTTGTCAACCAAGCATATACACATACTTATCCTCAACCACTCTATATAAAAGAATAAATCTGAAACCTCTCTTGGAACCCATCTTGGCTCAAGGATGGAGATACTCCTGGGAATTCTCATTCAAATTAAACATTTTGAGAGATGGGAAGACACACACCATCCACAACATGAAAGAAGGCATAGCCTTACTTTCATCCTGGGGCATCTCAATGTCCAAAGACCTTGGACACAATTCACGTCTAGCCCCCAGACAACAAAAAAGTCCCAAAACTCTGCAAACTCTCACAAAATTGAAGATCATTTGAACCTCCCAATAGTTCCTCATACCATTTGTTGGAACTTTGCACTGCTATCTTAGACCACCTGAACAGTCACACTTCCATACATAGGTGGTACTATATTTCTATTTTTTTTCTACATTGTTTTATTAAAATTGACCAGATTGTAGTCAAAACTGTTCTCAATTTCCAAAGACTTATTAGTTTTCAGTGTCCAAACATTTGAAATGTCAGCTACTCATTAAGATTACAATTTAGATGAGGCCCCAAAAGGGTCTTGTCATACCTTTATCAGGCGCGCCGCCATCCTATCCACTTAAAGAGATAACAGACGACTCACTGCAAATTATAAGAGGATAACCCTTTGCTCTTCTTGATAAAATTTACATTGTTGTTTATTAGTCACAATTTTGTCCTAATATTGTTCTAGTAAAGAGCTATCTGTACATCGAAAAGCTACATAGATTTAAGAGTGTCATATTTGCCATTGTAATCTAGCCTTAATATTTTTTATTTCTTCTTGTATCTTCTCTTAGCTTCTTTTCTTCTCTTTCTTTTTTTCCTCCCCTTTCTCTCTACCCCTCTTTTCTCCTGAAGAAGCCTGCTTCTTCCTCACGCAATATAGGTACCTTCCTCTGGCTCACCTCCTTCTAGGGACTGACCGTCTACCAGAAACCCTAGACGAAGATCTTCCACCAAAGAGGTTGGTGAGTAATGGACCTCAAAATAGCGTCACACAACGCCCAAGCTTTAAATGAGCCAATAAAGCAGGGGTTTGTCCTGGGAGAATATAGTTGGTTAGAAATAGCTATTGTCCTAATCCAAGAAATCCATTAAAAAAAATGCTATTAAGAAAAATTGGGGAAAACACTTCACCCAGACACATAATTCCACTGCCCCACAAAAAAAGAGGGGTCTCAATACTAATACATAAGAGACTACACTTTCAGCATATCTCTACCCATAGAGATAATTATGGTAGATACATCCTATTAATTAAAAAAGTGTCATTATTAAATGTATATGCCCCAAACTCCGGGCAAGCAGCCTTCTACCATAGAATATCAGATTTGCTGACTGACTGGCAACATTCCACTTGGATCTTGGGAGGAAATATGAACTCAGTGTTAGACCCCACAAAAGATAGATCTAGTACTGCTCTTTCTCCCATGACACCCACTGCGACCCAAGTCCAATTACTCAAAAATTACTGTATGTTCGATAAGTGGAGAGAAATTCATCCAAACGAGGGATAATGCACCTACTACTCAGCTAGACATAACTCATACTCCCATATTGACTATATTTTAAGCCAACAACAGTAAGCATTATACTTATCTAATGCAGAAATAAGTTGGTTAGCATTTCCCTGAGAGGTATACTCCCTAAGGGAAGCTCCCCAACATGGGCCCTGAACCCAGCTCTTCTTAATCACACCCAATCAAGGGGAAAAAATTCATAAAGAGTTAGTAGATTACTTCAACCTAAACAGTGGGAGTGAAGTAGATCAAGCAGGAGTTTGCGCTGCACACAAAGCAGTGTTAAGAGGCACTTGCATCCAGATAGGTTCTCTCACCAAAAAACTAGAGCTATCCCAAATCAAAGAACTTAATGACAAGATTTCAACCCTCCAAAAATCCTTGACATCCATGAGATCACCCAAGATCCAGGCGGAAATACATACACTTAAACAGGACTTGAATGGGATTCTGAGGAGGAAGGTTGTGACCATTTTACAGTGAACCCAGTCTAAGAATTTCAAATTTGCTAACAAACCTGACAAAATGTTTGCTAAAAAACTTAATCAGCAAAGAACAAATTCGTTCATCCCCAAACTTAAATTGGAAAATGATGAGATTGTTTACCAACCAGGATAAATAACGAAAGCATTTAAATCTTATTATGCTAAACTATACTCAGCAACCTCCCAATCGGGTTCGACCCAGACATAAAGAACAAATCACAAAGTCCCACATATTGATAGAGACAAAATTGACTCCCTAGATGCCCCTATATCCATTGAGGAAATTAAAAATGTCATTAAAGAAAACAAACCTCATAAGGTCCCTGGTCCAGATGGGGTTACCAACTACTACTATAAACATTTTGTAGAAACCCTTTCACCTCATCTTCAATCCCTGTTTAACTAATTTCTTTCAGGTAAACCCATGAGAGCATAATTCCTAGAAGCTAAAGAGATTGTCATACTTAAAGAGGGCAAAGTCCCATCCCAATGTCATAGCTACAGACTCATATCCTTAATCAATAACGATATTCAAATATATTCCAAAATTATAGAAAAACAGATTATACCATCTGCTTTCCCAGTTGATACACCTGGACCAAGTGGGGTTTATCCAAGTTAAAGAAGCCCCGGACAACACCAGACGAATCTTAGATATCATAGATGTCGCGTCAACAAAAAAGATTCCCATGATATTGCTCTCACTTGACGCAGAAAAGGCTTTCAATAGGATTGACTGGACTTACATGTCCAAGATCCTACGAAAGTTAAGACTGAACAAAGGTATAGTGAGAGGCATGTTAGCACTCTACTCGATTCCAAAAGCACATGTGGCTTATCAGGGCTTTAGATCTCAGCCTTCTAAAATACTAAAAGGGACTAGACAGGGGTGTCCCCTTTCCCCTCTACTTTTCGCCCTATGCATTAAACCCCTATCCATAGCCTTAAGAGACAGTCAAAATGTAAAGGGGATCTGATTAGCGGACAACAAGTTAAGCCTATTTGCTGACAACATCATGCTTACCATCACAGAACCATTAACAAGCCTCCCAAACATGTTTAATATTCTAGAACAATTTAGCAGCATTTCAGGTTTCAAAGTAAACTCCAGTAAAAGCGAAGCACTACATTTCTCTTTGCCAGAAATCTTAGAAAAACTATTATTACAATTGTTTTTCTTTTAAATGGGTTCAACAAGATATAAAATACCTAGGCTTCAATATTCCCAAGCAATCTCATTTGTCATACAAAGCAAATTATTCCATGATTATAAGAAAATTACATAAAGATCATCACACAAAATTTCATGGCTGGGAAAGATTCATGCTATAAAAATGAACACACTTCCCAAGCTTTTATACCTCTTTCGCACAATACCAGCAGCGATTAACACAAAAGACATGCAAATTCTCCAGAGGGCAATCTCCTGCTTTGTCTGGGATCACAAAAAGCTGAGAAAAAAATCAACCGTTCCCTCCTTCCTACCAGTGTGGCTCATTCCCTAACCCTATGGACTCAAATAAATAAGAGGAAGTCTCTAGTAGAGACAGGATCATGGCTCACTCCTTTATGGTTACCCCAAATAGACACTTCAAATAACAGAAATTCTCAGCTAAAATTCTCAGCTAGTGTAAATCAGCATTGGCCCCTTTTAGTGAACAGAACCACCTACCCCTTAAAGAATGGCTCCCCTTAAAGAATGGCTCAATCTAGCACAAATCAATTCAAATCTATCCAACATACTAAAAATGAACAAATCGACCCGCAATACCCCATTTGAAAACCGCTGCATATATAACTCAAATGGTAATAAAAACATTTCCATCATCTACGATTACACCAGGCCACGCCACCTAAGCTTTACCACCAGTCCTCATGGGAAACAGAACCTTAGATATCTTGCAATGGAGTAAAATCCATAAAAATGCAACAAACTCCTCCCTTAACGTAACTTGAGAGAGAATTCCTACAAAACCATCATGAGGTGGTGCCTGACCCCTGCTAAACTAAAGCTCTCATATCCTTCTCTAGATGGCAACTGTTTTAGAGGTTGTAATTCCACCGCTACACTAAGCCATACTATGGGACTGCCCTAAAATAGCCAACATCTGGTCAGAAACCTATGACACCCTAGAGAAGCTGTGGGGACACAGAATACCTCAAAAACCAGGAAGCTTTATTAGGTCTCCCTATCACCCGCCTTTCCAAAGAGGCTCAACTTCTCTCAAACCCAATCTTTTTAGCAGTCAGGAACACTATTGCTAAAACTTGGAAGACTTCCATTCCTGTGTTTGGGGAAGTTCTGAAAAAACGTAAATACATACATTCAATGAGCTTGATCTCTGCCAAACTAGATGACAACCATAAAAATTGGGCTTCCTGTTGGGATGTCTGGGAACTATGAATTGGATGGTAGCATAAAAAGTAATACATATACATACCTCAGGGACGAAATTATACCAAGCTTCCCCCATTTATTTTATTTTATTTAGTACTGGCATAATATGACATATTAAATTGTAATTTATGCAACAAAATAAAAAAAAATTGGGAGAAGTAGACACAAGCCTTTTCTGATGTCATTTGAATACAATATATGTTGTTCTTGTATTGTACATCTAACTGTTATAACTTTTATTCCCATCAATAAAAACAATAAAAAAAAAAAAGGTATTCCAACAGCCCCATTAAATTTGAAGCCTGTGGCGGCATCGGCACACACACAAAGGCTGCGGGCTTGAAATGCGGTTGCTTACAGAGCTATTGAATTGAACCATGCCGCGAGATAGGGGCCGTAGACGCAAGCCTGTAAACCATTCTTGCGCACGTTGCATGTGCGTCCGTGAACATGATCAATCAGTCAAACCCGTAGTTAGGGTTTAGACGGAGCCAATGGCAAAAGAGATTGTCATCATTACGTCACTGAAAAATGGAGGTTAGCTTTCAAAGCCTTACGGGTTTCAATTACTAGTTTCGATCGGACCCGCATTCTAGAAATAATGTAATATTAATAAATTAGTAAATATGATATTCTAGTCCATGCGAGTTGCATTCTATCTATTAACACATTGATTGCCCGGATCAATCTAACACGGAAATTAAACAGAAACAAATGTATTTTATATTGCGGATTTGCGAGCTTGAGAATGTTGTGCTATTAATTTTAATACTTAACATCACTTTCCCTTTCCCTTTAATTATAAGTACAGTAGTGTGTTGATATTTGCATTTACAGTGCTATACATAGGGCTTTAATCCCCTTGTGGGTCCTCTCTAGTACCCATTGTCTTTTTGGCTTAATTTGCGGGTTACGGGTTTGAACGACAGTGGATTCGTACCAATTTAATAGCGATTTTTGAACCTAACAGTTACAGGCAGTGACAGATCAAATGATTTGTGGTCATGCACTTAAAATTTCGACGTCACGTAGGGTTTTTCCGCCTGTAACCCGCATATCATTATCGAGTTGCCAATTTAATAGCCGTAAGTCATGCGGGCTACGTTACAGGCTATGGTTTTAAACATTGAGGGAATTTAATAGGGCTGCAAGTCAACAAAGCACAAAAGCATGGGCGTAGCAGCGGTGAACGGTGCAATTCAGTTCTACTCCCAAAACAGGCAGCCTCCAAGGCAGGCCAACCAACAAGTATGAAGAAAACACACAATAGTGTAGCACAAAATGTTTTAGAATATCAAAGAAATGGTACTTATCCACCAACAATGGAATCAGTCATTTGAGGCAATACAGCTTTTACCTTAATTCTAATGGTATCAGTCCAAGAATGGATCAACTATAAGCTGCATTCCTGCAGAGATAGAGAGATCCCCCTGCAGAGTAAATTAAATACTCTGAGTATTTCACAGGTAAATTTATACTCGAAGTATTTCTCAGGTAAATTGAGTGACTAGCCGAATGCGTGAATAACAGCTATTTATGAAAAGGGAGAACATATTGAATATAAGAATTGGCTTGAGATGAAAATAAAATGTAACCTTTATTGAATACACTAAAATATTCAATGTAATACACATTGTATAAAAACACATAAAAACACAGCAAAATACAGCAAACAAGTACCTCAAAAGTATTTATCTTTAAGTGATAGTAGTATTAAGAATGTCACTTTCATTTATTTTTGGTGATATAAGCTCAAATACTAATAAATAATAAATAGCAAATGAGATATTATTAAATCCATACACATCTAGCCACCTACAGGGATCCAAAATTTAATTATCTGTTACCCTACAAATACTCAGCTGTAGTGGAGGTAGACGAGACCCACTACTTGCCCCCTATTTGGCGTGCTCCAAGTGATTATATCAAGTCCTAGGGAGGTGAATCCCTTGTAGTGTTTACCACTAATTAATCAAAGAAAATAATCTGGGTATATTTACAATTTGGCCAACAAGTTTATTAATTCCAGGATAACAACGACGAAATTAAAAAAAAAATGGAATGTTAAAAACACTTAAAAACAATGGAGAAAAGAAAAGACTCCTCTGAGAAGTAATGATATACTTCACTTATAAACAGTGTATAGAGATGTTGTACTTTCTCTTTACTCATCAAGGAGAATTTATAATCTTCCACTAAAGATAACTCTATACCAAAGATACAACGTCTGCTATATACACCTTCCAATAGGAATTTTTTAAGCAGACCTCTCTATGATGGAATTGTAAAAAATAGTATGGTTGAAAAATAGGCACTATTAAAGTACTATTTACAAAGTCAATAGGCTGCCACAAGATATAGGAGATGGAATATTGAAATAACTCCTATATGATAAATATAGGATTGAAATATCACAATCCTAAATTCAGAACATATGTTGTCCACCCACTGGTCTGTGTGAAATCTTAACACTTATATTAGTATATAGGTGGAACAGACCCTATTATGGGCTATAATTCCTTTAATGGTCCTCTAATTTTCTGTGAGGATATTCAGTCATGAATCACATAACTTGTGCTGACTTCCTATTGCTTCTGAAGGCCTAAAGATTAGTCTTAGATACTTCTAAGAGAACCATACTCTGTGGTATATGAGTTATCTAACCAGTACCATGCTGCTTGCTCAGAACGCTAATGCTGCATGGTTGTTACTTCCTGGTTTGCGTGGACAACGTCGTGCGTGATGACGCACGCGTACGTGTATACGCCTATGCCTGACGCGTTTCAACGTGCTGTGACGTCTTTCTCAAAGGGGGAGGCGGAAGTGACGTCGCTGTTCTTTTATAATGGTTCTGTTGCCTTGGAAACAAGTACTGGAGTTGGTAGTTACATAGGGGCCATGTTGCCTGGCATATAGAATCCCTGTTTATGTGTGCACAACGTGCATCACACATATATGTACAATGTACATCAACTATTATGAATGAGATGACAATAAACAGCTGAATCTGAGGTGAACCTTTACTGACTCACATATTTCAAACAAGCCAATATAACTTATTTTATTGGATGAAAATGTTGATAATATATATCAATACCTTAAGGAGGATATAATTATAGTAGTGCCTAGATGGAATATATAACAGGATACCCATGTTCACAATAATATATAATGGTCTAATATCAATCTATACTCTAATATATAGATATATGGAAGTTGCATTTTGTTCCTCTGTAGTATAGTAATCTCCACCAAGATAAAAAATAAATTGTGCTATATCTCTGTGTACAATGACAAAAACTCCACCATAGACTAAATAAAATAAAATGTGATATAGGCAATAAATGCCATCAAACCCAAAGTGGACTATATTGATAAGATACATATGGTGATAACTAATAAGGGTGTGACAGAAAAATAGACCACTATAAGGTGTGTAAAATATAAAGACAATCTGTCTATAATATAAGTGACAGCATTTCAAGATGACTACCAAATGCTTTAGAAAAACAAGTGATATGGGCAAGTAATGCCTCAGTGTATGAAATTAAGTGAAAGACAAATAAGGCCTGAAGCCATATGAACTTAAGGGACATGTGTCTGATGTGGCTATTAAGCCACTGTGTTAATAGGAAAATCCTTTCAAGCAAACCCATTGTTCAAATCTAGATATAATTCTAATCTAGATGTGCGTAACATAACTATATATTGACAAAATATAAAAATAAGTGAATAAGTCTTGATGGTTCAAGTTATTATGAGAATACAGAATAATACTGCATACGACTAGTCTAATTGGGTTCTATCCAAAAGATGTTGGTCAGCACAATGAGGAAACAAATCATAGTATCTCAGTATATTTTCAAATAAATGGGGTGAATGAAAAACCCTGATTTAATCCATTAGGTGTTTGGGCCTTCAACTTATAGATCCATCTAGCTTCACATTGTAAGAGTTTCTTTTCAAGATCTCCCTTTCTAGGGCCTGATTCCACATTATCCACCACACAGAAACGAAGGACATTACTGTTGTTGTTGTGGTAATGTTTGATATGGCGTGCAATGGGTGTATCATAGGAGTTATTGATAGAATAAATATGTTCTCCTATTCTACGGCGTAGCTGTCTGCGGGTTTTGCCTACATAGATTTTATTACAAAGGCATGTTGCCACATATACAACCCCTGTAAATAGGCAGTTAAAGAATTTTTCAATCTCAAAGACCTCCTTGGTGATTGGATGCTCATACCTTTTTATAGGTTTTATATATTTGCAAAAACTGCATCGTCCACACCTAAAGCATCCTTTTGGTGGTTGTAGCCATGTTTGGCCTGGATTGCTTTCTTTAAAGTGGCTATGTACTAGCATATCTCTGAGATTGGTGCCTCTACGATAGGTAATCGGTATTCTAGCTGGCAGGGTATCTTTAAGATCTTCATCACTTAGCAGTAGATGCCAATGTTTGCTTAGGATACTTCTGATAATATCAGAGTCATATCCATAGGTCATAATGCATCTTGGTATGTTTTCCATTTGTTTATCTTTTGGCAATTTCTGTTGGAATTCAATAGGACTGGTGTTTTTAGTAGTATCTAATCTCCTATTTGTTGTATGGGTATTAAGTAGATCTGCCCTATTACAACTTAGGGCATATTGATAGGCCAATTTTAGACATCTTTTAGGATAACCCCTTTCCTTAAATCGTAGTCTTAGTTTGTCAGCTTCAATTTGAAACTCATCCTCTGTACTGCAATTTCTACGAATACGTAGGTACTGACCCTTAGGGATGCCTCTTTTGATGGGTTCATAATGTTGACTATCCCAGTGTAGTAAGGTATTAGTCGCTGTGTCTTTTCTATAAGTAGAAGTGGAGATATTACCATTACTATCTTTATAGACTTTTAAATCAAGAAAGTTTACCTTCTCTTTATTAATTTCATGGGTGAATTTCAAACCCAAGGTATTCTCATTAAGGGATTTCATGAAGGTTTCAAATTCTTTCTTTGTACCTTCCCATACAACTAGGATGTCGTCTATGTAGCGACGCCATAGCAAGATTTTATCAGTCCAGTTGGTCTGAGTTTCATTGAAAATATGTTTATCTTCCCACCAACCCAACACAAGATTGGCATAGCTAGGTGCACAAGGTGTGCCCATAGCTGTACCCTTACATTGGTGGATCCATTGGTCATTAAATATAAAGTAGTTATGCTCAAGTACAAACTCCAGTAGTGTAAGAAGGAATTGATTGAATTCAGCAGATCTTGAGTCTTTCATTTGTAAGAAGTATTCAACTGCTTTAATTCCATAGCTGTGGTGAATACTGCTGTATAGAGCTTCAACATATATGCAAGCTAACCAAGTGTGCTTAGGTACATTTAGATCTTCAAGTTGATTCAGGATGTCCATACTATCCCTCACATATGAGGGTAAGCTTGTCACTGATCCTCTTAGATGGTAGTCCAAAAATTGGCTACAATTGTGTGACAGGTTATCTGTGCCTGACACTATAGGTCTACCTGGGATAGGTGTGCTTTTTTTGTGTACCTTAGGTAGTGCATAGAAAGTAGATATGACAGGGAATTTAGGTAGTAGGAAATTGTAAGTATTCTCGTCTAGAATTTCATTGCTTTTAGCTTTATCCAAGATGTTTTTTAGTATTTTTCTGTATTCTATCGTTGGGTTTCTAGGAATAACTTCATAGGTAGTGCTATCTTGAAGGATCCTATTACACATTTCTTTGTACTCTTTATTCCCCATCACTACTACATTGCCCCCTTTATCTGCAGGTTTAATTTGAATATCTTTATTTGATCTTAGCTCTTTTAATGCTTCATTTTCCTCCTTAGAAAGATTATATTTCCTACCTATCATTCTTTGGTCAATCTTTTCAATTTCATTACACACTTGTTGCAGAAAAACCCATATATTTGCATATTCTTTAAGTTGGGGTGTGAAGGTACTTTTGTTTTTCCATTTTTTTGGAGACAGGTTGTTAATATCTAACTCATTTTCTTCTAATAGAGACATTAGGGCCTTCAATGCATCTATGTCCTCCTTACCTACACCTAAGCGTAGGAACTCCCTCTGACTTTTATTTAGATAGAATTTTTTCAGAGCCAATTTTCTTGCAAATAAATTGACATCTTTGATGTGGGTGAAGGAGTTAGTTATGGATGTTGGAACAAAAGTTAATCCCTTTTTAAGAATAGAAATATGGGTCTCATTGAGTGTGAAGTCAGATAAGTTGACAACTAGGTGACTCTCATGATTGATGGTTCTTGACTTCTCAGAGCTAACTACTATCGCTTGGGATTCCTTCTTGGTCTTATTAAATGGTCTGGTTGGCCTTGGGGAACTTGGCCTCTCTCTAAAAAAGACTCATTGTGAGGCCTTATGGGTGTTCTAACATATGATCTAGATCTAGTGTCATACCTCTCCCTATTGTAGGATGTGTTTGGTCTATTCCATCTTCTAGGGGTACTATCCTCGATGTCTGAATTGTCACATTCTGATGAACTTATGTCTGATGTAAAAACTTTTGTACCAGAGGGGAATCTCCTATATATGTTCCCCATTTTGAAGTCATTTTGATCCCTCCAGAATTTACGTTGTTTACGTTCCTTTAGTTCCTTTTTAAATTTGTCAATGTTAATATTTAACTTTGTACAAAGGTTCTTATATTCTGGTGACTCCTTAAATTTTTCCAATTCTTTCTGATTATTGATTACCTTATGTTTAACAATTTCCAAGTTTTGTTGTTCTGTCTCTACAATTAGAGACATCAGGTCACAGGAACATTTAAAGAGGATTTCTTTCCATTTAGTTATAAATGTTTCATTCATCAGATTAGTGGCAGGGATAGTATTAATTCTAAGGCCTCTAGGGATAATTTTGTTCTTTAAATAATTTTGTAGGCTGCTTACTTCCCATATACTTCTTACTTGTTTTTTCGTAGTTTTTAGAAGGTTTGTAATCGCCACTTTGATATCTTTATTTTCAATTTGGGTTTGTTGTATGTTGGGTTGGAAGCTAGCTTCTGCTTCCTGTTGTAATAGTGCTATGTCCATATTCCCAAATATTAAGTTTGTCATCTTACTATTGTGACTTCCAATTCCAGTACTTGGTTAAATTAACAATATATTTATATCTCCCACTAGTGGATTGAACCACTGCTTTGTTGAATATATCAAGTCCTAGGGAGGTGAATCCCTTGTAGTGTTTACCACTAATTAATCAAAGAAAATAATCTGGGTATATTTACAATTTGGCCAACAAGTTTATTAATTCTAGGATAACAACGACGAAATTAAAAAAAAAATGGAATGTTAAAAACACTTAAAAACAATGGAGAAAAGAAAAGACTCCTCTGAGAAGTAATGATATACTTCACTTATAAACAGTGTATAGAGATGTTGTACTTTCTCTTTACTCATCAAGGAGAATTTATAATCTTCCACTAAAGATAACTCTATACCAAAGATACAACGTCTGCTATATACACCTTCCAATAGGAATTTTTTAAGCAGACCCCTCTATGATGGAATTGTAAAAAATAGTATGGTTGAAAAATAGGCACTATTAAAGTACTATTTACAAAGTCAATAGGCTGCCACAAGATATAGGATATAGGTAGACGAGACCCACTACTTGCCCCCTATTTGCTCCAAGTGATGCACACCACAAGTTGGCATCTATTATGCCTTTACACTTCACTCACCTCCTGTTCTGTTCCTTTTTTGGCCTGTGTATACTGGATTTATGCGGCACAAAAGAAAAGCTGCATAATGTACATAGATGTATATTTAAACTTGAACTGATAACATTCTGTAACAGTTTGTGAGTCTGCTGGATCTTGTATCAATTGCTATAACAGTTATTGACAGTGTTTCATCTGCAAGGCATCGTAACATCCACTTCATTATTATCTTCTCTAGGAATGCTGACATATACACATATCTTCTAGGTAGGTTTCCTCCCCTTTTATTAGGAGCATACACACACTTTGGTTTCCTCCCTTTTATTAGGAAATATACACACTTCATTAACTGTACAGGATCTGGGCAGCCATTTTCTTCACTATGGACAATAACACATATATATCTTCTAGATATCTTATTCCATATATATATTAATCCTATCTTCACAATGGATTCTGACATATATATATATACTAGCGACTTGCCCTTTTTAAAAAATGACAGCAACAAGATTGTAAGGGCGGTAAATTTGTGTTCCAAGATGCTTCGTTGCTCATTGCGAGCCTCGCGCTGAGCGCCTTCGGCGCTCATTGCCAGGCTGTTGGTTGTTTGTATGCTATGAGCATTGTTTTTGTTTGCTAATGCTAATGAAATAATTAAGAAAATAATACATGAATATACTTTACCTATTTTGAAGTAATAACTGCAGGAAGTATTGTGCAGAAGAGCTGGCAATCTGTTTGGATGTTGCTGCAGCATACAATGTGTGTTTTGAGGGCTGTGGAGCTGCTGTGTAAGTGTCAGCAATGTGTGCAGTGTGTAGTGTAAATAGTGTGCGTGCGCAAGGAAAATCCGTTAGGGTAGCTGTGTACTTCCGCATTGTTTTAGTTAGTGTTGTAAAATGGCGCCTAATGTGTGGTATGCGTCTGTGGCTGACTTGGCGTCCTTGCTCTTGGATCGCGTCCGTCTTTTTCGGAAAATACGTAGGTGTTTGGTGGTGTTTTGCGTCTTTAGAGTCCTGTACCCTCGTTTTCGTTTTTTTTGGCTGCCATTTTTTCTCTCGCTTAGGGGATTTTTGGTTGTCTAAACTCTTGTATTTGGAGTGAAATTGAGGTGTAACTTCAGTTTTTGAGGTCCTTGGTACCCCCCTTGCTGTAGGTAAGCTTTTTATGTATTTGTTGTGTGTATTTATTGTGTTTTTAATGTTTTCATGTGCGCGGGTTTCGGGCGGTAAGGTCGTATTTTTGCGAGGTCGTAATGTTTTTTTTCTAAGTTCAGCGTTTTGTATTAGTTTCTCGTAAGTCCGTAAATTTTGCGAGGTCCGCAGTTGCTGGCAAGGAGCGCCTTCGAGCCCGCAGCGTTAGCAACAACCCGCTTGCTCACAACTATATACAGTATGTGATCTTCCTAATCTTCTCACTGAGTCACTGATAGCTGGGCTACTTCACTTTTCTCCAGTCAGAAGCATCACAGACTACCTTGAAACTGGCTTTTTCTCAGACACACATTACATAACTAACTGAAACTCAACTGTCAGTTACAGATCACCTTATAACATTGTAAATCAGTTAACTCCTTTTTAACTGGACACAATTAAACATACAGTTATAAACATAACATATTACAAAACTATAAGATATACTGTAAAATCCAGTCCAGTCCCGCAATCACATACATAAGAGTCCAAAGGTTTTCTTTTAATTAACACAATATGTCTTTGAATACCTTAACACATCCATATGTGAATATTTTTTAAAAACATTGCTCACTTAGCTAATTTAAAGGCACATTTTCCTTTAGTACTCACATATGCTTGTTAACTCCATTTACTCATAAACTCCAGATCATTCAGTGTTGATAGACCTCAACATATATACAATGATTAGGCGATAACATTTGATGTGACATTCATACATAAACTAATATGGATAGTGTTGGTGGACTCTGGAGACATTTATGAAAGCAAGGGCCTTCTGCTGGTGTGCTTATGTTTCTATCAGCATCCATTCCTCCTCATATTTGGCCTGATGGTATTGAACTCCTGCTAATGGCAGTGGCGATAGCACAGCCTGCAGATCAACAACAGGTAATAGTAGAAAATGAACATCCTTACATCACATATAGTTGTCCTACTGCAAGTGGTCGTCACGCAATGTTAAAAATTGCGACCCTCGTAAGGCTCTACACAACTTAGGCTGCAATGAGCGATCATTGCAGGCACTCATCGCGAGGCCCGCTGTAGTTGGGCTGCAATGAGCGGGACTTAGAGGCTGCAGGGAACGCGAGGAGCACCAAAGAATTTAAAATAGCCTACACATGAGCATAAACGCTTGTGTCAATGGCTGCGATCCCCGCTGAAATGCATAGCACCTTACTTATGATCGGGAGGCACGCAACAGTTTACCCTTACGGGCGAAAAGGTCTCAACCGCGTAACCGAAGGCGCTCATTTTGAGCCACGCAATGAGCACTGAAGGGGCCCCAGCGCGGTTCTCGCGATGAGCGCCGAACATGCTCAGAGAGGGCAGAACTTCGCATTGTGTGGCAAACAGCATTGCCAGGCTTCACATTTTATGGGTTTGATGAATGTATTTCGAGAATAGAGAATATGCATCTTCCTATATATCCTATGTAAAATCCTGTAAATTGATTAAAGAGTAATAAATATAAATATGGAATTGTCAACAGGATTAGATTGAGAGTCTAGAATAAACCGTAAAGCCTGTTTTCACCAGTAACACTTCTGAGTATTCAATCCAATGAAGCGAGCCAAAATCATTCAAGGCCATAAGTTGCAATCCCGGATAAACAGGTAAATTAACCAATAGGAAGCGGAGGACGCCAATCAACACGGCTGGAAACGGTTTAAAACGGTTTAAAAGACTGCGTAATTCTTTGACTGTGCTGTAGTTTAGAAGTCAACACACAGGTCTAGGCGTTGGTGGGTTTTTGAGTAAGATAAAGAGAGAGAAATAGACAGAGACTGAGAGAGAGATAGAGAGTGTTAGAGAGAGAGAGATAGTGAGTGTTAGAGACAGAGAGATAGAAAGTGTTAGAGAGAGAGATGGAGTGTGTTAGAGAGAGATAGAGAGTGTTAGAAAGAGTGAGTGAGAGTGCCAGAGAGAGAAATAGAGAGTGCAGAAAGAGAGATAGAGAGTGTTAGAGAGTGAGTGAGAGTGCCTGCGAGAGAAATAGAGAGTGCTAGAGAGAGTGATAGAGACTGCTAGATAGAGAGATAGAGAGTAAGGAGAGGAGGAGAGCGAGGCGAGAGAGAGGTCAACACTGGAGGAGGAGAGTGGGGAAAGGAGGAAAGATAGAGGTATGGAGAGAGGGAGAGGAGGCAGCAGGCAAGGGAGGGGAGGTACAGGTGGAGGAAAGCAGGAGGGGGGCATGTGCACCCGGATGTAGGCACACAAGGTGTAGGTGCAGAGGGTCAGGGGCCTGATCCCGGGGGGGGAGGGGGGGGGGGTAGTGGGGATGAGGGGCCAGCCCCAGAGAGAACAGGGAGGCCAGGAACCCCAGGCAAAGTTGGCAGGGCAACAGGTTGTGCCAAAGCAGAGGGCCCACAATTATAGCAAAGAGGAGACAGAAACCCACTTTAGGGAAGTCCAAGTCTGCCGTAGCATCATCCATGGTGGTAAGGATGTGAGGCCTGGTGATAAGGCACTTGCTTGGAGTGAGGTGACTGCAGATGTGGCTTCATTAGGGGTTGCAAACAGGGATGTCCAGTCGGTTAAACACTGATATGTTGACTGCCGGATGAAAGTGAAGAGGCAGATGGCAACGGAGGCCAGAGCAGCCCGTGGGACTGGTGGTGGCCCATCACTAAACATCACATATTGTGGATGGGAGCGGACTATCAAGGAGTCTGCAGAGCCAACAGCAGCAGTGAGCCTTCCACGACAGTTGGACACTGGCTATCAGGAAACCCTGCAAAGTGAGTTTCATACACATCATCACACCCTTATATGCACGCACATGAACCCCACACACATAGATAACTGACATACAATAGCACTGTAAGATTTCTGGATCTCACTACAGATATATGGTGCAGCAATAACCATGTAAATATTATAATATATTAAATTATCAACCTAATTATCAATGAAATGTCTGTCCAATACCTGTGGTTAAAACGGAATCTGAATAGCAGTTGCCAATGCAGTTTGTGTTAGTGTTATGTTTTCTGTGTTTTAAAAGTTAATATAAAACAAAACATTATAAATATCAATTACAATTGTATATATTTTGTAATAAATTGCCCTATCCCTATCTTCCCCATGTTACACTGCACTGTTTAAAGCTGTGTCACTTAACACTCCAACTGCTTGGAAGCTATCCCCAGCGTTAAACAAGGTACAGCTGTAGATCCACAATGATTTTACATCCAAAAGAGAGTACATGTATTGGTGTGCACATGGCAGCATATGCGGATACAGAAACTGAGGGACTGCATGTGCGTGTCATGTACTAGCCTAACCTGGATTATGTCTCATAAGCATGTTAACACCCATTGCTGAGCATTGGTCACAGATTGGTCAGTCTCAAACATTGTACAGCAGATCCAGATGAGCACATGTCCTAATGAACTGCAGATGGCACACCACACCAGCTATAACTATACATATTGATATAAGCCATGATCCACAATGCTCATGATACAGCTCAATGTTTATCTGCGAGTAACAATCACCACAGCCAATTACAAGTGACCATGATGTCAGGGATATGGAAACACACAGCAAAAAAGTTTTAGAGAATCAATACTCAAATACTATTGTCCTCTCAATTTAGTGCCCAGGAGGCGTACCCCACCCACAGAGATACAGGCAGTGGCTCCACCAGAGCCACCACTATCATCAGCGCAGGTGGTGGTGAAGGAAGCCAACGGCCCGGGCCCATCAGAGGAGGCTGGACCATCAGCAGCCGGCTATTGTGGGCAAACATCCCCTGGGCACTCATGTCCCCGCACCAAGCACCATGAGAGACATATATCGTCACATCCGCTTGGCTGATAAGTGCAAGAATGAAGCAGTCAAACAGCTGACAGCTCAACTGGTACAACAGAATGAAATTGCTACCGGCCAGGCGGAATGCATCTGAGCAATACTATATATGGTGAGGTGAGGAGGCATAAACT
This sequence comes from Discoglossus pictus, assembly GCA_027410445.1. Lineage (NCBI taxonomy): Eukaryota > Metazoa > Chordata > Amphibia > Anura > Alytidae > Discoglossus > Discoglossus pictus. The sequence goes on along the minus strand of CM050169.1, from coordinate 174,659,136 downwards.
TCGGATGGAGAGGTACATGCAAATGGCTCATAGGGACAAACAATTCACTTTACCTTGGCTTTTACACACTGGAACTAACACACTCACAGGTACACACAGCTAACTCAACTTTCTTCCCTCCAAACTACATATGTATAGAGGGACACGCACGTGTGTATATATATATATATATATATATATATATGTATGTGTATTTGTGTACGTATGTGTGTGTGTATGTATGTATATATATATGTATATGTATATATATGTATAGATATGTGTATATATATATGTATGTGTATGTATACGTGTACCAGCAGGTATTCATGTATATAGGTGTGTGTATATATAAATATGTATAGGTTTGTGTGTGTATATATAGGTGTTGGTGCTCATATATATATGCATGTATGTGTATTGTACTAGCTTATCCCCAAAACATCTTGCATATCATTAAAATATTCTACGTGTGTGCTTAAACGTTCCCGGGTATGTGTGTGTGTATATGTGTATATATGTATATATGTGCATATGTGTGTATGTTTATGTGTGTATGTTTATGTGTATGTATATGTATGTGTGTATATATATATATATACATATATATATATGTGTATATATATGTGTGTGTATGTGTATGTGTGTATATATGTATGTGCGGGCATGTTTGTGTGTACACACACTTGCATATTTATGTTATTTTACAAACATCAGGGCGGGTATTTTTATTCGCTTAACAATATGGGTGTTGCTTTTATTTTTTATATTTCATACTTTTATATCTTATGCCTCACAAGGGAATATTTTTCTATATCTGCTTTCCCACCCCTGTATATATGATTTTATGCATAGACATTTATACTTTTTACTTTATGTGTATCTATAAATGTTCCCCTGCAGTCCAAAACAATTATGCCCAATCATGTCAATATACCCCTGTAGGATGATTTCATACATCCTTCCTCTAGACATACCGAAGTACTTCCCCATTCTTCAAGGGCCGTAATTTATTAGTACAAATGTATATAATCCTGTACCCACCACCGATCCATCTCTATCCAATATATTGTACTGTTACAAATGTATTGTTTTTGATAAATTTGTACACTAAGGACCATGTATACTTATGCATACTCCTATCAATCTCCTCCTGTAGGAATTTATTGGTCACTGAGGAAGCTGCAGATCACAGCAGCGAAACGCGTCTGACACTTGTTTTACTATCTATTGATTTTACGATTTTTATCACTGGATTTCTGTACCGGAATCAAACCGGAATTTTTACCAAATAAATATATTTTTATCCATGAAAATGGTCTGAAGTACTTGTGCTTTGGGGAACCCCGACACGCACACTCAAAAAGTACACAGCATCAGACTAAATAATATCACCACCCCACATGGACTCAAGTACCATGGAGTAACACCAACATATACAGCATATACTTAAACAGAGAACATCAGCCGGAAACGTTGTGCTAAATACACTTATGATTGTGCGCTTTACAGACATTCCCACAACAAAACTCTTTTACATAGGGACAAACAAGCCCAGACACATCACTTGGCGTGGCTGGTGCAGTTGGCTGAAGCCCACGTGCCGACACCCCAGCCTTCAGTTCCACAGGCTCCACTGCAAGCAGAGCCTGCAGCCTCCTCATCTCACCCCTTACAGTCAACCACAGCTGCTACACAACCAACACAGCCAGAGCCTACAGCCTCCTCATCTCACCCTTATCGCCACTGACATCTGCTACACAGCCACCACAGTTGGATGCACCCCTCAATCCAACACCTCCTGGCCGTGGTAGAGGGAGGAAGCAAGTGGTTCCAGAAGGTGTGGGCCCAGTGCTCAGGAAGATGAAGTAGGTGTGAACTTCCAGCAGGTAAGTGGTTGTCAAACCTTTCCCTAGGACCCACCACACAGATCATGATTTGGGTGAAACACTGTGTGAATACACATGTGAAGTAATTCAAGGCTCCACCACCTGTTGAATACAATTTGCCACATTTATTGCTTCCCATAAATCATGGCCTGTCTGATGGCTCCTGAGGAGAGGATTGAGAACCACTGCCCTAAGCCATCCTCATAAACACTCCACAATGAATATAATTTTGTATTAATGTTGACATACTTACGGCTGGCTACAGCGTGTACATGTATGGTTATGTTGAATATTTCTCTAATTGATGTTCAATGTGGATTGCCGTTGCAATGAGATGTTGAAGTCAATCCAGATAGTGTTCTGATTGATATCTTCTTATTGCCTTTGTAGGTCTTAATAGCCCAATCTCATGATCATGAAGGCATGTTCCTCAACCTCCTCTTCTTCTTCTTCTGTGTCACATATGCTGCTAATCAATTTCAGGTAATTCCTTAATATCTGACAACACACTGTGTGTGGAATAGATCTGTATGACATTATCCATGATTATGTTGATATGTTTAATTGAGCAGATATAGACAAGTTGTAAGTGCTAGGCACATTAATGGTTTCTCCAATTACATAGAGTGATTTGTGATGATCCTTCTTTTCATCAGATTACAGTTGCAGTGGTGTAGTGACCACATGTGACCCTGGCAGGTGATATGCATCATGCTTATTCTAGACTATGATATTACCCTCTTTAGGTATCCCCTTGTTTACAAGCACAACCTGTTGCCCTTCCACCCATACCACACCCATTATATTAATGCTCATCCTATTTTTGATATGTGTATAAAATAAAGATTTCTTATACCGTTCACACTGTGTCAATGGTTGGGGTTTTGGGACATCCACATACATTCCAATTGTGCCACATTCCTTTTTCTGTAAACTAATGAGCTGAGTTACTATGCAATAGATTAATACATGACGTAACAATACTAATTAAAATAGTAATAATTGCATTAGATATCATATAATAACATTTATCAGATATAATAATTATAATAAAGGGCTAATACACATAGTAAGTCCAATTAGTGATACTGTGGAGTATCAACATTCCCCTGAAGACCTGATAGCATTATGACAGGTGATGATGTGAATTGATTGATAGCAGAACTTACTGGCAGGTCACCAAATGAGAATGGCCACCAGCAATGGCGTGGGACTTTCTGGGAAGGGTATAGAGGACATTACCCCTGATGGAGGTGAGCTGGCTGTTAATCCACGTGCCTCTGCACAGCCTCCATGTGTTTTTGCGGCCCTTCCTGATGGGTTAGGGTAGATTAGTGTGGTGTATGTTCCCCTGGTCCCCTTGTGGATTGCTAAGTGGTGGTGTTGAAGGGGCTTGTGTACCTGAATGAAGCCGTGAGCTATACTAATAAGGGCCAGTGTAGGTGGGCAGTTAATAGCAGAGAGGTCAGACAAATCCCAGTCGACTAGAGAAGGAACTGGCAACTCACTCCAGTATCTTTGCCATGCAAACCTTGTGGATACGCACAGACAGACACATTAGTAGGTGTGCAGCAGTCCATAGGGTCACAGAGAGTCGGACACAAGTGAGGGACTGAACAACCATATGTGAAATGTTCCCCTAGTACTTGATATATGACATGTGGAGGTGTAATATGTCCACTATTTGTCGTCCCAATGACGACGTGATGAGAGATATTTATATAAGATGATCTTTGTATTACTGTCCACATTAGAGCCTCTGTGAGTGTGAAAGGGTTAATATGTCAGTTATTTGCATGTATTTGTATTGCAATTTAATGAGGTAGTGTGTCTTTAATAGCTTTCAGTATGTTGCAGCATTGCTTTTCATATTGGCATATGCATGACCATTACAACCTATGTGGAAAATAAAAAAATGTTTTGCAATATTTGATAATTGATGTGCATGTAATTTTCCCATGTTTTAAAGTGCATTGGTGTCTTTATATTGTCATTTGCAGAGTTTGTAAGCTTTGGGCTGCCATTTGGCGTTTGCAAGCTTGATTGCGGCTGCGGTGTTGAGCGATTTTTGCAATTGAACAGCGATTAGCAATTTTATAGATCGGAAGTCTTGCGGCCTTGACAGATCAAAGGCTTCGGCTATAAGTTACAAGTTTTACCATCGCCATTTTTTCAAGGCCTTAACTCGGAAGCCATTCAGATGGCGCAAAAAGATGCGAATTGAATAGCAAATTAACTTGCAACCTCACTTACGGGCTACTGGATTGCCCAAAACCTCAAGTGAATATGGCCCGTAGTGTTCAGTTTGTTTAATAAAACATTTTAGTAAACAGAAAAGAAAAAAAGTATAAAGAGTAAATAGGAAAATCCCCTCTTAAGAGAAACATACACATAGGGGTTATTAGTGGAGGAGAAGGACACATCTAGACAGCAGCGAAAAATAAATTCAATTAAAATCCTGCTTAAAACCAATAAACTTAATAACTTCTATAATGTTTGAATAGGGTGGACGAACCGATTTAAGAGATCTTAATTGGAATCTTACTTACTTTACCAGGGCTAATACCGCACACCCAATCTGGCCTAAAACCTCTTATCCACACATATTTTTGTTGTTATCATATATAAAGTTGTGGTAATTGCAAGTTTTTCTGTAACGCTCGCAATTACCACAACTATGACTAGCAAGTTGCTATTTGCCCATTCGCACGAGCCGCATATGCGCATTGCGCTGTGTTGCCATACATGCACACTGCACAGCGGGAGCGGCGCATGCGCAAGGAAGGGGGAAAAGGAGACGTGGAAAGGAGGCACAGGAGAGGGAGAGGGGGGAAAAGAGACACAGGAGGGAGAGCGGGACAAAGAGACACAGGGGAGGGAGTAGGGGGAAGAGAAACAGGAGAGGGAGAAGGGGGAAAGAGATGGGAGGGAGGGGGATAAACACAGTGGAGGCAGAGGGGAGGAAGAGACACAGGGGAGTGCGAGGGGGAAGGAGACACAGGGGAGGGAGAGGGGGAGAGACACAGAAGAGGGAGAGGGAGAAGAGACACAGGGGAGGGAGAGGAGGAAAGAGACACAGGGGAGGGAGAAGAGACACAGGGGAGGGAGAGGGGGTGGAAGAGACACAGGGGAAGGGAGAGGGAATAAGTGACATAGGGGAGGGAGAAGGGACACAGGGGAAGGGATGGGGGTAGAGACACAGGGGAGGAAGAGGGAGAGACAAAGGGGAGGGAGAGAGGGAAAGAGACACAGGGGAGGGAGAGGGGGAGAACACAGGGGAGGGAGAGGGGTTAAGGAGACACAGGAGAGGGAGAGGGGGGAAGGGAGAGGGGGAAAGGAGGCACAGGAGAGGGAGAGGGGGAAATGAGACACAGAGATGGGAGAGGGGGAAATAGACACAGGGGGAAGATACACATGGGAGGGAGAAGAGACACAGGGGAGGGAGAGGGATTCTTAGTGCTAAGCAAAAGTTTAAATGTACCTTTGATTAGAAGTTATTTCACTACTGTGGACGCTGCTGGTTTTGAGCCTCATTCTATTAAGGGCCGTAAAATGGCCGCAAAACTGTGATTACTATTTGCGTAATTAGTGCGATGATTTGTAAGTAAGCCCTTTGCCACACCTCCGTGGCCCAAGTAATCTGTGGGTCTATTTTACCCATTTACTACCTTGACGGAGGCTAATCCCGCAGCCGTTGTGGATATGCTCCAAGCCGTGGGACTCTGGACACGGAAATTGAACATAAATTACAAAAAAAATGATTTTCAGATTTGAGTGTAGGGGAATGTTGTGCTACAAATTCTAACACCTACAATCACTTTCACGTCTCATCAAAGTACAGGAAGGCTGTTTTATGTGCTTAATTTGTGCTATGATTTGTAAGTAATAGCCTTGCAGGACCTTTTTGGTGTAAGTAAGCTGCGGCTCGGTTTTAGCGAATTACGGCCTTGATGGAAGGGTTCATGTAGCATTTGAATAGCGACTTGGGCTTTCTTGCGGCTGCAACTCTTGCAGCCGCATAAGATCAAAGGCTTTTCCTGCGGCGGGTGTGGCCACAAGGGATAACAGGGAGCCGGCCGCAAGCTGGCCGGAGCCCTCAGCCGCAATGGAAAAGAATAGGGAAGTAACTTTCGGCCATCCCTTGCGGAGACGCATCTCCTACTGTCCTTAATAGAATGAGGTTTGTATATTATATTTTAATCACCATATATTAATTAAGTGTATGCAAAGTTGTGTCTATACCTTTTTTTAATAGCTACATAATAAAAGTTATATTTTATATTAACCAACCTGTGCAATTGAAATGTAAAAGTTTAAAATCCTCCATCATGGGGTCATATACATTTAATTAGGGACTCTAACCCTGAGTGATTAGTAACCTTTCCCTTCTTTCATTATAAATATCTATATAACCCAGATGTTATTGCCCACAAGAAATTATTTGCTGATATTATACTAAAGTGCAGATACTATATTTCTGAGGATATATTATCCTTATTCAGCTAGTCGTTCTGCACTAACTGTCACTTGTGAATTTAAAAAGTTCAATAAACCAATACACTAATATCAGCTGGCATGGAATAATATGTTTTGAACAAAGTTAGTAAGCGGAGAGGAGCATTATTAGTCAAATGTTTGGAAATCCAGCTCCTCAACTGAAGATATTTATAAAAGTTAATGTTGGGGAATAAAAATTTCCTTTGTACCTCTAAGTATGAGACCATGAGACCATCAAAAAACAATTGCCATATATCTACGATACACTTATTTTCCCAGTGCCCCAAGGGGCAGATTAGGAACATGCAGTGGAATTTTAGTGGAGATACCCGAGGATAGACCATACTTAGGGCCTCATTAAATTCTCCCTCGTAGTTCTCTCGGTGCTCACAAAAGGCATTTTTTTGCTGTTTGCGAGTACCGAATCCCTTGCAGCCTGCTTTGCGATATGACTACGAAAAATGGCCGAGAATAGGCTCCGAGAGAGCTACGTAGTCACACGTAGCCTTAAATCTACGAATGATTCTTGCATTTCGGAAGAATCCCTACAAGCACAAAAAATGCCCGCAAGGAATCGTAAAGCCTCTACGTGCTGCCTCGGAGCAGCCCGAGACAGCAGTGTGAGGCTCCCCCCTGCTCCCTATACACATCCCCATGCTGCAGGGGTCTCTATCGGGACCCCTGCAGCACCAGCACATTAACCACTTGCAGCAGGGGACCCCGATCGGCACCGATCAGGCCCCCGCTGCATTTAAAAGATTTAAATTCCCCGCGCGGCTCCTTAAAGGGCCCGCGGCACACTAATAGCCAATCCAGGCCGCGGCACCTAATATTAACCCCCCTCTATGCTGGGGGTCCCCATCGGGACCCTTAGAAGTGTCCCCACATAAACCCCTTGCTGCAGAGGTCCATAGGGACCCCGGCAACCCCCCACATTAACCCCCTGCAGCGTCGGTCCCCGATCGGCACTGATCGTGACCCCGCTGCATTTCAATTTTTACAATTCCCGGCGGCTTGTGATTGGCTGAAAAAGCTGTCTATCAATTTCAGCCAATCAGAAGTCGTCAATGTGTGGGGACCCCCGCTGCAAAGGGGTTAATGTAGGGACACTTGGGGGGTCCCAAGGGGGACCCCCAGCATAAAGGGGGGTTAATTTTAGGTGCAGCGGCCGGGATTGGCTAATAGTGTGCCGCGGGCCCTTTAAGGAGCCGCGGCAGGGAATTTAAAAGTATTAAATGCAGCGGGGGCCTGATCGGTGCCGATCTGGGACCCCCGCTGCAAGGGGTTAATCGTTGCTCGCAGCAGGGCGATTGTAATAGCATTGTAAGTTAGAGAAACTTTGCAGTACATAGGGCTTAAGTAGAAGCCTCTTATTTACGAGGCTGGAATTTAATAGGGCCCTTAGTCTTAAGTTTGTCCTAGAAGTAGAAGGTCTGGTTCTTATATGTTGTGAGAGACATTTTAGGCCTGAGAGGATAAACACTACTTTTTGTGCATTTGAGTTTTCTAATCAGAGTCCTAGGGAACTGAACTGGCAAATATCTTAATATGTATAATATTTAAGGCAAAGTCATTATTTTACCAAGCACTGATATTTTAAAGTTAATCCATTTTAGGACTTCTTTATTTACTGTTGAATAACATATATTTTAGTTAGTACTTACTAAATGTTTCATGTTTGGAGTAATCTCTATCTCCAGATACTTAAAGCTTTCTGTTTTCTAGGCATAGTTATAGCTTTGCTGAAGGAGTTGTAAATCTTTTTGTGTTAAGTTAATTGGTAATGCTTCAATTTTCTTAGATTAATTTTGTTTAAAAAAAAGGGGGGGGGGGGACTTGCACTGAAGTGTGTCAGGCTCCTACACAAACAAGGCTATAATCTTAAATATAGTTAATCAAAGTCCTGAATAGAACAAATAACTGCTTCACCATGAGCAGGAGAGGACACAGATCAAATTATACTAAAAGTGTGTTAAAAAAAAAAAAAAAGAAAAGAAAATACCTACCTGTGGCTGAGACCTATGTTGGTATTTCAACATAATCCTGATGCGTCCTGACTTCCTCCAGCTGTGGGGTATCCCACACTTCCGGTACCTGGATGACATCTGATCTGCATCAGAGATGGAGATGGCTTAACCAGCTCCTAGATGTATACGGAACTATTGCTGCCACTTGTCGGCTCTCGATAGACCCAGTTTCAACCAAGATGAGATAGGTCTCCAAAGTAGTATGTCAAGGCCTGCCTGCCTTGAGAGCTCTGGGAGGAGTAAGAGAAGGAAAGTCAGACTGGAGCCCACTGGCAGACATCATTGAGTCTGGCTGAAATGAAGCTGCAGAAGGTGGCGCTTATATGGAAGTCCTTTCTCATCAAGATATAAAGAAGAGTACCTATAAGTATTGACGAAAGCTAATGACAGATTAGTGGAAAAAAGAAAACAGGATACTTGAAATAAAAAGACATTAAAGAGAAATATAAGAAAAGGAGTGAAGGAAAATTAATAAAATAATGTAAAACACAAATATAATAAGGAAAATAAAGCAAATATTACACAAAGGAGACAGAAATATTATAGAATATAATAGAAAACAACCTATTAGGACTTGCTACAGAAATAAGACAAAATAACATCATCAAACTGTAAGGCACCCTTAGGATTTATAATAAGGTTTCTACAATACAAAAACCTTAAATTTTTTGATCAATCAGTTTTAATGCCAAGAAGATTGGAATGTGAATGGTGCTTATGCTTTGTAATTCATCATCTTGAACCAGAGACATTTTAGCATGCAACAGTGCTACCTGGTAACCATTCTTTTCCCTACAAGTAAATTCATACTCCCCTTCTGGATCACTACCTTGGGGTGGTGAAGGGGCTTGTGTACCTCAGTAAAACTGTACGCTATACCATGTAGGGTCACCTAAGATGGGCAGGTCATAGCAGATAGGTCAGACAGATTGCAGTCCACGGGAGTAGGAACTGTCAATCCACTCCAGTCACTTTGCCATGAAATTGGCATGATGCAGAGTTGAACGACTGAACGACTGAACAAATTCATAGTACATAGCTTAAGTGTTCCAGCTGTGCCATCTAGTGGCTAATAGAATATATTGCAGCTAAGACAATGGGTCTCATTCTATTTGAGCATCGCTATTTGCATTGTTACATAAAATTGGCTACATCAGCTTTTTTTCCCCTACGCTACAAATGTATCCAAAGCGTTTCCCTCACATTATTATGGATCCAACCTAGCATCCATAAAATATGCTTGCATGCTCTCAAGTAAATTTCACAGATATTCTTTCTTTGCCACAGCCATAGGAGCTAATAGAAAACGGTCAACAGAAAAGTGATTGATAAGCATATATATACAAGGTATATATTTGTGTGCCTCCCTCCCCAGCGCTGACTGTGTTGTAGAATTTAAAAAATCAGCATGCAGGTCCCAGGAGTTTGAGGTTAGGTCCAGAGAGAGAGAGTGCAGGAGAGTCATAATTTGGAGTGCAGGTTTATATTCTTTTACTTATTATAGATTAGTAACTTGACTGTCACAAATTACAGTATGATATGTTATGTTCAGTCGTCTGTTTGGTCTCTCTCTGTGTGCCCTCTATCTCTGCACCCTTTTTCGGTCTCTCTCTCTGTCCGCTGTCTCTCTATCTCTCTGTGCACTGTCTATCTCTCTCTATATGCACCCCCTCTGTCTCTCTGCTCTCTCTCTCTGTTCCCTCTATCTGTGCTTTGTGTGCTCTCTTTCTCTCTCCCTCTCCCACTCCCTCCCTCTCTCTCTCTCTCTCTCCCTCTTCCTCCCCCTCTCTCCTCTCTCTCCCTCCCCCTCTCTCTCTCCCTCTTCCTCCCGCTCTCTCCTCTCTCTCTCTCCCCCTCTTTCTCCCCTCTCTCCTCTCTCTCCCTCCCCCTCTCTCTTCCTCTCCCTCTCTCTTCTCTCTCCCTCCCCCTCTCTCTTCTCTCTCCCTCCCCCTCTCTCTCTCATCTCTCTCCCCATTTCTTTCTCCTCTCTCTCTCCCTCCCTCTCACCCTCTCTCTCACTCGCTTTTTCTCTCTCTCAACAAACCAACCCCTCTTCCACCTCCTTCTTTCTCTCTCCTGCCTCTCTCTCTCTCTTCTCCTCCTTCTCTCTTTCTGCCTCCTCTCTCCCCTCCCTCTCCCCTTCTCTCTTTTTGCCTCCCTTTCTCTCTCCCCCTCCTTTTCTCACTCTTCCGCTCCTTCTCTCTCTCTCTGAATCCTCTCTCCCCCTCCCATCTACTCCTTCTCTTTCTCCCTTCCCCTCCTTCTCTCTTGGGCCCCACTATCTCTCCCTCCTTTTCTCCCCTCGCTCTCTCTCTCTATGCCTCCCCCTCTGTCTACCTGTCTCCTCTATCCCCCTCCCTCTCTCCCCCTCTATCTCTACCTCATCGCAACCTCATCACAACCCCTCTGCTCTCTTCTCCTTGCATTCCCCCTCCTTCTCTCTCTCTCTCTGCCTCCTTTCTCACTCTCCCTTTCTTCCCTTCCTTCTCTCTCTCCCACCATCTCTCTCCCCTTCCTTCTTTCCCGCCTATCTCTTTCCCTCCCTCCCTCTCTGCCTTCTCTCTCTCTCACTCTCTCTCTCTCTGTTTCCTCTCTCTGCACTGTGTGCTCTCTGTCTCTCTCCCACTCCTTCCCTCTCTCTCCCTCTTCCTCCCCCTCTCCTTTCCCTCTCTTTCTCCTCTCTCTCCTCCTCTTTCTTTCTCCTCTCTATCTCCCCCTCTTTCTCTCTCTCCTCCTCCTTCTTTCTTTCTGCCTTTTCTCTCCCCTCCCTCTCCCCATACTCACTACCCCAACATCCCACAGGGCCCCCCGAGCAGCAATATTCACTCCCCAATGCCCCATGGCCCCCTCAGAAGGCCCATTCACCCACCCAAAATCTCCAGAGCCCGCTTAGCAGGATCATTCACTCCCCCAAAAAACATGTTCACAGCATTCATCCCCTTAAGCCCCTCAGAAGCCATATTCACCCCCAAGGCCCAGTCAGCAGTTGTATTCAACCCCAGGCCCCCCTCAGTAGCACCATTCAACCCCTCAAAACACCATGGGCCCACACAACCCAGATCTGCTGGGGGCACAGAATTGCGGAGCATACCAGCTTAAGGAGATGTAGCTGAAGTGACTATGCACAATTCTCGCCGGCAGGGACTGAGAGATGCCAAGACACCACTACAGAAACTAGATATGAGCAGACAAAACAGATCACAACAGACGTAAACACTAGAGAGGAAAAAGCTAATACGGAGTGACCCCCCCAGTGGAATCCATCCGATGTCTGGACATTCAACGGCTACCCCGGGAAGAAGCAGCTCCATAAAAATGGTGAAAAACGAAAAATCACTAACATCAAAAAAAATTGATGAGCATTTCAAGGCCTCAGAAACACAGGCGGCACTGTTGAAGGACCCTGTCTCGGAGCAATCTGACACCTCAGACTTGGATTCCCAAGAGCTGGCCCCACAGCCTGAAGTTTCCATCAACAGCAACCCAATGGCAAGAATCGAGACCCTCCTGGCCTCCCACATCAATAGGGCGGTCACATCTTTGCAGAAAGACATACAAGAGATTGGCCAAAGGACCCATCAACTCGAGGATACCGTTGACCAGGTGGTAGAGGCCCAGGAGAGAGACAGGGCCAGCATCGCTGACAACACCTCCCGTATCTCTGGCATAGAGGATAAACTGGAAGACTTGGAGAATAGATCCAGACAATTCAACCTGAGGATCAGAGGCGTTCCTACGGCAATAGTCGACCTCCCTCGCTACCTTAAGGCCACGATCGATGAGATCCTCTCAGGACACCCGGACCATGAATGGGAAGTTGAGCGTGCGCATAGAGCCCTTGGGGGAAGCCGTAACCTGGACCTACCTAAAGACATCATCGTCAGGCTTCTACGCCAACAATCCAGGGACCTGATCCTTGCAACTACCCGCAAAAAGACCTCGATCACAGGCCCAGACAGGGCCAAACTTCAATTTTGGGCGGATCTCTCCCCTTCCACACTACAAAAACGGAGGCTGATGAGGCCTGCCCTGAAAGTCCTCCTCCACCACGGCATCAGGTACCGTTGGGGATTCCAATTTGCCTTTATTTTCTCAGTGGGAAGCACCCAATATACAACACGCTCTCTAGACGAATGCCAAGAACTTCTAAAGAGACTGGATCTTACTGGGGGGGGACCCGACCCCGACAACATCCACATCAGCAGCTCTATCTCTTCCAAAAAGACAGTGGTCTTGCAAATGCAATAGCACAGTTAATGCCACCCTCAGAGACTATCAAACAGGTTAGAACACTTGAAAGGGTACCAGGCTACCAAAGACTAATCTCGGCATCCACAGGATCTACAAGGGCTGTCTAAAAACACCATACCAATATTCCCTGGTGGAGACCAACATAGAAGTCGCTTGGAACAGAACCAGCCTTTTCTCATGACTTTTTATTTTTCTTACTTTTTTACATAGACCCTCAAAGGAGCTTGGGACCCCAAGCGGGGCCACGTCAACCAAAGACTTTTGAACTGTTACTAACCCATGTTTTGCTTTCCCTCCCTTTTTAGCAGGTTTTAGCAGACTGTTAAAGTTATAAGTTTTAATGCAAATTAAAGAAAATATAGTAAGTCTGTCGGGACCTTCCTTCACTAGACCAGGTCTAAATGTTTATACTGCTTTTAGTTAATATAAAAAATTCTGTTATTAATGTTTAAATAAGCTATCCATGGTTCTGGCTTTAAACTGCTCCCTTAACGCTTTCTCTAGATTACTCTCACCTGTCCTTGCTGGCGGGAATTGGAACAGAGGCAGTTAGTGTTTTAAGAGTGTACAATGCTTAAGACAGGGCGGGTAGTCCTAAGACAGCAAGACCTCTTGGCAACAACTGTACTCTCTTTCCTCTGTGCTCTCTACATTGCTGCTCTCCTCCCTGCCACTTATCAGCATGGGCTCACTTGCACTTGTACTCCCCCCTGCTGTCTAGCTGAAACCTGTCATCTAGTGCTTCCACATACTTGTCATCTCTTTCTCTCTGGCTGTTTAAGGGAATTTGAAACAAACCAGGGTACACTTTACATAGCTGAGGCAGAGGCAGGGGCCTGTCTGCTGGACAGTGGGCCAAGGTGCCCGGCTTCAGAGAGTGGAGAACCCCTGGTACTATTGGAACGGATCTCTTTTAAGCCTACTAAGTTGGGTTCAAATAGTTCAGAGACAATATCAGATTTGTTTGCTACTACCTTTCCTCCCTTAGACCTCCTGGGAACACCTTTGAACTACTCATTCTCATGCCTCTTTACCCCCCACAGAGCTAATCATACTAGATCACTTCTTGGCCGGACTCAACCACTCCTGTTCCCCAGAGGGGGAAAACCATTCCGCACTCCCGCCTCAGCGATCCCCAGGATGGTTAAGGCTACACTAATGCATCAGATATATGCACCTCCAGTTTACCTATGACCACACCTATGACATTACTCACCCACAATGTGAAGGGTTTCAACTCCCCCTTCAAGCAAAGAAAGGCTTTCCTATACTATAAGACCCATAACCCCATGGTGATCTTCCTACAGGAGACACACTTCGCCAGGAATAAAGCCCCAACCTACCTCAACAAAAATTATCCTCATTATTTCTACTCCACCCAAGTCTCCAAAAAAGAAGGATTGGCGATATTGCTCCATAAGAGCCTCAAATTTCAACTAACAACTAAGATAGTGGATCGAGAGGGCTACTACATCATTTTAAAGGGGACGATTTTGGGTGCTCCAGTTTCACTGGCCTCCTTCTATGCCCCCACGACAGCGCCACATAAGACCCTGACCAGATTCTTAAGGGTTCTGGATGGGGGAGAATGGGGTAAATTAATTATAGGAGGGGACTTTAATTTGGTATTAGACCCAGTGGCAGATAAATCTAAAACTCCACAACAAGATCGCTTTTCAAAAAAAACAGGCATATCTTAAAACTCCTACACTCCTTAGACCTGGTTGACGCCTGGAGAGGTCTGCACCCAAGAGGGAGGGAATATACTTTTTACTCCCCCACACATGAGACTTATTCTCGTATAGACACAATATACATAAGTAATCCGCTTCTAGACAGCTCAAACAAAGTGATTATAGTTCCGTGTACTTGGTCGGATCAACAAAGAAAACAAAACAGGTTAAAAGAAAAGGAGCTCACGGGGAAACTAACTCAGTTAGAGCGGCAACATCAGCTTTCTCCCTCAACAGCTTTGAGAAAACAGATAGACAAAACCAGGCTAGAGTTGGATAATATACTGACCATAAAAACGGATAAGGCATTAAGGAGGACTCAACACTTGTTTTATGCCAAGGCAAACAAACCTGATAAGCTACTGGCAGGGAGTCTAAAAGCAAAATACGCTCAAGCCAGGGTATCCAAAATCAAAAATAGGAAGGGCGATCTCACTTACAGCCAAAACGAAATACAGAAAGTCTTTAGGGACTTCTATCAAAACATTTACTCCACTCAGAATTTGGCCGCAGAGAATGTTATTCACTCCTACCTAAACTCCCTTGATTTATCCCAGATTTCACCCCTAGACTTACAAAACTTAAATAAAGATGTAACGGTTAAGGAAATTCTAGACGCCATTAAAGAACTGAAGCTAGGGAAGTCCCCCGGCCCTGACGGGTTCACTAACATCTACTACAAAAAGTTCTCAGAAATTCTAGCCCCCCATTTATGCAGTCTATTCAATTCAATTCTGAGAGGAGAGACAACCCCCCCCCCAGAGCTGAACCATGCCGACTTAACGCTCTTCCCCACGGAAGGTCGAGTCCCAAAGGAAGCTAAAAATTATAGGCCCATCTCGCTTCATAATGGTGACGTCAAACTTCTGGCCAAAATTTTCTCCCAGAGGATCTCGATCTTCTTACCCTCCTTAATACATAAGGACCAATCAGGCTTTATTCCAAACAGGCAGACTAGTGACAACATTAGGAGGACTCTAAATATCATACACTTGGCTGGGTCTAGAGGTCTCCCTGTATGCCTACTCGCATTGGACATCGAAAAAGCGTTTGACACCCTGGAGTGGCCCTTCCTATTTGCCGCACTGGCAAAGTTTGGGTTCAGAGGAAACTTCCTAAACCTGCTGCGTACATATTATACACTTCCCAGGGCCACACTAAAATTGCCTGGTTCCCATGCGGTCAGCATTAAAATCGAGAGAGGTACGAGACAGGGTTGCCCACTGTCTCCACTTCTCTTTGCTCTGGACATTGAGCCTTTGGCTCAAGCGATTAGAGATAACTCCTCTATAGAGGGGGTGCGTGTAAGACACCAGCATCTAAAGTGCTCTTTGTTTGCTGACGACCTTCTCTGCACCCTCTCGAACCCTAGCTCCTCCGTGGACACCCTGATGGACACGATAAGAGACTATAGCAACTTATCAGGCCTGAAGCTAAATCAGGACAAAACAGAAGCTTTAAGTGTTGGCATCCCTTTAAAAACCCTAAATCACCTGAAGGGAACTCATAAATTTCTATGGCCCCCTTCACACATCAAATATCTAGGGATCAAGTTGACCAACTCATTAACTGATATGTATAAAGCCAACTACCCACCTCTCTATAGGGCTCTGCGGAGAGACCTGGAAAACTGGACTAAACGGCATATCTCATGGACGGGCAGAGTAGCCACGGTAAAAATGAACATATTGCCGAGGCTGCTCTATCTTGCCAGGAAGCTGCCAATCCAGATAAAAAACACAGAATTGGCTTGCTTCCAGACCCAAGTGTTTAAGTTCATATGGAGAAATAGACCCCCTAAGATAGCGAGAAAAACAATGTACGTACATAAATCCAAGGGGGGCCTGTCTTGTCCTAATTTCCTGAATTACTTCAGAGCAGCCCAACTTGCCTCTATCCCCCTAGCTCACTCCATCCCACTTCAACCAAACTGGGTCTTTGTTGAGGAGTTGCAGATGGCCCCACTAACGTGGGGTATTATACTTTGGGCTCCAGGTACAAGCACGTTTTACTCTAGAATAGAGAATCCCATAACTAAGTTTACACTAAGAGTTTGGAACTGGGCTAGGAGGAAATACAAACTAACTCACCCTGTATCACCTCTCACATCAATCTTCACATCACCTTCCTTATCAACCACCATCACTGCGGAATCCAAGGAATATTGGACATGATCTAGATAAACTAGGGGCTTGGTTTGAGGGAGATAACATGATAACTTCAGAATCTATGATTAGGAACTTTGAGGTATCACACCGGGAATTTTTCAATTACATTAAAATTAGAAGCTGGATTGAAGAGATACATAGGACCTATGGGCCCCCATCGGAATCTTGGATGTCGGTAGTGTGTAAAAGTGAGGCCTTGTCCAAAGGAATCTTAGGATCACTATACAATATCTTCAATTGTCCACCAAGCACATGGAGGCCTTCCTTTGTATTGAAGTGGGAGTTGGACCTAGGACAAAATTGGGATGGGAATAAATGGGCTGAATCCTTATCAAACCTATCTAAGGGTTCATTTAACTATAGCTTGCTAGAGACCTCTCTTAAGATTTTACACCGGGCATACACAACTCCAGTTCGACTAAACAAGATATCCCCAACAATCCCGGATAGATGCTTTAGGGGGTGCCAGGGAAGGGGAGACTTCATTCACACATGGTGGAGCTGCCCTAAGGTATTTAAAATATGGTCTGAAACGACCAGACTAATCTCAAGAGTTCTCAAAACCCCACTCCAACCATCAATAGCAGCCTGTCTCCTGGGAACACACTTCTCAAAACTGGGAAGGGAGGGGAAGACGATGGAAGAGCAGGGACATAAATTTCCACGAAGTAACAAACAAAATAAATTTTATTTGCGCTAATTAGCGGATGACCCATATCATATCAGATACCCATCACAGCTTCCTGGATGTTTGGGAACCCTGGATTTTATTCACAGATAGCAATATGTAACGACTAAGTTAAGGGAAAACAATAAATAAGCCATTCCTGATGTGCTGCTGGGGAGTGGAGTGTGGAGCGGACGGGAAGAAGTAGTGAGAGGACACGGAGAGATACTTCCTCACTATTCCAAAGGTACAGAGGGGGTAGATGGTAACCTCAAGATTGGTTGAGCAGGGAGTAACTGGGAGAAGACACCTCACCTTACGCTTTATACATTGCTATCAGTTTTCTTTTTATTTCATTTTCTTTTATCATATTTCTTTCTGCTCCGGTCCATCCATGGAAATGTGAATTCCTGTAATTTTATCAATGAGACCTCAAAATCTGTATATATTGTTTGAATATCAAGAGACAAGTTTGAATATATTTAGACAAAATCACCAAAAAAAAGAAACGAGTTGTAACAGGGATTTTATTTAAATGAAACAGTTCCAACATGTTAGAAATAAGCTGTTAGTTATGTGATACTTTGTGGACTATGTTTACCATTATTCTTTTCTTTTTGTCAATACAAATCCAGAATTTCTCAATAAAATTTATGTTAAAAAAAAAAAACACCATGGGCCCCTTGACATGACATGCCCGGTGGAAGGGGCTGGATCGCTCTGCATGGCTGGATTTTGCATTTGAGGGCCTGAGCAGTGAATCCCACTCCTGAGATTAGGGTGATCGTCTGGGTTGTGAATGGCCAGCTTCTGTGGATGGTCCTGGGCCCTCTCAAATGTTCTGCCCTTCTTCGTCAACCACTCCCATGGGTGGATTTTGTGCCTCCACCTGTGCCACTGTTTTGGGGCTTGTCCTGCGGGGTACTGAAATGGAAGAACAAACATATTTGAGTTGGTTTCCCTACACAATTGACAGCTATGTGTTTCCATATCCCTGACATCATGGTCACCTATGATTGACTGTAGTGCTTGTGTTACACAGATGAACCACGGCCTACATAATGAGCATTGGGGATCATGGCGTACATAAATATGTGTACTGCAGTTGCAGTGTGCCATCTACATGTGCATCAGACTGCTGGATCTGCTGTGCAGTGTGTGAGATTGACTAATCTGTGACATGTTCCCAGCAATAGTTGTTAATATGCAGCTGAGACATGGTCCAGTTTTGGAGAGTATATGACACATGCAGTCCTACAGAGTCTGTATCCACATATGCCGCAGTGCGCGCATGCAGACATGTACTCTCTTTTGAATGTTAAATCAATATTGATCTAATAGCGAATTGTTCTCAGAATCAGTTTTAAGTGCATGTATTGGCCAGACATTTCATTGATACAAATTATGAAAATGATATGTTTGCTACCAGGATTTACATGGATATTGATGCCCCATTTATCCTCAGTCATAACCATAGTGCTTACAGTGCTATTGTATGTCAGTTATCTATGTATATGGGCATGGGTGTAGGAGCCAGAATAATTCTAGGGGGATACAGCTCATTGTGAAAAAGCTTAATTATACATACATACAAACATTGTGATATCTGCAGGGGTATTTGTCCACCCCATCCCCCCTCCCCCAGGTTCACACACTAATGTGTGTGGGGTTCATGTCTGTGCATATGAGGGTGTGATGGTGTATATGATACTCACATTACATGTTTCTCAGCACACCCATGTCCACCTGCCCTGGAAGGCCCACTACTGCTGCTGGCTCAGTCCACTCCTTCAGGGTCAGCTCCCATCCACAGTATGTGATGTTGGCTGGTGGCCCACCACCGGTTGGACGTGCAGTTCTTGCCTCCTCTTCCATCTTCCTCTTCACCTTCAGCAGGCTGTCGTCATACATGTGTTTGGCAGACTTTACATCCCTGTTTGCAAACCCCTAATGTCGCAACAGCTGAAGCTATTTCACTGCAGGCCTCTGCCTTCTGGCTAAGCCTCACATCTCTCCCACCATGTATGATTCTATACCGGGCACGGATTTACCTGCAGAGGACGTCCATCTCCTCTAGGCTATAACTAGGGGCCCTGTACTTTGCCACAGGCACTTGCCCTTCCAACTCTGCTTGTGGTTCCTGGTCTCCATGTTCTTTCCCTGGGGCCGGTCCCATCATCCCTACTACCCCCCTCCAGCTGTATCTTGTTTAACGCTGGGGATAGCTTCCATGCAGTTGGAGTGTTAATTGACACAGTTTTCAACGGTGCAGTGTAACATGGGGAAGATAGGGATAGGGGAACACATTACAAAAAATATACAATTGCAATTAATATTTATACTGTTTTGTTTTATCTTAATTTTAAACACAAAGCAAACGTAAGACTTAGACAAACTGCATTAGCAACTGCTATTCAGGCCCCTGACCCTCTGCCCCTGTCCCTTGTGTACCTACCTATGGGTGCAGATCCCTCCCCCCTCCTGCTCTGCTCCACCTGTACTTCCCCTCCCTGACCTGGCTCTCCCACTCTCCATAACTCCATAACTCTACCTCTCATCCTCTCCTCATTCTCCTCCTTTGGTATTCCCCTCTCTCTCGTCCTCTCCTCTCTCTTTTCACTTTCCTTCTCCCCTCTTCTACCCTCCTGTAATTTTGAAATAAATATACTGATAAATCAATATAATATATACATGTATGTATATGTGGTAAAACAAGAATGTGAGTATTGTGTATAGTATAGTAATTGTATCGGGGGTAGGTGGGGTTATGGGGGTGTTGACGTGCTGTGGCCTACAGCTATGTATTGCTATGTGTACGTATTAATCTATGTGTGTGAATCATGTGATCTCAGTAATTATGTGTGTTGTAAATTAAGGGTTAATATATATTAGAGGTCAAAATATAAAAAAACTCACAAAGCTCCTTCTCTCTCTTTCTCTCTCTCTCTCGAATGTTTACAAACTCACCAACACCTAGACCTGTGTGTTCACTTGCCCAGCTACAGCACAGTCAATGATTTACAGTTTTTGCGCCCTTTAAAACCCTTCCTGCGGCATTAATTGCTGATCCCTGCTTTCTATTGGTTGTAAGGCCTGCGTCGCACTTCGTGCTTACCGGTTTGGATTGAAAATGTGGCCGGCTTTTATTCTAGCGGCCTACAGCTTGCCCGCACTGAAACAGTTTACGGGTTTGCGACTTCGGCCTTATTTACATCATCAGGCAACCTGTAAATTATTCTATATATATCTAATATGTTACATTGTTATAAAAAAACATTTAAAACAGCAAAATATTAAACATTGGTTTGCCTTGACACAGTCACAATAATTCTAGAATAAAAATTGATAGCAGAAAGTCAATAAGTATTATGTATTGTATCATTTAGAAAAGTGAACTTTTGAGCACAGTGTGAATGAAAAAATTACAAATAAATTAGTAACAGATCATCTTCTAGCTGGCCAAATATTAGGTGTTTATTAAGAAGAGCATAATGTGTATTTTGCCTTCCTAACACAGAGTCTGGCTCCACCCATGGATGATGTCACTGACAAAGTAAAACTAGAAGCTGCTAGCACTGACTCGGTCCCAGCTATCTTACATAATTCAGTATGTACAAAGAGGCTCCTCCCCTCCACACCATAAACAGAGAGCACATGGAAATCTCAGGAACTCCCCAGAATGTTAACCAGTGAATATAAGTAGCTGGAGCTCTGACTCACTGCAGTACAGAGAAAGAAGACAGCAGAGACAAACAGACTCCGTACAGATCAACTCTGACAAGTCCCTCCGAGAGACTTCAACAAAACATGTTTCCTCTCAGCCTGCTCCAGTCCTCGCACACACTCCTGTCTGTCTGCAGAGAGCCTTCGCTCACACTCTGGCCAGCTACACACCTAATCTCTGGCCAGCTAGAAGACAACATGCTTAGCATGAGGAAGGATATGGAGAGGAGAATGCAGCACATAAATCAGGCTTATCAACTCCTCTCTAAGGATATGGAGATCAGACAGAGATTGGGGCAGATCAGACAATCTCCGGATAAAGAGGCTGAGAGCATAAGTCTAAGAAAATCCAAAGAGGGGAAAGGAAATTTTGAACTGACCCTGGACATGAGCCACTTTTCTCCTGATGAACTGACTGTGAAAACAGAAGGAAGGAGACTCACAGTAACTGGAAAGCATGAGAAGAAAAGTAATGCAGGTGATGGAAACTACTTTCATGAATACAGAGAGTGGAAGAGAGAAACTGAGCTCCCAGAAGGTGTGAATCCTGAGCAAGTGTTGTGCTCTCTGTCTAAGGATGGACAACTCCATATACAGGTTCCTCACATGGAGCTGAAAGCTGAAAAAGGGAGAGAAATTCCCATAAGTATCAGTCAAGCACCAGAAGATAAGCAAGAAAGCATACCTCAGGCCTAGTCCAGCAACTCAAAAGAAGAGCATGAGAACTGACTGTAAACATACATGGACTGATTAGATTGATATTAAGAATTGTATTCCTTCTAGTAAATTCAACAAGAATATTATTTTTTGATCACCAAAGATAATGTTTTGTTTTTGTTCATATTTTTACATTGTTAGAATTATACTAATGTGTACCGTTTATTACAGTAAAATAAACATTATATGATTTTAATAAAAATGTATACTTTTTACTTGTGGTTTTTAGTTATGTTGATAAAATTCAGGGTAAAGTAAATGTTGCAATGTGGAAGGACTGTGTCTTGGAGGTAAATCAAAGTAATAGGGGCTTGCAGGAAACCTTTAACCTAACCTAATCCAAAATAAAGGCCATCACATCATAAATACAGACTGGTATTAAATAGTATCATTATAAAAATATACCAATAACTATGATAAATGCTGACATTGAATACAGATATATTACACAATACATATTTATAAATGTGCAACCACCGGTTACACGTGCAGCTCTTGCCTCCTCTGCCATCTTCACCTTCAGCCGGCTGTCGTCATACATGTGTTTGACAGACTTTACATCCCTGTTTGCGAACCCCTAATGCCGCAACAGCTGAAGCTATTTCACTCCAGGCTTCTGCCTTCTGGCTAAGCTTCACATCTCTCCCACCATGTATGATTCTATACCTGGCACGGATTTCACTGCGGAGGACATCCATCTCCTGTAGGCTATAATTGGGGGCCCTGTACTTTGCCACAGGCCCTTGCCCTTCCAACTGTGCCTGGGGTTCCTGGTCTCCCTGTTCTCTCCCTGGGGCCGGTCCCTCATCCCCACTACCCCCCCCCCCCCTGGTATTAGGCCCTTGTACCTCTGCACCTACTCCTACTCCCCCCTCCTGCTCTCCTCCACCTGTACCTCCCCTCCCTGACCTGGCTCTCTCTCTCCCCTCTCTCTCATCCTCTCCACTCTTCACTTTCCTCCTCCCCTCCTTTAATTTATGAAATAAATATAAGGATAAATCAATATTATATATACATGTATGTATATGTGGTAAAACAAGAATGTGAGTATTGTGTATAGTATAGTAATTGTATTATGTGTTGTAAATTAAGGGTTAATATATATTAGAGGTCAAAATATAAAAAAACTCACAAAGCTCCTTCTCTCTCTTTCTCTCTCTCTCCAATGTTTACAAACCCACCAACGCCTAGACCTGTGTGTTCACTTGCTCAGCTACAGCACAGTCAATGTTTTACAGTTTTTGCGCCCTTGAAAACCCCTTCCTGTGGCATTAATTGCTGATCCCTGTTTTCTATTGGTTGTAAGGCCTGCGTCGCACTCCATGATTACTGGTTTGGATTGAAAATGCGGCCCGCTTCTATTCCAGCCCACTAACAGCTTGCCCGCACGGAAACAGTTTACTGGTTTGCGACTTCAGCCTTTTGGCTGCGGCATGGTTGAATGTAAATGCTCTTTAACTCCGCCAAATTTCAAGCCTGCAGAGGCCCTGGTACACCCGGAGCTATTACATTTAATCATGCCGCAACCAAAGAGCCGGAGGCGCATGCCCGTAAACTCTTTCCGCCCACGCAAGCTGGAATTTAATGTGGCTGAAGGTATTGCTTACAGATTACTGTGAGCAGAGGATTAACTTATCGTATAGAGCTTTAATACAGACTGGTATTAAATACCATCATTATAAAAATATACCAATACCTATGATAAATGCTTACATTTAATACAAATATATTACACAATAGATATTTATAAATAGCGACTTGCCCGTCAAAAAAAGCAAAGCATTGTGATTGGTTTTTAAAAAAATGACAGGTATCCCTTTCTGATTGGCTCACACCTTGATGCCTTCTGATTGGCTAAAATTTGATTGACAGTGTTTTCAGCCAATCAGAAGGCGCCATTGGCAATTTTCTTCCTGAAAATGCTGCTTCGCCTTAGGTTGAGAGTAGATGAAGAATGCGGGACGCGGAACTTAGAAAAAAAAAACGAGACACAGGACTTTGGGAAAAAAAATATGAGATAGCAAAAATACAAGGTTAACGGCCGAACCGCGAACATCCAACAAACATAAAAAACACAAAGAAAATACACTACAAATAAATACAACAAAAATATCACCCACAGCACAGGGGAACAGGCAGGACGTCTGGGAGTGAGGTGCCACGTAAATTTAAGCCGATTTCGAGGACTTTCACCACACAAAAATTGGGTAGAAAAAAAAATGGCCGCCAAAAAAAACGAAAGCGAGTCTACACGATCCCAGACCGATACTCTCATCTTCTCCTCACTCTCCTCCTCTGGTGTTCCCCTCTCTCTCGTCCTCTCACCTCACTTTCCTCCTCCCCTCCTGTAATTTATGAAATAAATATAGGGATAAATCAATATAATATATACATGTATGTATATGTGGTAAAACAAGAATGTGAGTATTGTGTATAGTATAGTAATTGTATCGGGGGTAGGTGGGGTTATGGGGGTGTTGATGTCCTGTGGCCTACAGCTATGTATAGCTATGTGTACGTATTAATCTATGTGTGTGAATTATGTGATATCAGTAATTATGTGTGTTGTAAATTAAGGGTTAATATATATTAGAGGTCAAACTATAAAAAAACTCACAAACCTCCTTCTCTCTCTCTCTCTCTCTCTCACACTCTCTCTCTCTCTTTCCCTCCAATGTTTACAAACCCACCAACGCCTAGACCTGTGTGTTCACTTGTTCAGCTACAGCACGGAAACAGTTTACGGATTTGCGACTTCAGCCTTTTGGTTGCGGCATGGTTGAATGTAAAAGCTCTTTAACTCCGCCAAATTTTAATTCCACAGTTGCTATGGTACACCCGGAGCTATTACATTCAACCATGCCGCAACCAAAGAGCCGGAGTCGCAAGCCCGTAAACCCTTTCCGTGCACGTAAGCTGGAATTTAATGTGGCTGAAGTATTGCTTATAGGTTACTGTGAGCAGAGGATTAATTTACCGCATAGAGCTTTTGGTGGCCAAGTGGTTCAGCACCTATCCCATCCAGCTAAGATAGAAGGGAGGGGCCACACAGAATAATGGTCCTCAATATCTGAGGGGTGGTGGGTGAGTATGTGGTTTCATGCTGCTTGAAGCAACAGCGCAGCTGACAAAAATGGTGTTTAAATTGAAACTGCTGGAATGGTTACCTCTATATAAAAAATATTCCCTGATATGTTTAAATTTCGGCTTCATTTTTCATTCACAGTTCAGAAAAGAATGTTATACCCACCTTGCTGAGAGCGTCCCGTGATAAAACAGAAAACCAAGAAGGTGTATCCCTGAGTGAATCTTCTCATAATAAACCTTCGATTATTTTAATTGTTTTAGTGGTTGGCAACCAAGTGGTTAGCAGACCCAATATAGGATTGGGAGTCCATTATATAATATAGACTTCTGTTTTTTTATATTTCCTGAAAAAAAAATTTGATCATAAGATCCTAATTATCATCCACAAATATTTTCAGAAACATTGACCATATTTACATCAAATTATTCTATATATATCTAATATGTTACATTGTTACACAAAAACATTTAAAACAGCAAAATATTAAACATTGGTTTGCCTTAACACAGTCACAATAATTCTAGCATAAAAATTGATACCAGGAAGTCACTAAGTATTATTTATTGTATCATTTAGAAAAGTGAACTTTTGAGCACAGTGTGAATAAAAAAATGACAAATAAATTAGGAACAGATCATCTTCTAGCTGGCCAAATATTAGGTGTTTATTAAGAAGGGCATAATGTGTATTTTGCCTTCCTAAGTGCTGTATTTTGATCCGCAAATCTTGAACACAGAGTCTGGCTCCACCCACTGATGATGTCACTGACAAAGTAAAACTAGAAGCTGCTAGCACTGACTCGGTCCCAGCTATCTTACATAATTCAGTATGTACAAAGAGGCTCCTCCCCTCCACACCATAAACAGAGAGCACATGGAAATCTCAGGAACTCCCCAGAATGTTAACCAGTGAATATAAGTAGCTGGAGCTCTGACTCACTGCAGTACAGTGAGAAGACGACAGAGACAAACAGACTCCGTACAGATCAACTCTGACAAGTCCTTCCGAGAGACTTCAACAAAACATGTTTCCTCTCAGCCTGCTCCAGTCCTCGCACACACTCCTGTCTGTCTGCAGAGAGCCTTCGCTCACACTCTGGCCAGCTACACACCTAATCTTTGGCCAGCTAGAAGACGACATGCTTAGCATGAGGAACGATATGGAGAGGAGAATGCAGCACATAAATCAGGCTTATCAACTCATCTCTAAGGATATGGAGATGAGACAGAGATTGGGGCAGATCAGACAATCTCCGGATAAAGAGGCTGAGAGCATAAGTCTAAAATCCAAAGAGCGGAAAGGAAATTTTGAACTGACCCTGGACATGAGACACTTTTCTCCTGATGAACTGACTGTGAAAACAGAAGGAAGGAGACTCATTGTAACTGGAAAACATGAGAAGAAAAGTGATGCAGGTGATGGAAACTACTTTCATGAATACAGAGAGTGGAAGAGAGAAACTGAACTCCCAGAAGGTGTGAATCCTGAGGAAGTGTTGGGCTCTCTATCTAAGGATGGACAACTCCATATACAGGCTCCTCAAATGGAGCCAGAAGCTGCAAAAGAGAGAGAAATTCCCATAAGTATCAGTCAAGCACCAGAAGATAAGCAAGAAAGCATACCTCAGGCCCAGTCCAGCAACTCAAAAGAAGAGCCTGAGAACTGACTGTAAACATACATGGACTGATTAGATTGATATTAAGAATGCTATTCCTTCTTGTAAATTCAACAAGAATATGATTTTTTGTCATCGTTTTTCATTTATATTTTTACTTTATTAGAGTTATACTAACATGTACTATATATTAAAGTAAAATAAACATATGATTTTCATAAAAAAGTATATTTTTTAGTTGTAGTTTTTTCTTGTGTTGGTAAAATACAGGGCAAAGTAAATGTTTCAATGTGGAAGGACTGTGTCTTGGAGGTGAATAAAAGTAATCACGTCTTGCAGGAAACATTTAAGCTAAACTAATTCAAAATAAAGGTACTTAAATCATAAATATAGACTCTTGTTAAATACCATCATGATACATGTTGACATAAGACACATATTTATTACACAATACATATTTATAAATGTTACATGGGTATACCACAAGATCATGAACTTGAAGAATGCTTCAGATTTGCAAACATTTGCAAAAATGGGTGTAGAAAAATGTGTTTAGCGAACAACAGAAATGTTATGTAGGGAGAGAAAAATGCTGACGGTGCAAAAAATTATCTTCTACTCACACTCACTTCCTGTCAACCAGAGACTCCCCATCACACCTTTTTAAACTTAGTTGCCCATTATATGAGCACCCCTCATACCTTAGCTATAAAAAGGTCACAGAGAGGTAAAGAAGGTAAATAATTGTTCCACTCATAAAACTATGTTTTATTTATCGACTCACCACATGCCAAGTATAACGGGACATGATGCTATAAGGATGCCCAAAATGTGGTCAGCCATGTATCCTACTTTTATTGTAATACCAACACCTAATGTACACTCACTTTTCTGTCATAGACTGATGACCCAGAGTGAAGCATGGTATGCTATCTGTTCCCTTCATCCTGCTTTCCCATTTGCTGCTATAACACACCAGATTAAAACCAGATTTAATTTTGGAAATATACTCTGCTGCATCACCTTTGCAATCAATAGGAATTTCACATATAGAGCTAAATTGCAAATGTCCAAATTGCAAAGGATCCTAATACTCTGAATGAGAGATGGAAACTACAGTACTTCTGAAATTCTTGGAGATGAGTTAGTACAAAAGTCCCCATGTGTATTTGAATCTAGCCATTGATTCTGTATCTGCAAATCTTGAACTCAGAGTCTGGCTCCACCCACTGATGATGTCACTGACAAAGTAAAACTAGAAGCTGCTAGCACTGACTCGGTCCCAGCTATCTTACATAATTCAGTATGTACAAAGAGGTTCCTCCCCTCCACACCATAAACAGAGAGCACATGGAAATCTCAAGAACTCCCCAGAAGGATATACGTAGCTGGTGTTCTGACTCACTGTAGTACAGAGAAAGAAGACGACAGAGACAAACAGACTCCCTACAGCTCAACTCTGACAAGACACTCCAAGAGAATTCAACAAAACATGTTTCCTCTGAGCATGCTCCAGTCCTCGCACACACCCCTGTGTGTCTGCAGAGAGCCTCCGCTCACACTCAACAAGGCTAATCTTTGGCCAGCAAGAAGACGACATGCTTAGCATGAGGGACGATATGGAGAGGAGAATGCAGCGCATAAATCAGGCTTATCAACTCCTCTCAAAGGATATGGAGATGAGACAGAGATTGGGGCAGATCAGACAATCTCCGGATAAAGAGGCTGAGAGCATAAGTCTAAGAAAATCCAAAGAGGGGAAGGGAAATTTTGAACTGACCCTGGACATGAGACACTTTTCTCCTGATGAACTGACGGTGAAAACAAAAGGAAGGAGACTCATTGTAACTGGAAAACATGAGAAGAAAAGTAATGCAGGTGATGGAAACTACTTTCATGAATACAGAGAGTGGAAGAGAGAAACTGAGCTCCCAGAAGTTGTGCATCCTGAGGAAGTGTTGTGCTCCCTGTCTAAGGATGGACAACTCCATATACAGGCTCCTCAAATGGAATTGAAAGCTGAAAAGGGAGAGAAATTCCCATAAGTATCAGTGGAGCACGAGAAGATAAGCAAGAAAGCATCCCTCAGGCCCAGTCCAGCAACTCAAAGGAAGAGCCTGAGAACTGACTGTAAACATAAATGGACTGATTAGATTGATAAAAAGAATGCTATTCCTTCTAGTAAATTCAAAAAGAATATTATTTTTTGATCACAAAAGATTATGTTTTGTTTTTGTTCATATTTTTACATCATTAGAATTATACTAACATGTAACGTTTATTAAAGTAAAATAAACATTGTATGATTTTTTTCTCAATCAAGTTTTTATTAGGCATATATAGCATGCATCAAACAGTACATATTTTTTTTTTTTTTTTAACAAAATGCAATGTGATTTACATTATTTGTCTAGTAACGTTAAGTCTTATTTCCAGAGTGCTGTGCGTTGTTTTTGTGGAGTACTCTTTCATCTGCCTAATATGGATTTCTTTTTAGATTTATTGTGGATTTGGGTACATCTTCCTTAGTCATTTATTGTTGTAAATTAAGTATCATGAATCCCCTTCCCTTTAGAGGGTCGGGATATTATTCTTGTTTTAGGTGGTGGAGGGGGGGAGGGGGGATAAAAAGGTGGGGTCTGGATTACTTAATTGGGTATAGGGAAGATATGAGGGGGGAATAAGGGGGGGTATTAATTATACCTGGTATCCTGCACTCGATCCACGCTGCTACCTTACCTGATCTTGCCCCGCATGATGGACTCGCTAAGTTCTAGACGCCATGGTCCTCCTCCCATCCAGGAAAGCCTCAGTCACAGCGTCAGTTGTCACTAGTCCCCTTAAGCTAATGTGGGAGTGTAGCCAAGGGCTCCATGTATCAAGAAATGTGGGCATTGCGTCAGCTAATAAATGTGATAATCGTTCGTTGGTGGCTATAAAGTTAAGTTTGTTAAATATGGCCTGAAGACTGAGGGTGTTGCTTTTCCATTGTTTTGCTAAGTGGCTTTTGGCCAACAGCATCATGAATTGTAGTAGTACATTTTGGGCCCTGGAGAGGAGGGGGCATCTGGTCCCTAAAAGTGCGATCTCTAGGTCTCTGTCAATGTGGGTATGGGTTATCGTGGATACCAGGTCAAAGACCTCCTCCCACATGGCTTTTGCCACAGGGCACGTCCACCAAATGTGAATGAAGGAGCCTGATTCCTGGCAGTCTCTAAAACACCTGGGGCTTACTTTGGTGTTCCATTTATGTTGCCTGTCTGGAGTTATGTATGTTCTATGGAGAACCTTAAGTGAGGTTTCCAGCAAACTGAAGTTAAGAGCGCCTTTAGATAAATTGGCCCATGTGGAGGTCCACGCGCCCTCATCTCTTTCGTGCCCCAGGTCTTGTTCCCATGCTGAAACATATGCCGGTTTCCTGGTCTGTTTGTTGTGAAGGAGTTCCTGGTATAGTAGACTAATCATACCTTTACAAAGAGGGAGCGACTCGCAGAGTTTAATCAACCAATTTGTTTTGGGGGGTCCTAATTCCTGTTTTATTGAGTGCACATGAAATAGTAGTTTTTTGAAGTTAAAGTATTCTTTGGGTGGTATGTTCAGAGAATTTATTATATTTTCTTGATGTTTAATTTTATTATCTTGGAACCATGAACCCAGGCGTAAAAATCCCCTTGTTTGCCACCACAAAAGTGATTCTTGGGTAAGAGTTGGGGCGAATCTTGGATGGGGGGCCAATGCAGTCAATGTGGAGGGTGTTGCTGAGAGGTGTCGTGTTTTAGCTGCCCAACGCCACGTTTCTAGGGAAAGTTTTATGAAAGGGTTGTCTATTTCCCTCAGGTTATCTGGAACCTCAGGCAGCCAGAGGATATTGGCCCATGTATAAGGTGTCATTGCCCTGTTTTCGATAAACATCCATAATGGTTGATGCTGTGTTGAATGAGCTAAAGGTATGAATGCTAGCTGGGCGGCCTTAAAATAGATGTGAAGATTTGGGCATGCTAATCCCCCCATACGTTTGCCTTTGTGCATTTCTGTTTTTGAGATTCTGTGGCGTTTGTGCTCCCAGATAAAGTTAAAGATCTGTTTTTGGCAAATTTCCAATTTTTTTGCTGGGATTGGAATTGGGATGGTTCTAAAAAGGTATAGAAGCCAGGGCAATAGATTCATCTTGATCGCATTAATGCGACCCAGCCAAGAAAGGCCACCTTTAGTCCATGTTGAAAGCTCAGTGTGCAATTCAATGAATATGGGAGGATAGTTGGCTTTGTACATTGAGTCTATAGAGTTGGTGATATAAACTCCCAGGTATTTGATTGCTGACTTTGGCCATGTAAAGTAGAAATTTTGTTTTAAAAAGTTCTGAGTGTGGGTTGGGAGGGAGCAGCCTAATGCCTCAGTTTTGTCCGAGTTAATCCTAAAACCGGATATTCTGCTAAATTGTTCTAGGAGGGATATCAGGGCTGGGACAGATGTAGTCGGGTTCGTTAGGGAGCAGAGCAAATCATTTGCAAAAAAACAGCTTTTCATGTGGTGCATGCCCACTACAACCCCCTCTATCTCCGCATTGGATCTAATCATTTGGGCTAGAGGTTCTATTGCTAGCGCGAAATGCAGGGGGGAGAGGGGGCATCCTTGTCTCGTTCCCTTTTCAATCTTAATTATGGAGGGGTTATCTCCTGCTAATTTGAGGCTGGCTTGAGGTTTGTCATAGTATATTTTCAGGAGGTTAATAAATTGTTCTGGGAATCCAAATTTCCTGAGGACTGCCCAGAGGTACTTCCACTCTATTGAGTCGAAGGCCTTCTCTAGGTCCAATGCTAGAAGACACATGGGAGTTCTATGTTGCTGAGATATATGTATTAAATTTAATAATCTCCTGACATTATCCCCTGCCTGTCTGTGCGGGACAAACCCCACCTGATCCTTATGGATCAGTCTGGGAAGAAATGTGTTGATTCTGTTGGACATAAGTTTAGCCAGGACTTTGATATCCCCATTCAGGAGGGAAATTGGTCTATAGTTCTGCACCTAAAGGGGGTCTTTCCCTTGCTTTTGAAAGAATACCATATTCGCTTGGTTTAGTTCGGGGGGGATACTGTGTCCCTTTAGCATATTATTGAATAGTGTTGTCATGTGTGGTGCTAATAGTTCTGCAAATGTTTTGTAGTATAGGTTCGTGAATCCATCCGGCCCCGGGGCTTTACCTGACTTTAAAGATTTGATTGTTTCAATAACTTCTTCTATTGTGACTGGGGCTTTGACATGGTCCATCTCTTGGGGGGACATCATTGGGAGATCTATCGATCCTAGAAATTGGTTTATATGGTTATCCATAGGGGGATTGGGGGACGAGTGTAGATTTTGAAAAAAGATTGTGAATTCTTTTTGTATATGCGCAGGGCTGGAGGTTATCCCTCCTGTGGGCTGTCTAATTTTAAAGACTTTTGATTGGTTAGTTTTTTGTCTTAGTTTCCTAGCGAGCATGGCGCTGGGTTTGTGTGAGGAATTGACTCTGCTGGGATTCGAACCCTGCGTTGCATGTTGCTAAACCTCTTCCCTACCGGTACACCAGCCTGCCTCTTGCAGATTTGCCTTAGATCTGATACCTTGACTCTAAAAGCAATGCAATCAGTGACAACTCTCTTTAGCTGTGTCTGGTCAGCTGTCTGGTTCTTGGCCTATATAAGGCACTTCCTGTCTCTGTATCCTTGCCAGATTATTGTGTGGTTCCTGATCACTTCAATAAACCTTGTTCCTGTTTCACCTACAAGTTGCTGAATTGGATCATTCCTGACCTAGGCTGCTGCTCTCCACAACCTTGTGATTCCTATATCATTACAGAATAATCTGGCCCTTTCATGGAAACCGCCGGGTCAGATTCTGCATTGGCCCAGCAGGTTGCTTTTACTGCAAGAACTGTGCAGTCCCAGGCACAGACCATTCAAGTCCTGCAGGACCAGGTAACTGAACTGCAGGCACAACAGGTTGCTTTTACTGCAAGGACTGTGCAGACCCAGGCACAGACCATTCAAGTGCTGCAGGACCAGGTAGCTGAACTGCAAAATAAAGTTCAGTCAATGCACAGTGAGAATAACAGCTACAGGGCACGTGATGTTGCGGCTGCTACTGTTACACCTGCACAAGATGCCTGCTTGCCCCTACCAGAAAAGTTTGGAGGAGATCGCAAAAAATGTAGGGGTTTCCTAAATCAATGCCGTTTGCACTTCATGATGTTACCTCACCAATTTCCATCTGAAAGAGAGAAGGTGGGATTTATTTTTTCCCTGTTCAAAGATGAAGCCCTGGCTTGGGGCTCCCCTCTTCTGGAACAGGACAGTCCAGTCTTGGGTAATCTAAATGACTTTCTTGAGGCCATGTGCCTAGTTTTTGATGACCCAAATCGATTTGCTACAGCAGAAGCCACTCTCCTTCATTTGCATCAAGGGAGGCGCTCGGTGGCTGAATATGCTGCTGAATTCAGACAGTGGGTTGCTGATACTACCTGGAACCAATATGCCCAGAGGTTCCACTTCAGAAAAGGTCTCTCAGAAGCTATAAAAGATGAGCTAGCTCGTGTTGATCTTCCTGCTGACTTTGATGCATTTCTGCGTTTGGCTATCCGTATTGATCGGAGACTTTCTGAAAGAAGATTGGAAAGACAGGGCTCTTTTAGACCAAGTACTACTCCAATTTCCTATTCAAGAACTTCTACTCCGATCCCACAAACACCTACAGACTCTGAGTCAGAGGCTATGCAGGTAAATCTAATAAGAGGACCATTATCCAACGAAGAAAAACAGTGGCGACGCACTGACAATTTATGCCTGTATTGTGGTAGTGCAGGGCACTATGCCATCAATTGCCCTAGCAAATCCAAAAGAACAATAGCTATGGCGGCTGAGGGTGCACAGATTCAACACCAATCCCAGATTTCAGATCAACTGGATTCTGTCACACAACCCTTGTTTTCTCTGGCTCATGGTGAAGAGGGTATGTTGACTCAACATCCTCATTTTGTGGTGCCTATCACGTTGCAATGTGGTGATCGTAAAATTTCAACTACAGCTATGATAGATTCTGGAGCAGGCGGAAACTTTATGGACATTAAATTTGCAGCAGGAAATAGAATTCAGTCTATCCCTAACTCTTCACCTATGTTAATGGAGACAGTAGACGGTTCTCCACTTACGTCAGGCCCGGTTACACATGAGACTGTGCCCTTAATGTTGACTGTGGAAGTGAATCACCATGAGGCTATCTCTTTCCACCTAATTTCCTCAACACAGTTTCCAGTGATTTTGGGGGTACCTTGGCTTGCTCTGCATAACCCACAGATTGATTGGAAGACCAGAACTTTGTCCTTTCCTTCAGAACGCTGCTTAATGAATTGTCAACCCTCTAAAGTAACACCTGTTGCCACAACAATTAATGAAATGGTTGCTACAAACTTGACTAAGCTTCCTCTACAATATCGGGATTTTGCAGATGTCTGTGATAAGAAGAATGCTGATCAGCTTCCACCCCACAGGCCTTATGATTGTCCAATAGAGCTGTTGCCTGGGGCTGCTATCCCATTTGGCCGTATATATTCCCTTTCTGAGCCTGAATTGAAAGCTCTTCGTGAATACCTACAAGAAAATCTTGCCAAAGGCTTTATTCGACCATCTACTTCTCCAGCAGGAGCTCCTATTTTCTTTGTAGAAAAGAAAGATGGCAGCCTACGGCCATGGGTTGATTACAGGGACATTAATAACATCACTGTTAAAAACCGCTACCCCTTGCCTCTGATTCCTGAACTTTTGGAGAGACTTCGCTCAGCTAAAATATTTACGAAGCTTGATCTTCGGGGGGCATATAATCTGGTTCGCATAAGACCAAATGATGAATGGAAAACAGCTTTCAGAACCAGGTACGGGCATTACGAATATCTAGTAATGCCATTTGGGCTTTGTAATGCCCCTGCAACTTTCCAGCATCTTATCAATGATGTACTACGAGATCTCCTGGATCAGTTTGTTGTGGCATATTTGGATGATATCCTAATATTCTCTGATAATCTTGAAAACCACAGAAAACAGGTCCGTATAGTTCTGGAGGGCCTTCGTACCCACCACCTATACATTAAACTAGAAAAATGTGAGTTTGAACAAACAGAAATTCAATTCCTGGGGTATGTAAAGCTCCCAAAGGTTTAAGTATGGACGCAAGTAAAATTAAAGCTGTGCTGGACTGGCCCATCCCCAAGAATGAAAAACATGTTCAGAGATTTGTGGGGTTTGTCAATTTTTACAGGCGTTTCATTAAGAATTTCTCTGCCGTTATTACACCGATCACTGAACTTACACGTAAAGGGACTCCTTTTCAGTAGTCCGATAAGGCGGATACCGCATTTTCCCGATTAAAGACTCTGTTTACATCTGCCCCTGTCCTGGTACATCCTCAGCCGGAATTACCATTTATTGTGGAAGTTGATGCTTCTGATTCAGCTGTTGGTGCTATACTGTCTCAAAGGACTGGACCTAAGATGCTGTTACATCCGTGTGCCTTCTACTCCCGCCAGATGGTGCC
The DNA here is from genome assembly GCA_027410445.1 of Discoglossus pictus. Lineage (NCBI taxonomy): Eukaryota > Metazoa > Chordata > Amphibia > Anura > Alytidae > Discoglossus > Discoglossus pictus. The sequence continues at coordinate 174,624,214 of CM050169.1, read as the reverse complement.
AGCAGAGAGAAACTATGACATAGGGAATAAAGAACTATTGGCTATAAAAGCTGCCTTCACCGAATGGAGACATCTCTTGGAGGGAGCTACCCATCCAATTACTGTCCTCACAGATCACAAAAATCTGGAATGTATTCGATCAGCAAAGAGACTGTCAGCCAGACAAGCACGCTGGTCACTATTCTTCTCGCGGTCTAATTTTTTGGTTACATACCGTCCCGGCTCCAAGAATGGTAAGGCGGATGCCTTGTCTAGAATAGCTGACACTCTCCATACTACCGTAACCAAGACCACCATCTTGCTGGAGGATATATTTATAGGAGTTACATTCCCTTCTGATCTGTTGTCTCGCATTAAAAAGGGCTAAGCTGAAGACCCAGTTCTTCGTGATCCTCCTCGTGATCTCCATATGACGATGTTTAATGGGTTTTGGATTTTTCAACAACGTCTGTTTGCTCCGGATTCAGTGCGACTGGACCTTTTACGTCTTTACCATGACTCAAAACCAGAAGGTCATATAGGAATCCGAAAGACACAAGAGCTACTTGCCCGATCCTTTTGGTGGCCGAAGTATCATGAGGATGTTAAGAAGTATGTGTTCTCTTGTGATGTATGTGCCAGACATAAGACTCCTTGCTCATCCCCTGTTGGCTTGCTTCAGCCTCTTCCGATTCCTCATCGTCCCTGGGGATCTATATCCATGGACTTTATTGTGGAACTACCTCCCTCTAAGGAACACACTACTATTCTTGTTGTTGTGGACAGGTTAACTAAGATGGGTCATTTCATACCAGCTCGTGGTCTCCCTTCAGCTAAACAGACGGCTGACCTGGTTGTTCGGGAAATATTTCGCTTACATGGAGTGCCTGATGAAGTAGTTTCTGACAGGGGAGTGCAGTTTACATCTCGTTTTTGGAAACATTTTTGTTCTAATCTAGGTATTAATGTAAATCTGTCGTCAGCTTTTCATCCGCAAAGTAATGGACAGACTGAGCGAACCAACCAGACTTTGGAGCAATATTTGCGGTGCTATATTAGTTACCTGCAGGATGACTGGCTGGATTTTCTACCCACGGCGGAGTTTGCCTATAACAATGCCCAACACTGCTCCACTTCTTTGAGCCCATTTTTTGCAAACTATGGTTACCATCCGACCTTTCTAGTCAGTCTCCCAATTACTACTTCCATTCCTGCTGTCACTGACCGGCTAACCGCCTTACGTGATTCCCAAGCACTGTTGAAAGAGACTCTTTTGGAGGCTCAGGAATGTTACAAAAGAGCTGCTGATAGGCATAGAAAGGAGGCCCCAGTCTATCATGTTGGTGACAAGGTGTGGCTGTCAACAAAGAATCTTAAGCTTTGGATTCCTTCTCATAAATTGGGTCAAAGGTTCATGGGACCTTTTGAGATCATTGCTCAGATCAATGCTGTCACTTTCCGTTTGAAACTTCCAAATTCCATGAAAATACATCCAGTGTTTCACGTTGCACTGCTTAAACCTTTTCATGAAAATACTTTCCCTGGCCGAGCCCTGCCTGCAACACCTCCAGTCCTCGTGGATGGTGAGGATGAGTACGAAGTGGAAAAAATTCTTGACTCCAGGATCTTCCGTGGCAAACTTCAATATTTGGTTCGGTGGAAAGGCTATGGTGAGGAGGATAGATCGTGGGAACCAGTGGAAAATGTTCAAGCTCCTGATCTTCGTCAGTCTTTCCATGCACAGTACCCTGCTAAACCGGGTATTAGGGCATCCAGAGGCTGCGCCTATAGAGGTGGGGGTATTGTGGGGAATTGACTCTGCTGGGATCCGAACCCTGGTTTGCATGTTGCTAAACCTCTTCCCTACCGGTACACCAGCCTGCCTCTTGCAGATTTGCCTTAGATCTGATACCTTGACTCTAAAAGCAATGCAATCAGTGACAACTCTCTTTAGCTGTGTCTGGTCAGCTGTCTGGTTCTTGGCCTATATAAGGCACTTCCTGTCTCTGTATCCTTGCCAGATTATTGTGTGGTTCCTGATCACTTCAATAAACCTTGTTCCTGTTTCACCTACAAGTTGCTGAATTGGATCATTACTGACCTAGGCTGCTGGTCTCCACAACCTTGTGATTCCTATATCATTACAGTTTGTTGGCTTTGGTATAATATCGATGGCCTGTCCATCGCATGGCTTTCTCTACTTGCTCTGAGAGGATTAGGTCTAGTTCAGCCCTTATTTTGTCTATTTTGATTTTCTGATGTTGGAGATTTTTGGTTGAGCTTTTCTAGGTCCATTAGGTGTGCATACAACCATCTTTCTCTGGCCTTTTGTTTTTTTTTTGTATTTTGCTGCAAGCTTGATGCATGTGCCACTAATGAATGCTTTATGGGCTGCCCAGACCCAGCCTAAGTCCACCTCTGCCGATAGGTTTGTGGAGAAATAAAGTTCTATGTCAGACGCTATGTGGTCCCTAAAATGAGGCATTGACATGAGCATCTCGTTGAGTCGCCATGAGTATGGGGTTTTAAATGCGAAGCCAAAATCTATTGTACATCTTACTATGGAGTGATCTGACCAGGGGCACGGATGGATTCACGAGTTCACTACGTTGTCTAGTAGGGAGGAATCTGTATAAAATGCATCTATTCTAGAGTATGTCTTGTGTACTGGGGAGTAGAATGAATATTCCCTTTCCCCTCTGTGCTGTTCCCTCCAAAGGTCTATCAGGTGGAGTTCTTCCAATAAAGCTAGAATTTGGGATTGCTTTTTAGTGAGTTGACTGCTCCGTCCCTCTCCTGATCTGTCCAATGGTGATAAGACTGAATTTAGATCCCCTCCTAGGATTATTTTCCCGAGATCATGAGATTTAATATACTGCAGTAACCGTATGAAAATTTTCAGTGGCATAAGAGTGGGGGCATATAGTGAGATTAAAGTAACTTTCTTCCCGAATAGGGAACCTGTAAGGAGCACAAAGTGGCCGTCTTGGTCTATTTTTTTATGGTCTAAGATGAAGGGGAGGTCTTTGTGCAACAGGATTGCGGCTCCTGACCTTTTTGTGGAATGTCTAGTGGCAAAGAAGGTTGGATAGAGTTTGAAAAATATTTAGGGATCTTGTTTCTGACAAAATGCGTCTCTTGTAGGAAGAGTACTGAGGGGTGGTATTGTTTATAAGTATTAAAGGCCTTCCGTCTTTTAAATTGCGAGTCAAACCCTCTTACATTATGCGTGATAAATGTTATTTCCGTGTCAGTCATAGTCTGGTATCACATTTTACTTCTGTAGTCAGGCTTCCCAGAGTACTATACTCACCGCCAGGATGGGAGGAGGCCAGGGGTCCAGGACAGCTCTTTTTGCCTAGTCTTGTTTGTGGGTGAGCCGGATCTTTGCAGGTAAAGATGGGGTTTTGTTGTTTGGTAGGTGGTTGGTGTACCAGGTGGAACGATGGTTGCTCTCAGCTGCTATGGGGGAGGTAAGGAGAGTATAAATAGTTAGTGTGGTATTTGGTATATCATAACCTCCTTTGCATCGGTAGTGCAAATAAAAGAAAAATAATAATAGGGGGAGGAAGGCATAAAGCCTTCGTTTACAAATATTTGTGGAAATGTCCAGGGTCATTGCCCTAGAGCTGAATTGCCTAAAAATGTAGAACAATACAATAAAACATGGCATTAATTGAAGACATTAGGTAAACATATGGTCAAACATCTTTAACAGTTCTAACACCTGATTGTAGTAAACTTGAACAATTATCAACAGGGAAGTTGGAATGCCCGGTTGGAAACCAGTCGGTCTGAACTTGTTAAGGGTGGCCTTCCCCTGAGGATGCTGGTATAGTCTTTGGGATTATCTTCCTTCCTGTGTGCAGTCCTCTAGGGACCCTTTCTGCCCTTAATTGGGTAAATGTCATCTAGATTTTGTCAGTTCTTGACTACTTGTTTCAACTTTTAGTCAGTGGCAAAGTTCGCTATAATCTACCAGAATGGGCCTTTCTTGTCAGAGTAGTTTGGGTCTGTTTGTTTCATTTTGTCCTGAGGCAATTTGTGCCATGTGGAGGGTGATGTCTCCAGATGCAGACCATCTAGGATGATGACGGGCCTGCCTTGAGATCGAGGTCGGGCGTCTCTCTCCCTTGTTTCTGTGATCTTTTACGTTTAGGTTGGGCTACTTCAGTCCATTCTCTTGCAGGCCTTTGGGCTTCAATAGCCCCTTGGGGGCTAAGTAGTTCCCTCTCCTTCAGGAGTCTTAAACGGTGAAGAGTATCCCTTCCTTCCTCCATTGAGCGCACTGTGTGTGTTTTTGTGCCCACCTGAAAGGTGAGGCTGAAGGGGAACCCCCATCTATATTTTATTTGGTGCGACGTCAGGGTTTGTAGGATCGGTTTCATCTGTCGTCGTTTATATAGGGTTGATGGGGTCAAGTCTGCATAGATCTGGATTTCCGCTCCGTCTGGGCCTAAGATGGCCTGGGCTTTCCTGGCGGCCTGAAGTACTGAATCTCTAGTCTGCTGCCGTAGGAAGCGTACCACCACGTCTTTTGGCAAGTTAGGAGTTGTTGGGCCTCCCGGGGCTCGTTGTGCCCTTTCTATGTCCCAAGGTTCTTGGGTGAGGGTCGGGAGTATGGTAGATACTACCGCTTTCGTGTAATTTACCAGGTCCATAACAGCGGTAGGTATCCCCCTCAGGCGTATATTATGTCGCCTGCTCCTATTTTCAAGGTCCTCTAGCTTTAGTTCAAGATCCTTGAGTTGCGAAGTGTTGGCAGATATGTCGATTCTGTCTTCAGCTTGGCTTACAATAAGTTGATCTGCAATTGTTTCAAGTTTACTGGTCCGTGTGCCCAGTTCCTGTATTTATTGTTTAAATTCTTTTATGGCCGCAGATAGCCGTGATTGTAATAGCATGTCAAATTTGGCCATTGAGAAGTCGGACACATTCACATTTGGATAGGCGACCTCTGAGTCTCTGTCCCCTTCTGAGCCTGAGGGTGAGGTTGGTGCAGGGCTGTGCCCCCGTTGGGAGCCTGCTGTTTGTTTTGTGAAATGATCAGAGATACTCCTTGAAAGGCCGCTTTTCCTAGGTTTCCCCATGTTGAATGTTTCCTGGAGCTAAGGATCTGAACTTGACGGGGTTTCCAGTTTTGGTGACTTATTGTAGTTTAATGTTCGTGGGGTAGCCCAGGTTCCTCTCTTTTTTTTCCCCCTTGCAGTATTTGGTGTTGTATTGTCAAAGATGCGTAAGTTATTGAGTAGGCATCAGCTCTAGTAGGCAAATGGTGACTTTCATGTTTCACATTGTTGTGTGTATGCCACTTGATTCCTTGATATTAGAATCTAGTGGTGGAAGTCTGGGTGAGATCCTCCTTATTTTATATTATTGGCGGGTTTGGGATGACCGCCGTGTTTGTTGTTGCTATTAAAGTCTGTTTGGTTTCGGGGCCTTTATGGGCCAATTTGTAAAATAAGTCCAGAGTATTCCGTTTCCCAGGTTATAATGGGATGATGAGAGTTATAAAGCCTGCAGATGTGTGCTGCTTTGGATTGTATGCTGCAGCGTTGTTGCAGAAATTCCCTGGTAGTGTGGAGCAGGTGGTATTGTAAAACTGGATTTTTGGGCCTTAAGTGGCCTTGAGCTGCCTTGCATGAATCAGGCTTCTTTTTCAAGGTGGTAAGGTATGTAGGTTTTCCCTACTTTGTGCTGGATTATGTGGGGTGATAATGGTAGCTTATCAAGGGCTGAGGAAGCAGTTTAGCTCCCTAAGGCCTTCTTCTGTGCCCCTCTCTCTTCTTGTGCTGAGGGGTAGAGGTCTCTGTGTTGCCCTGATCTCCCCCTGCTGGGATCTGTCGCCCCTGTGTGTTTGGGGAGGGGTTGTTGTGAGTGTGGGGTGACATTATATGATTTTAATAAAAATGTATACTTTTTGCTTGAAGTTTTTAGTTATGTTGGTAAAATTCAGGGTAAAATAAATGTTGCAATGTGGAAGGACTGTGTCTTGGAGGTAAATCAAAGTAATTGGGGCTTGCAGGATACCTTTAACCTAAACTAATCCAAAATAAAGGCCATCACATCATAAATACAGACTGGTATTAAATATAATCATTATAAAAATATACCAATACATATGATAAAAGCTGACATTGAATATAGATATATTACACAATACATATTTATAAATGTGCAACCACCGGTTGCACGTGCAGCTCTTGCCTCCTCTGCCATCTTCCTCTTCACCTTCAGCCGGCTGTCGTCATACCTGTGTTTGACAGACTTTACATCCCTGTTTGCGAACCCCTAATTCTGCAACAGCTGAAGCTATTTCACTCCAGTCCTCTGCCTTCTGGCTAAGCTTCACATGTCTCCCACCATGTATAATTCTATACCGGGCACGGATTTACCTGCGGAGGACATCCATCTCCTGTAGGCTATAATTGGGGGCCCTGTACTTTGCCACAGGCCCTTGCCCTTCCAACTGTGACTGGGGTTCCTGGTCTCCCTGTTCTCTCCCTGGGGCCGGTCCCTCATCCCCACTACCCCCCCGCCCCGGGATTAGGCCCTTGCCCCTCTGCCTCTACTCCTACTCACCCCTCCTGCTCTCCTCCACCTGTACCTCCCCTCCCTGACCTGGCTCTCCCTCTCTTCATACCTCTGCCTCTCATCTTCTCCTCACTCTCCTCCTCTGGTGTTCCCCTCTCTCTCGTCCTCTCCTCTCACCTCACTTTCCTCCTCCCATCCTGTAATTTATGAAATAAATATAGGGATAAATCAATATAATATATACATGTATGTATATGTGGTAAAACAAGAATGTGAGTATTGTGTATAGTATAGTAATTGTATCGGGGGAAGGTGGGGTTATGGGGGTGTTGACGTGCTGTGGCCTACAGCTATGTATAGCTATGTGTACGTATTAATCTATGTGTGTGAATTATGTGATATCAGTAATTATGTGTGTTGTAAATCAAGGGTTAATATATATTAGAGGTCAAACTATAAAAAAACTCACAAAGCAACTTCTCTCTCACTCTCTCTCTCTCTTTCACTCCAATGTTTACAAACCCACGAACGCCTAGACCTGTGTGTTCACTTGTTCAGCTACAGCACAGTCAATGATTTACAGTTTTTGCGTCCTTTAAAACCCTTTCCTGCGGTATTAATTGCTGATCCTCACTTTCTATTGGTTGTAAGGCCTGCGTCGCACTCCGTGATAACCGGTTTGGATTGAAAATGCGGCCTGCTTCTATTCCAGCCCCCTAACAGCTTACTCGCATGGAAACAGTTTACGGGTTTGCGACTTCGGCCTTTTGGTTGCGGCATGGTTGAATGTAAAAGCTCTTTAACTCCGCCAAATTTAAATTCCGCAGTGGCTCTGGTACACCCGGAGCTATTACATTCAACCATGCCGCAACCAAAGAGCCGGAGTCGCAAGCCCGTAAACCCTTTCCGTGCACGTAAGCTGGAATTTAATGTGGCTGAAGGTATTGCCTATAGCTTACTGTGAGCAGAGGATTAACTTACCGCATAGAGCTTTTGGTGGCCAAGTGGTTCAGCACCTATCCCATCCAGCTAAGATAGAAGGGAGGGGCCACACAGAATAATGGTCCTCAATATCTGAGGGGTGGTGGGTGAGTATGTGGTTTCATGCTGCTTGAAGCAACAGAGCAGCTGACAAAAATGGTGTTTAAATAAAAAAAAAACTGCTGGAACGGTTACCTCTATATAAAAAATATTCCCTGCTATGTTTAAATTCCGGCTTCATTTTTCATTCACAGTTCAGAAAAGCATGTTATACCAACCTTGCTGAGAGCGTCCCGTGATAAAACAGAAAACCAAGAAGGTGTATCCCTGAGTGAATCTTCTCATAATAAACCTTCTATTATTTTCATTGTTTTAGTGGTTGGCAACCAAGTGGTTAGCAGACCCAATATAGGATTGGGAGTCCATTATATAATATAGATTTCTGTTTTTTTTATATTTCCTGAAAAAAAAATTTGATCATAAGATCCTAATTATCATCCACAAATATTTTCAGAAACATTGACCATATTTACATCATGAGGCGACCCGTAAATTATTCTATATATATCTAATATGTTACATTGTTACAAAAAAACATTTAAAACAGCAAAATATTAAACATTGGTTTGCCTTGACACAGTCACAATAATTCTAGCATAAAAATTGATACCAGGAAGTCACTAAGTATTATTTATTTTATCATTTAGAAAAGTGAACTTTTGAGCACAGTGTGAATAAAAAAATGACAAATAAATTAGGAACAGATCATCTTCTAGCTGGCCAAATATTAGGTGTTTATTAAGAAGAGCATATTGTGTATTTTGCCTTCCTAAGTGCTGTATTTTGATCCGCAAATCTTGAACACAGAGTCTGGCTCCACCCACTGATGATGTCACTGACAAAGTAAAACTAGAAGCTGCTAGCACTGACTCGGTCCCAGCTATCTTGCATAATTCAGTATGTACAAAGAGGCTCCTCCCCTCCACACCATAAACAGAGAGCACATGGAAATCTCAGGAACTCCCCAGAAGGTTAACCAGTGAATATAAGTAGCTGGAGCTCTGACTCACTGCAGTACAGAGAAAGAAGACAGCAGAGACAAACAGACTCCGTACATATCAACTCTGACAAGTCCCTCCGAGAGACTTCAACAAAACATGTTTCCTCTCAGCCTGCTCCAGTCCTCGCACACACCCCTGTGTGTCTGCAGAGAGCCTTCGCTCACACTCTGGCAAGCTACACACCTAATCTTTGGCCAGCTAGAAGACGACATGCTTAGCATGAGGAACGATATGGAGAGGAGAATGCAGCACATAAATCAGGCTTATCAACTCCTCTCTAAGGATATGGAGATCAGACAGAGATTGGGGCAGATCAGACAATCTCCGGATAAAGAGGCTGAGAGCATAAGTCTAAGAAAATCCAAAGAGGGGAAAGGAAATTTTGAACTGACCCTGGACATGAGCCACTTTTCTCCTGATGAACTGACAGTGAAAACAGAAGGAAGGAGACTCATTGTAACTGGAAAACATGAGAAGAAAAGTAATGCAGGTGATGGAAACTACTTTCATGAATACAGAGAGTGGAAGAGAGAAACTGAGCTCCCAGAAGGTGTGAATCCTGAGGAAGTGTTGGTTTCTCTGTCTAAGGATGGACAACTCCATATACAGGCTCCTCAAATGGAGCCAGAAGCTGCAAAAGAGAGAGAAATTCCCATCAGTATCAGTCGAGCACCAGAGGATGGGCAAGAAAGCATACCTCAGGCCCAGTCCAGCAACTCAAAAGAAGAGCATGAGAACTGACTGTAAACATAAATGGACTGATTAGATTGATATTAAGAATGCTATTCCTTCTAGTAAATTCAACAAGAATATGATTTTTTGTCATCGTTTTTCATTTATATTTTTACTTTATTATAGTTATACTAACATGTACTATATATTAAAGTAAAATAAACATTATATGATTTTCATAAAAAAGTATATTTTTTGGTTGTAGTTTTTTCTTGTGTTGGTAAAATACAGGGCAAAGTAAATGTTTCAATGTGGAAGGACTGTGTCTTGGAGGTGAATAAAAGTAATCAGGGCTTGCAGGACACATTTAAGCTAAACTAATCCAAAATAAAGGTACTTAAATCATAAATATAGACTCTTGTTAAATACCATCATGATAAATGTTGACATAAGACACATATTTATTACACAATACATATTTATAAATGTTACATGGGTATACCACAAGATCATGAACTTGAAGCATGCTTCACATTTGAAAACATTTGCAAAAAAGGATGTAGAAAAAATGTGTTTAGCGAACAACAGAAATGTTATGTAGGGATTGAAAAATGCTGACGGTGCACAAAATTATCTTCTACTCACACTCACTTCCTGTCAACCAGAGACTCCCCATCACACCTTTTTAAACTTAGTTGCCCATTATATGAGCACCCCTCATACCTTAGCTATAAAAAGGTCACAGAGAGGTAAAGAAGGTAGATATTTGTTCCACTCATAATACTATGTTTTATTTATCGACTCACCACATGCCAAGTATAACGGGACATGATGCTATAAGGATGCCCCGAAATGTGGTCAGCCATATATCCTACTTTTATTGTAATACCAACACCTATTGTACATTCACTTTTCTGTCATAGACTGATGACCCAGAGAGAAGCATGGTATGCTATCTGTTCCCTTCATCCTGCTTTCCCATTTGCTGCTATAACACACCAGATTAAAAGCATCACCTTTAAAACAATAGGAATTTCACATATAGAGCTAAATTGCAAATGTCCATTTTTTAGTGTATTAGAATTGTTAGCTGTAAGTGTGCTTTATAGGGTAATCACCGTGATTTACAGTGTTACAGATGTATATTTACAACAGGGTCCTAATACTCTGAATGAGAGATGGAAACTACAGTACTTCTGAAATTCTTGGAGATGAGTTAGTACAAAAGTCCCCATGTGTATTTGAATCTAGCCATTGATTCTGTATCTGCAAATCTTGAACACAGAGTCTGGCTCCACCCACTGATGATGTCACTGACAAAGTAAAACTAGAAGCTGCTTCACTGACTCGGTCCCAGCTATCTTACATAATTCAGTATGTACAAAGAGGCTCCTCCCCTCCACACCATAAACAGAGAGCACATGGACATCTCAAGAACTCCCCAGAAGGATATAAGTAGCTGGAGTTCTGACTCACTGTAGTACAGAGAAATAAGACAACAGAGACAAACAGACTCCCTACAGCTCAACTCTGACAAGACACTCCAAGAGAATACAACAAAACATGTTTCCTCTCAGCATGCTCCAGTCCTCGCACACACCCCTGTGTGTCTGCAGAGAGCCTTTGCTCACACTCTGGCCAGCTACAAGGCTAATCTTTGGCCAGCTAGAAGACAACATGCTTAGCATGAGGAATGATATGGAGAGGAGAATGCAGCGCATAAATCAGGTTTATCAACTCCTCTCTGAGGATATGGAGATGAGACAGAGATTGGGGCAGATCAGACAATCTCCGGATAAAGAGGCTGAGAGCATAAGTCTAAGAAAATCAAAAGAGGGGAAGGGAAGTTTTGAACTGACCCTGGACATGAGACACTTTTCTCCTGATGAACTGACTGTGAAAGCAGAAGGAAGGAGACTCATTGTAACTGGAAAGCATGAGAAGAAAAGTAATGCAGGTGATGGAAACTACTTTCATGAATACAGAGAGTGGAAGAGAGAAACTGAGCTCCCAGAAGGTGTGCATCCTGAGGAAGTGTTGTGCTCTCTGTCTAAGGATGGACAACTCCATATACAGGCTCCTCAAATGGAAATGAAAGCTGCAAAAGAGAGAGAAATTTCCATAAGTATCAGTCGAGCACCAGAAGATAAGCAAGAAAGCATACCTCAGGTCCAGTACAGCAACTCAAAGGAAGAGCCTGAAAACTGACTGTAAACATAAATGGACTGATTAGATTGATAAAAAGAATGCTATTCCTTCTAGTAAATTCAACAAGAATATTATTTTTTGATCACAAAAGATAATGTTTTGTTTTTGTATATATTTTTACATTGTTAGAATTATACTAATGTGTACCGTTTATTTCAGTAAAATAAACATTATATGATTTTAATAAAAATGTATACTTTTTACTTGTGGTTTTTAGTTATGTTAGTAAAATTCAGGGTAAAGTAAATGTTGCAATGTGGAAGGACTGTGTCTTGGAAGTAAATCAAAGTAATTGGGGCTTGCAGGATACCTTTAACCTAAACTAATCCAAAATAAAGGCCATCACATCATAAATACAGACTGTTATTAAATAGCATCATTATAAAAATATACCAATACCTATGATAAATGCTGACATTGAATACAGATATATTACACAATACATATTTATAAATGTGCAACCACCGGTTGCACGTGCAGTTCTTGTCTCCTCTGCCATCTTCCTCTTCACCTTCAGCCGGCTGTCGTCATACATGTGTTTGACAGACTTTACATCCCTGTTTGCGAACCCCTAATGCTGCAACAGCTGAAGCTATTTCACTCCAGGCCTCTGCCTTCTGGTTAAGTCTCACATCTCTCCCACCATGTATGATTCTATACCGGGCACGGATTTACCTGCGGAGGACGTCCATCTCCTGTAGGCTATAATTGGGGGCCCTGTACTTTGCCACAGGCCCTTGCCCTTCCAACTGTGACTGGGGTTCCTGGTCTCCCTGTTCTCTCCCTGGGGCCGGTCCCTCATCCCCACTACCCCCCCCCCCCTGGTATTAGGCCCCTGTCCCTCTGCCCCTACTCCTACTCCCCCCTCCTGCTCTCCTCCACCTGTACCTTCCCTCCTTGACCTGGCTCTCTCTCTCCCCTCTCTCTCGTCCTCTCCTCTCCTCACTTTCCTCCTCCCCTCCTGTAATTTATGAAATAAATATAAGGATAAATCAATATAATATATACATGTATGTATATGTGTTAAAACAGGAATGTGAGTATTGTGTATAGTATAGTAATTGTATTATGTGTTGTAAATTAAGGGTTAATATATATTAGAGGTCAAAATATAAAAAAACTCACAAAGCTCCTTCTCTCTCTCTCTCTCTCTCTCTCTCCAATGTTTACAAACCCACCAACGCCTACACCTGTGTGTTCACTTGCTCAACTACAGCACAGTCAATGTTTTACAGTTTTTGCGCCCTTGAAAACCCCTTCCTGTGGCATTAATTGCTGATCCCTGCTTTTTATTGGTTGTAAGGCCTGCGTCGCACTCCGTGATTACCGGTTTTGATTGAAAATGCGGCCTACTTCTATTCCAGCCCACTAACAGCTTGCCCGCACGGAAACAGTTTACTGGTTTGCGACTTCAGCCTTTTGGTTGCGGCATGGTTGAATGTAAAATCTCTTTAACTCCGCCAAATTTCAAGCCTGCAGAGGCCCTGGTACACCCGGAGCTATTACATTCAATCATGCCGCAACCAAAGACCCGGAGGCGCAAGCCCGTAAACCCTTTCCGTGCACGTAAACTGGAATTTAATCTGGCTGAAGGTATTGCTTACAGATTACTGTGAGCAGAGGATTAATTTATCATATAGAGCTTTAATACAGACTGGTATTAAATGCCATCATTATAAAAATATACCAATTCCCAAGATAAATGCTAACATTTAATACAAATATATTACACAATAGATATTTATAAATAGCGACTTGCCCGTCAAAAAATTATGGCAAAAAAAAATTGTAAAGCTGGGAATGCTGTTTGTGACACAATGTGAGTTTACTGGGTGGCTCAACTATATAGACCGCTATAGCACACTAATAAACCCATGTAATAACACTATAAGTGTAATGAGGGTCATCCAGGACCCTCATGACACAAAGTGTTTGCAGTAGGCTATGTTAACCCTGTCTCTTATGGGTGTCCAAACAGACCCTTATAAGCCTCTATGTAACTTTAGTAGTCCCATAAGGGTATGTAAAGACCTTCATGGGACAGTTAGACACCTAAGATGCGTCCCATAAATGCTATGAGGGTCCTCCAGGACCCTCATGACACTAAGAAGAAACACTACACTGCACTATACCCCCCCCAATAAACCACTAAATGTAAAGTAAGTCCCCTGTACTGTAACCTATTAACATCTACACTACCTACCTACCATACCTAGCTACCCGCTACTAAACCCCGCCACCCCACTTATTACAGAAAATAATAAAACCTAACTCACAAAAAGTAATAAAACTTAAGTTACAGAAATAAAAAAATTGACATTACAGAAAAAAAAAAAACAAAGTCACCAAAAACCTAAAAAATTACAGAAAATAAAAAACATACATTACACCCCCCCCACATACACACACACACACACTACAGAAAATAAAAAAAACATAACACACCTGAACAGGAAAGGCATACAATATGAACGCTAATGAGGCCTCTAGAGGCTTTTCCGGAATAAAATGGCAATGGCGCCTTCTAATTGGCTGAAAGCGCTGCCAATTAAATTTCAGCCAATCAGAAGATGCCAATGTGTGAGCCAATCAGAATGGGATACACGCCCATATCCCATTGTGATTGTGTAATGCACCTGTCAATTTATTTTTCAACCAATCAGAAGGTTCTATTGCCTTCAGCCAATCACAATGGGATACACCGTGATGTGGTGATTGGCTGAAGGCATCTGCGCCTTATGATTGGCTGTAATGTGATTGACAGTGACAACAGCAAATCAGAAGGTGCTGTTCCCCTCAGCCAATCACAATGTGATAAACTCCCAGAGAGTGATTGGCTGAAGGCATCTGCGCCTTCTGATTGGCTGTTGTCATTGTCAATTAGATTGCAGCAAATCAGAATGCGCAGATGCCTCCAGCCAATGACATTGTGGGGGTGTATCCCATTTTGATTGGCTGAAGGCAAAGCATTGTGATTGTTTTTTAAAAAAATGACAGGTATCCCTTTCTGATTGGCTCACACCTTGGTGCCTTCTGATTGGCTAAAATTTGATTGACAGTGTTTTCAGCCAATCCGAAGACGCCATTGGCAATTTTCTTCCTGAAAATGCTGCTTCGCCTTAGGTGGAGAGTAGTTGACGAATGCGGGACGCGGAACTTAGAAAAAAAAACGAGACACAGGACTTTGAAAAAAAACTACGAGATAGCAAAAATACAAGGTTAACGGCCAAACCGCAAACATCCAACAAACATAAAAAACACAAAGAAAATACAATACAAATAAATACAACAAAAATATCACCCACAGCACATGGGAACAGGCAGGACGTCTGGGAGTGAGGTGCCACCTGAATTTAAGCCGATTTCAACGACTTTCACCACACAAAAATTGGTTAGAAAAAAAATGGCCGCCGAAAAAAACGAAAGCGAGTCTACACGACCCCGGACCGTGCAAAACACTGCCAAACACGTAGCGCTTTACCATGGCACTTTATGATACTACAGAGCAAAAATACGAGGTTAACTGTCGAACCTCAAACAACTAAAAAAAAATAAAAACACACAAAAAATAAAAAAAAATATTACAAAATCATCACCCAAAGCATGGAGGAATAGCCAGGACATCTGGGAGTGAGGTGCAAGGTGAATTCAAGGTCGATTTTTTAGACTTTCACCACACAAAAGACGCCTAAGCGAGAAAAAAAATGGCCGCAGATTTTTTTTTAAACAAGGCTACAAGACCCTTGACCACGCAAAACACTGCCAAATGCGTAGCACTTTCACACGGCAACGAACGAAATACAAAATGCACTATTATAAAATACGAAAAATACATACGAGGCGCATAACACATTAATAACATTACCAATCTACAATGGCGCTTTACACAACTACACCAACTGATTTACCTTGCGCACACAAACCATTTAGAATGCACAGTTAGGAGATTCAATACACTTTATCATCAGAGAACTAACACCAATACTGTACATTGTATGGTGCCGGAAAATATACACAGATTGTTAGCTCTTCAGACTATTAATTGCTGAATATATTAATTACAAATAGGTAAAGTAGATTAAATTATTCAAGAAATAATTAATTCATTATTGATTAAGTAAATATAGATAAATATATATCTCTCTTTATAATGACTGCCGAAGGTGCTCAGAGGAGCAAAAATAGACGACACAAGAGGCTAGCCATGAGCGCCAAAGGCGTTCAGCGCGAGGCTCGCAATTAGCACCAAAGGCCCTCACAGTACAAAAACGTTTACATTGTGTGTCAAACAGCATTCCCATGGCTTCAAATTTTATTGACCGTAATTTTTTGACGGGCAAGTCGCTAGTATAATATATATATGTATGTATATGTGGTAAAACAAGAATGTGAGTATTATGTGTAGTATAGTAGGGTAGGTGGGGGTATGGGGGGATGAATTATGTGATATCAGTAATTATGTGTGTTGTAAATTAAGGGTTAATATATATTAGAGGTCAAACTATAAAAAAACTCACAAAGCAACTTCTCTCTCTCTCTCTCTCTCACACACTCTCTCTCTCTCTCTTTCCCTCCAATGTTTGCAAACCCACCAACGCCTAGACCTGTGTGTTCACTTGTTCAGCTACAGCACAGTCAATGATTTACAGTTTTTTCCCCCTTTAAAACCATTTCCTGAGGTATTGTATTAATTGTAAATTAAGGGTTAATATATATTAGAGGTCAATGATTTACAGTTTTTGCGCCCCTTCCTGCGGTAGTAAATGCTGATCCCCGCTTGCTATTGGTTGCAAGGCCTGCGCCGCATTCCGTGATTACTGGTTTGGATTGAAAATGCGGCCCGCTTCTATTCCAGACCCTAAAAGCTTGCCCGCTTGGAAACAGTTTACGGGTTTGCGACTTCAGCCTTTTGGTTGCGGCATGGTTGAATGTAAAAGCTCTTTAACTCCGCCAAATTTTAATTCCGCAGTGACTCTGGTACACCCGGAGCTATTACATTCAACCATGCCGCAACCAAAGAGCCGGAGTCGCAAGCCCGTTAACCCTTTGCGTGCATGCAAGCTGGAATTTATTGTGGCTGAAGGTATTGCTTATAGGTTACTGTGAGCAGAGAATTAACTTACTGCATAGAGCTTTTGGTGGCCAAGTGGTTCAGCACCTATCCCATCCAGCTAAGATAGAAGGGAGGGGCCACACAGAATAATGGTCCTCAAGATCTGAGGGGTGGTGGGTGAGTATGTGGTTTCATGCTGCTTGAAGCAACAGCGCAGCTGACAAAAATGGTGTTTAAATTAAAACTGCTGGAACGGTTACCTCTATATAAAAAATATTCCCTGCTATTTTTAAATTTCTGCTTAATTTTTCAATCACAGTTCAGAAAAGCATGTTATACCCACCTTGCTGAGAGCGTCCCGTGATAAAACAGAAAACTAAGAAGGTGTATCCCCGAGTGAATCTTCTCATAATAAACCTTCTATTATTTTCATTGTTTCAGTGGTTGGCAACCAAGTGGTTAGCAGACCCAATATAGGATTGGGAGTCCAAAATATAATATAGACTAATGTTTTTTTATATTTCCTGAATTTTTTTTTGACCTTAAGATCCTAATTCTCTTCCGCAAATATTTTCAGAAACATTGACCATATTTACATCATGAGGCGACCCGTAAATTATTCTATATATATCTAATATGTTACATTGTTACAAAAAAAACATTTAAAACAGTAAAATATTAAACATTGGTTTGCCTTGACACAGTCACAATAATTCTAGCATAAAAATTGATAGCAGAAAGTCACTAAGTATTATCTATTGTATCATTTAGAAAAGTGAACTTTTGAGCACAGTGTGAATAAAAAAATGACAAATAAATTAGGAACAGATCATCTTCTAGCTGGCCAAATATTAGGTGTTTATTAAGAAGAGCATATTGTGTATTTTGCCTTCTTAAGTGCTGTATTTTGATCCGCAAATCTTAAACACAGAGTCTGGCTCCACCCACTGATGATGTCACTGACAAAGTAAAACTAGAAGCTGCTAGCACTGACTCGGTCCCAGCTATCTTACATAATTCAGTATGTACAAAGAGGCTCCTCCCCTCCACACCATAAACAGAGAGCACATGGAAATCTCAGGAACTCCCCAGAAGGTTAACCAGTGAATATAAGTAGCTGGAGCTCTGACTCACTGCAGTACAGAGAAAGAAGACAGCAGAGACAAACAGACTCCCTACAGATCAACTCTGACAAGTCCCTCCGAGAAACTTCAGCAAAACATGTTTCCTCTCAGCCTGCTCCAGTCCTCGCACACACCCCTGTGTGTCTGCAGAGAGCCTTCGCTCACACTCTGGCCAGCTACACAACTAATCTTTGGCCAGCTAGAAGATGACATGCTTAGCATGAGGAACGATATGGAGAGGAGAATGCAGCACATAAATCAGGCTTATCAACTCCTCTCTAAGGATGTGGAGATGAGACAGAGATTGGGGCAGATCAGACAATCTCCGGATAAAGAGGCTGAGAGCATAAGTCTAAGAAAATCCAAAGAAGGGAAAGGAAATTTTGAACTGACCCTGGACATGAGCCACTTTTCTCCTGATGAACTGACAGTGAAAACAGAAGGAAGGCGACTCATTGTAACTGGAAAACATGAGAAGAAAAATAATGCAGGTGATGGAAACTACTTTCATGAATACAGAGAGTGGAAAAGAGAAACTGAGCTCCCAGAAGGTGTGAATCCTGAGGAAGTGTTGGTCTCTCTGTTTAAGGATGGACAACTCCATATACAGGCTCCTCAAATGGAGCCAGAAGCTGCAAAAGAGAGACAAATTCCCATAAGTATCAGTCAAGCACCAGAAGATAAGCAAGAAAGCATACCTCAGGCCCAGTCCAGCAACTCAAAAGAAGAGCCTGAGAACTGACTGTAAACATAAATGGACTGATTAGATTGATATTAAGAATGCTATTCCTTCTAGTAAATTCAACAAGAATATGATTTTTTGTCATCGTTTTTCATTTATATTTTTACTTTATTAGAGTTATACTAACATGTACTATATATTAAAGTAAAATAAACATTATATGATTTTCATAAAAAAGTATATATTTTGGTTGTAGTTTTTTCTTGTGTTGGTAAAATACAGGGCAAAGTAAATGTTTCAATGTGGAAGGACTGTGTCTTGTAGGTGAATAAAAGTAATCAGGGCTTGAAGGAAACATTTAAGCTAAACTAATCCAAAATAAAGGTACTTAAATCATAAATATAGACTCTTGTTAAATACCATCATGATAAATGTTGACATAAGACACATATTTATTACACAATACATATTTATAAATGTTACATGGGTATACCACAAGATCATGAACTTAAAGCATGCTTCAGATTTGCAAATATTTGCAAAAATGGTTGTAGAAAAATGTGTTTAGCGAACAACAGAAATGTTATGTAGGGATTGAAAAATGCTGACGGTGCACAAAATTATCTTCTACTCACACTCACTTCCTGTCAACCAGAGACTCCCCATCACACCTTATTGGAGATGAGTTAGTACAAAAGTCCCCATGTGTATTTGAATCTAGCCATTGATTCTGTATCTGCAAATCTTGAACACAGAGTCTGGCTCCACCCACTGATGATGTCACTGACAAAGTAAAACTAGAAGCTGCTAGCACTGACTCGGTCCCAGCTATCTTACATAATTCAGTATGTACAAAGAGGCTCCTCCCCTCCACACCATAAACAGAGAGCACATGGAAATCTCAAGAACTCCCCAGAAGGATATAAGTAGCTGGAGTTCTGACTCACTGTAGTACAGAGAAAGAAGACGACAGAGACAAACAGACTCCCTACAGCTCAACTCTGACAAGTCACTCCAAGAGAATTCAACAAAACATGTTTCCTCTCAGCATGCTCCAGTCCTCGCACACACCCCTGTGTGTCTGCAGAGAGCCTTCACTCACACTCTGCCCAGCTACAAGGCTAATCTTTGGCCAGCTAGAAGACGACATGCTTAGCATGAGGAACGATATGGAGAGGAGAATGCAGCGCATAAATCAGGCTTATCAACTCCTCTCTAAGGATATGGAGATGAGACAGAGATTGGGGCAGATCAGACAATCTCCGAATAAAGAGGCTGAGAGCATAAGTCTAAGAAAATCAAAAGAGGGTAAGGGAAATTCTGAACTGACCCTGGACATGAGACACTTTTCTCCTGATGAACTGACTGTGAAAGCAGAAGGAAGGCGACTCATTGTAACTGGAAAGCATGAGAAGAAAAGTAATGCAGGTGATGGAAACTACTTTAATGAATACAGAGAATGGAAGAGAGAAACTGAGCTCACAGAAGGTGTGAATCCTGAGGAAGTGTTGTGCTCTCTGTCTAAGGATGGACAACTCCATATACAGGCTCCTCAAATGGAGCTGAAAGCTGCAAAAGAGAGACAAATTCCCATAAGTATTAGTCAAGCACCAGAAGATAAGCAAGAAAGCATACATCAGGCCCAGTCCAGCAACTCAAAAGAAGAGCATGAGAACTGACTGTAAACATAAATGGACTGATTAGATTGATAAAAAGAATGCT
Source organism: Discoglossus pictus (assembly GCA_027410445.1). NCBI lineage: Eukaryota > Metazoa > Chordata > Amphibia > Anura > Alytidae > Discoglossus > Discoglossus pictus. The sequence goes on along the minus strand of CM050169.1, from coordinate 174,604,198 downwards.
ATTCCTTCTAGTAAATTCAACAAGAATATTATTTTTTGATCACATAAGATTGTGTTTTGTTTTTGTTCATATTTTTACATCATTAGAATTATACTAACGTGTACCGTTTATTAAAGTAAAATAAACATTATATGATTTCAATAAAAATTTATACTTTTTGCTTGTAGTTTTTAGTTATGTTGGTAAAATTCAGGGTAAAATAAATGTTTCAATGTGGAAGGACTGTGTCTTGGAGGTAAATCAAAGTAATTGGGGCTTGCAGGATACCTTTAACCTAAACTAATCCAAAATAAAGGCCATCACATCATAAATACAGACTGGTATTAAATAGCATCATTATAAAAATATAACAATACATATGATAAATGCTGACATTGAATATAGATATATTACACAATACATATTTATAAATGTGCAACCACCGGTTGCACATGCAGCTCTTGCCTCCTCTGCCATCTTTCTCTTCACCTTCAGCCGGCTGTCGTCATACCTGTGTTTGACAGACTTTACATCCCTGTCTGCGAACCCCTAATGCCGCAACAGCTGAAGCTATTTCACTCCAGGCCTCTGCCTTCTGGGTAAGCTTCACATCTCTCCCACCATGTATAATTCTATACCAGGCACGGATTTACCTGCGGAGGACGTCCATCTCCTGTAGGCTATAATTGGGGGCCCTGTACTTTGCCACAGGCCCTTCCCCTTCCAACTGTGACTGGGGTTCCTGGTCTCCCTGTTCTCTCCCTGGGGCCGGTCCCTCATCCCCCCTACCCCCCCCCCGGGATTAGGCCCTTGCCCCTCTGCCCCTACTCCTACTCACCCCTCCTGCTCTCCTCCACCTGTACCTCCCCTCCCTGACCTGACTCTCCCTCTCTTCATACCTCTGCCTCTCATCTTCTCCTCACTCTCCTCCTCTGGTGTTCCCCTCTCTCTCGTCCTCTCCTCTCACCTTACTTTCCTCCTCCCCTCCTGTAATTTATGAAATAAATATAGGGATAAATCAATATAATATATACATGTATGTATATGTGGTAAAACAAGAATGTGAGTATTGTGTATAGTATAGTAATTGTATCGGGGGTAGGTGGGGTTATGGGGGTGTTGATGTCCTGTGGCCTACAGCTATGTATAGCTATGTGTACGTATTAATCTATGTGTGTGAATTATGTGATATCAGTAATTATGTGTGTTGTAAATTAAGGGTTAATATATATTAGAGGTCAAACTATAAAAAAACTCACAAAGCAACTTCTCTCTATATCTCTATCTCTCTCACACTCTCTCTCTTTCACTCCAATGTTTACAAACCCACCAACTCCTAGACCTGTGTGTTCACTTGTTCAGCTACAACACAGTCAATGATTTACAGTTTTTGCGCCCTTTAAAACCCTTTCCTGCAGTATTAATTGCTGATCCTCGCTTTCTATTGGTTGTAAGGCCTGCGTCACACTCCGTGATTACATCAGGCCCAGTCCAGCAACTCAAAAGAAGAGCCTGAGAACTGACTGTAAACATAAATGGACTGATTAGATTGATATTAAGAATGCTATTCCTTCTAGTAAATTTAACAAGAATATGATTTTTTGTCATCGTTTTTCATTTATATTTTTACTTTATTATAGTTATACTAACATGTACTATATATTAAAGTAAAATAAACATTATATGATTTTCATAAAAAAGTATATTTTTTGGTTGTAGTTTTTTCTTGTGTTGGTAAAATACAGGGCAAAGTAAATGTTTCAATGTGGAAGGACTGTGTCTTGGAGGTGCATAATGGTAATCAGGGCTTGCAGGAAACATTTAAGCTAAACTAATCCAAAATAAAGGTACTTAAATCATAAATATAGACTCTTGTTAAATACCATCATGATAAAACTTGACATAAGACACATATTTATTACACAATACATATTTATAAATGTTACATGGGTATACCACAAGATCATGAACTTGAAGCATGCTTCAGATTTGCAAATATTTGCACAAATGGGTGTAGAAAAATGTGTTTAGCGAACAACAGAAATGTTATGTAGGGATTGAAAAATGCTGACGGTGCACAAAATTATCTTCTACTCACACTCACTTCCTGTCAACCAGAGACTCCCCATCACACCTTTTTAAACTTAGTTGCCCATTATATGAGCACCCCTCATACCTTAGCTATAAATAGGTCACAGAGAGGTAAAGAAGGTAAATAATTGTTCCACTCATAAAACTATGTTTTATTTATCGACTCACCACATGCCAAGTATAACGGGGCGTGATGCTATAAGGATGCCCATATTGTGGTCAGCAATGTATCCTACTTTTATTGTAATACCAACACCTAATGTACACTCACTTTGCTGTCATAGACTGATGACCCGAGTGAAGCATGGTATGCTATCTGTTCCCTTCATCCTGCTTTCCCATTTGCTGCTATAACACACCAGATTAAAACCAGATTTAATTTTGGAAATATACTCTGCTGCATCACCTTTGCAATCAATAGGAATTTCACATATAGAGCTAAATTGCAAATGTCCATTTTTTAGTGTATTAGAATTGTTAGCTGTAAGTGTGCTTTATAGGGTAATCACCGTGATTTACAGTGTTACAGATGTATATTTACAACAGGGTCCTAATACTCTGAATGAGAGATGGAAACTACAGTACTTCTGAAATTCTTGGAGATGAGTTAGTACAAAAGTCCCCATGTGTATTTGAATCTAGCCATTGATTCTGTATCTGCAAATCTTGAACACAGAGTCTGGCTCCACCCACTGATGATGTCACTGACAAAGTAAAACTAGAAGCTGCTAGCACTGACTCGGTCCCAGCTATCTTACATAATTCAGTATGCACAAAGAGGCTCCTCGCCTCCACACCATAAACAGAGAGCACATGGAAATCTCAAGAACTCCCCAGAAGGATATAAGTAGCTGGAGCTCTGACTCACTGTAGTACAGAGAAAGAAGACGACAGAGACAAACAGACTCCCTACAGCTCAACTCTGACAAGTCACTCCAAGAGAATTCAACAAAACATGTTTCCTCTCAGCATGCTCCAGTCCTCGCACACACCCCTGTGTGTCTGCAGAGAGCCTTCACTCACACTCTGGCCAGCTACAAGGCTAATCTTTGGCCAGCTAGAAGACGACATGCTTAGCATGAGGAACGATATGGAGAGGAGAATGCAGCGCATAAATCAGGCTTATCAACTCCTCTCTAAGGATATGGAGATGAGACAGAGATTGGGGCAGATCAGACAATCTCCAGATAAAGAGGCTGAGAGCATAAATCTAAGAAAATCCAAAGAGGGGAGAGGAAATTTTGAACTGACCCTGGAAATGAGACACTTTTCTCCTGATGAACTGACAGTGAAAACAGAAGGAAGGAGACTCATTGTAACTGGAAAACATGAGAAGAAAAGTAATGCAGGTGATGGAAACTACTTTAATGAATACAGAGAGTGGAAGAGAGAAACTGAGCTCCCAGAAGGTGTGAATCCTGAGGAAGTGTTGGGCTCTCTGTCTAAGGATGGACAACTCCATATACAGGCTCCTCAAATGGAATTGAAAGCTGAAAAGGGGAGAGAAATTCCCATAAGTATCAGTCAAGCACCAGAAGATAAGCAAGAAAGCATACCTCAGGCCCAGTACCGCAACTCAAAGGAAGAGCCTGATAACTGACTGTAAACATAAATGGACTGATTAGATTGATAAAAAGAATGCTATTCCTTCTAGTATATTCAACAAGAATATTATTTTTTGATCACAAAAGATTATGTTTTGTTTTTGTTCATATTTTTACATCATTAGAATTATACTAACGTGTACCGTTTATTAAAGTAAAATAAACATTATATGATTTTAATAAAAAATTATACTTTTTGCTTGTAGTTTTTAGTTATGTTGGTAAAATTCAGGGTAAAATAAATGTTGCAATGTGGAAGGACTGTGTCTTGGAGGTAAATCAAAGTAATTGGGGCTTGCAGGATACCTTTAACCTAAACTAATCCAAAATAAAGGCCATCACATCATAAATACAGACTGGTATTAAATAGCATCATTATAAAAATATACCAATACATATGATAAATGCTGACATTGAATATAGATATATTACACAATACATATTTATAAATGTGCAACCACCGGTTGCACGTGCAGCTCTTGCCTCCTCTGCCATCTTCCTCTTCACCTTCAGCCGACTGTCGTCATACCTGTGTTTGACAGACTTTACATCCCTGTCTGCGAACCCCTAATGCTGCAACAGCTGAAGCTATTTCACTCCAGGCCTCTGCCTTCTGGGTAAGCTTCACATCTCTCCCACCATGTATAATTCTATACCGGGCACGGATTTACCTGCGGAGGACGTCCATCTCCTGTAGGCTATAATAGGGGGCCCTGTACTTTGCCACAGGCCCTTCCCCTTCCAACTGTGACTGGGGTTCCTGGTCTCCCTGTTCTCTCCCTGGGGCCGGTCCCTCATCCCCCCTACCCCCCCCCCCCCGGGATTAGGCCCTTCCCCTCTGCCCCTACTCCTACTCACCCCTCCTGCTCTCCTCCACCTGTACCTCCCCTCCCTGACCTGGCTCTCCCTCTCTTCATACCTCTGCCTCTCATCTTCTCCTCACTCTCCTCCTCTGGTGTTCCCCTCTCTCTCGTCCTCTCACCTCACTTTCCTCCTCCCCTCCTGTAATTTATGAAATAAATATAGGGATAAATCAATATAATATATACATGAATGTATATGTGGTAAAACAAGAATGTGAGTATTGTGTATAGTATAGTAATTGTATACGGGGTAGGTGGGGTTATGGGGGTGATGATGTCCTGTGGCCTACAGCTATGTATAGCTATGTGTACGTATTAATCTATGTGTGTGAATTATGTGATATCAGTGATTATGTGTGTTGTAAATTAAGGGTTAATATATATTAGAGGTCAAACTATAAAAAAACTCATAAAGCAACTTCTCTCTCTCTCTCTCACACTCTCTCTCTTTCACTCCAATGTTTACAAACCCACCAACGCCTAGACCTGTGTGTTCACTTGTTCAGCTACAGCACAGTCAAGGATTTACAGTTTTTGCGCCCTTTAAAACCCTTTCCTGCGGTATTAATTGCTGATCCCCGCTTTCTATTGGTTGTAAGGCCTGCTTCGCACTCCGTGATAACCGGTTTGGATTGAAAATGCGGCCTGCTTCTATTCCAGCCCCCTAACAGCTTGCCCGCATGGAAACAGTTTACGGGTTTGCGACTTCAGCCTTTTGGTTGCGGCATGGTTGAATGTAAAAGCTCTTTAACTCCGCCAAATTTAAATTCTGCAGTGTCTCTGGTACACCCGGAGCTATTACATTCAACCATGCCGCAACCAAAGAGCTGGAGTCGCAAGCCCGTAAACCCTTTCCGTGCATATAAACTGGAATTTAATGTGGCTGAAGGTATTGCTTATAGGTTACTGTGAGCAGAGGATTAACTTACCGCATAGAGCTTTTGGTGGCCAAGTGGTTCAGCACCTATCCCATCCAGCTAAGATAGAAGGGACAGAATAATGGTCCTCAATATCTGAGGGGTGGTGGGAGAGTATGTGGTTTCATGCTGCTTGAAGCAACAGCACAGCTAACAAAAATGGTGTTTAAATTGAAACTGCTGGAACGGTTAACTCTATATAAAAAATATTCCCTGCTATGTTTACATTTTGGCTTCATTTTTCATTCACAGTTTAGAAAAGTATGTTATACCAACCTTGCTGACAGCGTCCCGTGATAAAACAGAAAACCAAGAAGGTGTATCCCCAAGTGAATCTTCTCATAATAAAACTTCTATTATTTTCATTGTTTTAGTGGTTGGCAACCAAGTGGTTAGCAGACCCAATATAGGATTGGGAGTCCATTATATAATATAGACTTCAGTTTTTTTACATTTCCTGAAAAAAAAAATTGATCATAAGATCCTAATTATCATCCACAAATATTTTCAGAAACATTGACCATATTTACATCATGAGGCGACCCGTAAATTATTCTATATATATCTAATATGTTACATTGTTACAAAAAAACATTTAAAACAGCAAAATATTAAACATTGGTTTGCCTTGACACAGTCACAATAATTCTAGCATAAAAATTGATACCAGGAAGTCACTAAGTATTATTTATTTTATCATTTAGAAAAGTGAACTTTTGAGCACAGTGTGAATAAAAAAATGACAAATAAATTAGGAACAGATCATCTTCTAGCTGGCCAAATATTAGGTGTTTATTAAGAAGAGCATAATGTGTATTTTGCCTTCCTAAGTGCTGTATTTTGATCCTCAAATCTTGAACACAGAGTCTGGCTCCACCCATGGATGATGTCACTGACAAAGTAAAACTAGAAGCTGCTAGCACTGACTCGGTCCCAGCTATCTTACATAATTCAGTATGTACAAAGAGGCTCCTCCCCTCCACACCATAAACAGAGAGCACATAGAAATCTCAGGAACTCCCCAGAAGGTTAACCAGTGAATATAAGTAGCTGGAGCTCTGACTCACTGCAATACAGAGAAAGAAGACAGCAGAGACAAACAGACTCCCTACAGCTCAACTCTGACAAGTCCCTCCGAGAGACTTCAACAAAACATGTTTCCTCTCAGCCTGCTCCAGTCCTCGCACACACTCCTGTCTGTCTGCAGAGAGCCTTCGCTCACACTCTGGCCAGCTACACACCTAATCTTTGGCCAGCTAGAAGACGACATGCTTAGCATGAGGAACGATATGGAGAGGAGAATGCAGCACATAAATCAGGCTTATCAACTCCTCTCTAAGGATATGGAGATTAGACAGAGATTGGGGCAGATCAGACAATCTCCGGATAAAGAGGCCGAGAGCATAAGTCTAAGAAAATCCAAAGAGGGGAGAGGAAATTTTGAACTGACCCTGGACATGAGCCACTTTTCTCCTGATGAACTGACAGTGAAAACAGAAGGAAGGAGACTCATAGTAACTGGAAAGCATGAGAAGAAAAGTAATGCAGGTGATGGAAACTACTTTCATGAATACAAAGAGTGGAAGAGAGAAACTGAGCTCCCAGAAGGTGTGCATCCTGAGGAAGTGTTGTGCTCTCTGTCTAAGGATGGACAACTCTATATACAGGCTCCTCAAATGGAGCCAGAAGCTGCAAAAGAGAGAGAAATTCCCATCAGTATCAGTCAAGCACTAGAGGATGAGCAAGAAAGCATCCCTCAGGCCCAGTCCAGCAACTCAAAAGAAGAGCATGAGAACTGACTGTAAACATAAATGGACTGATTAGATTGATATTAAGAATGCTATTCCTTCTAGTAAATTCAACAAGAATATTATTTTTTGTCATTGTTTTTCATTTATATTTTTACTTTATTAGAGTTATACTAACATGTACTATATATCAAAGTAAAATAAACATTATATGATTTTCATAAAAAAGTATATTTTTTGGTTGTAGTTTTTTCTTGTGTTGGTAAAATACAGGGCAAAATAAATGTTTCATTGTGGAAGGACTGTGTCTTGGGGGTGAATAAAAGTAATCAGGGCTTGCAGGAAACATTTAAGCTAAACGAATCCAAAATAAAGGTACCTAAATCATAAATATAGACTCTTGTTAAATATCATCATGATAAATGTTGACATAAGACACATATTTATTACACAATACATATTTATAAATGTTACATGGGTATACCACAAGATCATGAACTTGAAGCATGCTTCAGATTTGCAAACATTTGCAAAAATGGATGTAGAAAAATGTGTTTAGCGAACAACAGAAATGTTATGTAGGGATTGAAAAATGCTGACGGTGCACAAAATTATCTTCTACTCACACTCACTTCCTGTCAACCAGAGACTCCCCATCACACCTTTTTAAACTTAGTTGCCCATTATATGAGCACCCCTCATACCTTAGCAATAAAAAGGTCACAGAGAGGTAAAGAAGGTAAATAATTGTTCCACTCATAAAACGATGTTTTATTTATCGACTCACCACATGCCAAGTATAACGGGACATGATGCTATAAGGATACCCATATTGTGGTCAGCCATGTATCCTACTTTTATTGTAATACCAACACCTATTGTACACTCACTTTTCTGTCATAGACTGATGACCCAGAGTGAAGCATGGTATGCTATCTGTTCCCTTCATCCTGCTTTCCCATTTGCTGCTATAACACACGAGATTAAAACCAGATTTAATTTTGGAAATATACTCTGCTGCATCACCTTTGCAATCAATAGGAATTTCACATATAGAGCTAAATTGCAAATGTCCATTTTTTAGTGTATTAGAATTGTTAGCTGTAAGTGTGCTTTATAGGGTAATCACCGTGATTTACAGTGTTACAGATGTATATTTACAACAGAGTCCTAATACTCTGAATGAGAGATGGAAACTACAGTACTTCTGAAATTCTTGGAGATGAGTTAGTACAAAAGTCCCCATGTGTATTTGAATCTAGCCATTGATTCTGTATCTGCAAATCTTAAACACAGAGTCTGGCTCCACCCACTGATGATGTCACTGACAAAGTAAAACTAGAAGCTGCTAGCACTGACTCGGTCCCAGCTATCTTACATAATTCAGTATGTACAAAGAGGCTCCTCCCCTCCACACCATAAACAGAGAGCACATGAAAATCTCAAGAACTCCCCAGAAGGATATAAGTAGCTGGTGTTCTGACTCACTGTAGTACAGAGAAAGAAGACGACAGAGACAAACAGACTCCCTACAGCTCAACTCTGACAAGACACTCCAAGAGAATTCAACAAAGCATGTTTCCTCTCAGCATGCTCCAGTCCTCGCACACACCCCTGTGTGTCTGCAGAGAGCCTTCACTCACACTCTGGCCAGCTACAAGGCTAATCTTTGGCCAGCTAGAAGACGACATGCTTAGCATGAGGAACGATATGGAGAGGAGAATGCAGTGCATAAATCAGGCTTATCAACTCCTTTCTAAGGATATGGAGATGAGACAGAGATTGGGGCAGATCAGACAATCTCCGGATAAGGAGGCTGAGAGCAAAAGTCTAAGAAAATCAAAAGAGGGGAAGGGAAGTTTTGAACTGACCCTGGACATGAGCCACTTTTCTCCTGATGAACTGACTGTGAAAGCAGAAGGAAGGAGACTCATAGTAACTGGAAAGCATGAGAAGAAAAGTAATGCAGGTGATGGAAACTACTGTAATGAATACAGAGAGTGGAAGAGAGAAACTGAGCTCACAGAAGGTGTGAATCCTGAGGAAGTGTTGTGCTCTCTGTCTAAGGATGGACAACTCCATATACAGGCTCCTCAAATGGAGCTGAAAGCTGCAAAAGAGAGACAAATTCCCATAAGTATCAGTCAAGCACCAGAAGATAAGCAAGAAAGCATACCTCAGGCCCAGTCCAGCAACTCAAAAGAAGAGCATGAGAACTGACTGTAGACATAAATGGACTGATTAGATTGATATTAAGAATGCTATTTCTTCTACTAAATTTAAATAGAATATTAATTTTTCATCACAATAGATTTTTTTATTTTACATTTTTACATTGTAAGATTTATACTAACATGTACTGTCTATTAAAGTAAAAATAATTATGTGATTTTAATAAAAATGTATACTTTATGCTTATATGTTTTTTTTTGTTGGTAAAATACAGGGCAAAGTAAATGTTCCAATGTGGAAGGACTGTGTCTTGGAGGTGAATAAAAGTACTGTATATACTCGAGTATAAGCCGACCCGAGTATAAGCCGAGGCACCTATTTTACCACAAAATACTGGGTAAAATGAGTGACTCGAGTATAAGCCAAGAGGGGGATATGTGCTGCCCCCTGTGTTCCAATTGTGCCCTCTGTGTCCCCCTCTTGTGTCCCCCTCTCTCTCCCGTGTCTCTTCTCCCCGCTCCCTTCCCTGTGTCTCTTCTCCCCTCTCCCTTCCCTGTGTCTCTTTTCCCCTCTCCATTCCCTGTGTCTCTTCCAACCTCTCCCTTCCCTCTGTCTCTTCTCCCCTCTCCCTTCCCTGTGTCTCTTCCAACCTCTCCCTTCCCTGTGTCTCTTCCCCCTCCCTTATCACCCTCCTCAACCCCACTCCTAATCCTCCCTCCTCATCCTCAACCTCCCTCCTCATCCTCAACCTCCCACCATCCTCCCTCCTCATCCTCAACCTCCCTCCTCATCCTCAACCCCCTCCTCATCCTCAACCCCCTCCTCAACCTCCCTCCTCATGCTCAACCTCAATCCTCATCCTCAACCTCCCTCCTCATCCTCAACCCCCTCCTCATCCTCAACCTCCCTCTTCAACCTCCCTCCTCATCCTCAACCTCCCTCCTCATCCTCAACCTCCCTCCTCATCCTCAACCTCCCTCCTAATCCTACCTCCTCAACCCCCTCCACAACCTCCCTCCTCAACCCCCCATCCATAACCCTCCTCATCCTCAACCCTCTCCTCAACCTCCCTCCTCATCCTCAACCTCTCTCCTCATCCTCAACCTCCCTCCTCATCCTCAACCCCCTCCTCATCCTCAACCTCCCTCCTCATCCTCAACCCCTCCTCATCCTCAACCTCCCTCCTCATCCTCAAACATCCCTCCTCAACCTCCCTCCTCATCCTCAACCTCCCTCCTCAACCTCCCTCCTCAACCTCCCTCCTCATCCTCAACCCCCTCCTCATCCTCCCTCCTCAACCTCCCTCCTCAACCTCCCTCCTCAACCCCCCATCCTCAACCCCCCCATCCTCAACCCCCCATCCTCACCCTCCCTCCTCAACCCCCCTCCTCAACCCCCCCATCCTCAACCCCATCATCAACCTGAACCCCCCTCCTCAACCTCCCTCCTCAACCTCAACCCCCCTCGACCTCCCTCCTCAGCCTCAACCACCCTCCTCAACCTCAACCCCCCTCAACCTACCCCCTCAACCTCAACCCCCTTCCTCAACCCCCCAATCCTCATCCCCTCCTCAACCCCCCATCCTCAACAACCTCCTCAACCCCCCCATCCTCATCCTCAACCCCCCATCCTCAACCTACCTCCTCAACCTCAACCCCCCTCAACCTCCCCCCTCAACCCCAACCCCCCTCCTCAACCCCCCAATCCTTAACCCCCTCCTCAACCACCCTCCTCAACCCCCCATCCTCAACCCCCTCCTCAACCCCCCCATCCTCATCCTCAACCCACCATCCTCAAACTCCCTCCTCAACCTCAACCCCCCTCAACCTCCCTCCTCAACCTCCCTCCTCAACCCCCCTCCTCAACCTCAACCCCCTCAACCCCCCTCCTCAACCTCAACCCCCCTCAACCCCAACCCCCCTCCTCAACCCCCCTCAACCTAAACCCCCCCTCAACCCCGCTACTCAACCTTAACCCCCCTAAATACCTCCCCCTCTCCCCTCACTTACCTGCTTCTGCTCCAGCCTCCGCTCCTTGACCCGGTGCGCATGTGACGTCACATGTGCGCCGCGTCATTAGCATAGTCATTAGCATATACCGGGTGCCTGCACCCGGTATATGCTAATGTCGTGACGTCACATTCGCGCCGCGTCATTAGCATATACCGGGTGCCAGCGCAGAGTCAAGAAGGAGCAGAGGCCGGAGCAGAAGCAGGTAAGTGAGGGGAGAGGGGGAGTTAGAATGAGGAGGGGGGTTTAGGTTGAGGAGGAGGGGGGTTGAGGAGGGAGAATGAGGAGGGGGGTTGAGGATGAGGAGGGGGGAGGGAAAGAGACATGGGGGGTTAGAGAGACACAGGGGGGTAGAGAGACACGGGGGGTAGAGAGACACGGGGGGTAGAGAGACACGGCGGGGTTAGAGAGACACGCAGGGGAGAGTGACTCGAGTATAAGCCGAGGGGGCCCTTTTTAGCCTTTAAAAAAATGGCTGAAAAACTCGGCTTATACTCGAGTATATACGGTAATTGGGGCTTGCAGTAAACCTTTAACCTCAACTAATCCAAAAAAAAAGTGCCCTCACATCATAAATGTAGTTATTAAATACATCATTATTCAAATATACCAGAAACTATGATAAATGCTGACATGAGATAACATATTTATAAATGTCACATGGGTATACCACAGGATCATGAACTTGAAGCATGCTTCAGATTTAAAAACATTTGCAAAAATGGGTGTAGAAAAATGTGTTTAGAGAACAACAGAAATGTTATGTGGGGAGAGAAAAATGCTGACAGTGGACAAAATGTTCTCCTACTCACACATGCTTCCTTTCAACCAGAGACTCCCCATCACACCTTTCTAAACCTACTTTCCCATTATATGATCACCCCCTCATAGCTTAGCTCTAAAAATGTCACAAAAAGGTAAAGAGGGTCATTAATTGTTCCACTCATAAAATTATGTTTTATATATACAGACTCACCACATGCCAAGTATAACAGGACATGCTGCTAGTAAGTTGCCCAAAATGTGGCCAAACATGTATCCTACTTTTATTGTAATACCAACACCTAATGTGCACTCACTTTTCTGTCATAGACTGATGACCCGAGTGAAGCATGGTATGCTATCTGCTCCCTTTATCCTTCTTTCCCATTACCTGCTTTAACACACCAGATTAAAAGCAGATTACATTTTGGAAAATATACTCTGCTGCATCACCTTTGCAATCAATAGGAATTTCATATACAAAGCTAAATTGCAAATGTCCATTTTTTTGTGTATTAGAATTGTTAGCTGTAAGTGTGCTTTAAAGGGTAATCATGGTGATTTACAGTGTTACAGATGTATATTTACAACAGGGTCCTAATACTCTGAATTAGAGATGGAAACTACAGTACTTAAACTGAAACGTTCAATGTCTCTTGGACTGACAGTATAAATGTGTGCTATAATTTTATGAGTATCTCTTTTTCGTTGTCACCATTGGCCATTTACAAATACATAGTGATATGGAATCTCAATCTATACACATTTTCTGTCCTCAGTGTCCTGGCAGTTTAATTGAAACCAAGCAGTAAGTGTTGTTTCTCAATGTTCACTTTGGGCTAAGGCAGTTCTTTCATTGCCTGCAGTAAAGCAAACAAACTGACTTTGTTGCAAATGGACAGCTAATCGATACACAGCATGTGACCGATCATGCATCTCAAATTTCAGAAGACGCCACATTGCTTCTGGAGCACTGACATAGCGAGCATCAAAATAATTAGAAAGTTCGTCATGTAAAATTGGATTTTCCTTTTCATTTTGTGCACCTTGCACAACAACAGTTGCTGTATCATAACCTTTATATTTATTTATACACATATTTGATAGATTTAATAGAAGTGCAAACGTCCACATGTATGTGTTGATTGTACTTCATCAGCAAATGTGTATTGTTTGGAACTACATATCTATCATCAACCTTTTGGCCATGGATAATAGCGTTTTGTCCTTCTCTTCTTTAATACAAAGGGTATCCATCACAATTAGCATAAGTTTGCATTTTAAATTGATTTAGGAACTCTTTTGTCCTTTTTTTATTTTCCGTACATGGTGAATTTGGATTGATATCTCCACATGGCCCATGAATCATTCTGTGTGTTACAATTTCATAAAGTTTTGAATATTTTTCTGGATGTGGCAATTCAGCAGTAATTACTGAATCCACTCTCTCTGCAGAATTCAATTTATCTTTTTCCTTCAGGATTAAAAGTATGCATGAGGCAGGCCGCTTTTTTTAAATTCAATGGTATAAACAAAAGCCACACATTTTCCAAATAACTGTGCTTTAGTTATATTATGTATTAATGAATTGAGATTTATTTTGAATACTCTTGCCACTAAATCTGGTCGGTCAGAAGGATTTTGTCCAAGATTAAAATTTTCCTTGGTCTTTGGCCATTGTGGATTACATGTAAATGTAATGAATAAATCTGGTTTTCCAAATTTAGTAACAATAGCCATGGCATCATTATATCTTTCTCGCATATTGCGAGGAGATCCTTGGAAAGTGGATGGCAAAATGTTTGCTCTTCCAGTTAAAATGTCTCTGTTGGTAGCCAAAGCAGTGACATAATCCAATCCCCAATATTGTTTTATGCAAAGCTTGTTTTGTTGAAATTTGATAAAATTTAGATTATTTGCTTCAACTTGTAGATAGGAATGAATAATCCATTGTTGTGTGAGTTTGCCCCCACATAAAATAGGATTAAAATGTGCCACTTTATATTCCAGCATAGAAATATTGCATCTAACACAAACTTTACTATTGGGATAACCTTGCAATTGTAATTTTGGTTCCCATCCTGGCTCACCATTTGGAAAGAAAAAGGGATATGTCACTGGATCCAAATTACAACTTATATTTATGTTTATAAAAGGTTGGTCTTCATTGCGTGGATATATTCTAATATCCCGCTGAAAAAGTGGTTCCCCATCCTCATTTTTTAAAGACCATGGCAACTGTTGGTAAATTATTCCATTGTTGATCAGTATTCTTCAGATCTCTTTTCAAAACCATATTTACTCTTGGTATTGGCAGTTGATGTATTTGAGCATGTTGCTGTTGTTCTTTTTCAAACTGTGCTAATTGTTTGTATGCTTGACTGTACGGGTTTTTGGTCATAATTTTATCCAGCTGTTTAAAGACTATGCGCAAACACTGTTTATTTTCATCCGTTATTAAACAGCTTCTGTGACAAAGTGCCCTTCGCCACTTTGTCTTGGAGAGGACTGTTTGCCAGCCTCCTGCCCTGCGACTATGGCCCTGGGACATATTGCCCTTTAAACACAGTATTCGGCCATACCAGAGTGTATGTCACTCATTCTGGCCCTTTACATACAGGGGGGTCATTCGGTACTTGCCCTGTGTGAACCATGATACCACAGATAGCTATGCCATGGAGCCCATTCATATAATGAAAGACTATGGGAAAGACTTTAGCTACATGGCAATTGAACTGTGTGAAGAGGATCTGAGCGCTATTCGGTAGTTTTGTGCGCTCAGATCTCAGCTATCTGGGGATATGTGAAATGTGAGTAAATGTGAATTGCAGTAATGCTGATGGGTTAGAGAATTGACCAACAAATACTTTTGTCCGGACATCCCCAGGCCGATCCGTTGGGATCAGACCGTGTATGCCGGCTTATGGTCACGGGGGAAGTGTGTAACGGAACCCATCACTGTTTTACCCTGTTTTATGGTTATTTAATTCTTGGTTAAAATATGATCCTACTATTATACTGTATGTATGTTGGTTTATGCTCTGCAGAATATTGGCCCAGACTATTGCAGGCTTTGGCATGGGAGATAATCCTGTTACAGATAAGGAAGTCTATTGTATAAAGTGTTTTCATTCTCAGACATAAGAACAAAGAAGGATGATCTAATCCATGTCTGATTATATCAAAGTTGCCAGGTAGCCTCAGGGAGGTGTGACTCACCTATTGTCCCTAAATGTGTATTGTGTGGCCAACTATGGGGGATATGTGAAATGTCTGTGTGTTATGTGAAAAAGATACTTTTACTAACTTTTGAACCCCTGGTCTGATTCATGCCATTTTTTAATATGTTGTTCCACAATTTATGTTGTTCATAAAACTGTACGTTTTATTTATGTACTATGTAAAATCATAAAGTTATAAAAATGTATAAAAATGTGTAAGTTTTAGCTGGGAGATAATTAACTCAATTATCTCTCAAGTAGAGGGGAGGGAAACTGTGGGCGTTACTATTGTGTTATTGGTTGTTGATACCTTCCCCTGGGTGTGTTCTGTTTACCTGACTGTAATAAAAACCATGCTGGGTGTGCCAGCAAGGGAGTACTACTTGACCCTTCAAAACGTAGCCTCGTCTCGTTCTTGGAGGGGATTGCTATATCACAATGGGGATTGCTATGCTTTGGCATACTCCCTTGAGCTGTAACTACTGAACCCTTGTTTCTGATGTACTATCCTTGGAGTCTGTGGTGGTTTTAATGTCCGGTGCGGTGCTTGTAGTCCTCGACGCAAACTAGGACGCGTCCATCAATGGAGGTACCCGGTCGGGGTGCCAGTAGATCCGTTACATTGGCTGGCAGTGGTGGGATGGCGTCCTAGTGCGAGGAAAAACAGCCCGGAGACACTGGTAACGTTTGGAGTTACAAATTGAGGGCAACGCTAGTATCCGTACAGCGCCCCTGGCTACAGCAGGATGGAAACGGCTAGTTTTCAGACAGCGTTCCATGATGACGATGAGGAGGAGGCAGCAGACTACAGGGATGCAGACAGAAAGGAACTCTGGTATGATGCCCTAAAAGATGCCCAATGGCGGCGAGGTGAGAGTCTCCCCAGTGATGAGCAGCGGCTACAGAAGCGTGTGGCGATGCGGATGTATCTATTTGGAGAGCAGCCCCTGGATGAGTGGGTGACAAGACTAGAGACCCTGGTACGGCGAGAGATCTGGCTAGACAAGGCATACCAGGCCCTCTGGTGGCATACCGTTCGACTTACCCCCTGGACGGCTGAACACGACTTACTGGAGGGGGATGATTATCATGGCCCGGGATTATTATGGGATGCCTTGGAGGACGACATTGATCTTGGCAGCATGGAGGGGTCTAGGTTTTGGGACATCTACGACTACCGGATGGGCATGTATGTCTGGGATGACGAAGGCGAGGTGAGCAAAGACATGACCCACCTGGTAACGAGAGAGTGGGAGCTGAAGCAGAACTACCAACACCTGCTCAGCTTCGTGCAGCCCCAACCTACTCGACAAGCAGAACCAGACTTCATTGACTGGTCCTGGGATGACCTCCAGATGGCAGGTAGAGATGGGACCGAGGTCTCTCTACCGGCCCTACAGGGGGCAGAAGGTGTCATCCTTCCCCCCCAGCGGCAGTGTGAACCCCAGGGGGCAGAAGGTGTCATCCTTCCCCCCCCAGCGGCAGTGTGAACCCCAGGGGGCAGAAGGTGTCGTCCTTCCCCCCCAGCGGCAGTGTGAACCCCAGGGGGCAGAAGGTGTCATCCTCCCCCCCCCAGTGGCAGTGTGAACCCCAGGGGGCAGAAGGTGTCGTCCTTCCCCCCCCAGTGGCAGTGTGAACCCCAGGGGGCAGAAGGTGTCGTCCTTCCCCCCCAGCGGCAGTGTGAACCCCAGGGGGTAGAAGGTGTTGTCCTTCCCCCCCAGCGGCAGTGTGAACCCCAGGGGGCAGAAGGTGTCGTCCTTCCCCCCCAGTGGCAGTGTGAACCCCAGGGGGCAGAAGGTGTCGTCCTTCCCCCCCAGCGGCAGTGTGAACCCCAGGGGGCAGAAGGTGTCGTCCTTCCCCCACAGCGGCAGTGTGAACCACAGGGGGGCGAAGGTGGCGTCCTTCCCCCCCAGCGGCAGTGTGAACCACAGGGGGCAGAAGGTGTCGTCCCTCCTCCCCAGCGACAGTTTACCCTAACCAGGGGAGACACCAATCTCCCAGACGGCGCAGATGGGACCGTGGTCTCTGCGCCCACAGCCTGTTCAGATCCCCAACTACCCTCACTGGGACAACCGGAGGAGAGGTAAGTACAAATTCCCCTCCCCAGCTAACTTCTATTGTGGCCCCAGGGTTAACAGAGGAAATGTTAACCCCCACTGACCCCCACATTTCCCTGGCTACTGAGCCGGAATTTGTCCCAAGTACCCCAGCAGAAGAGCTGGCAACGGGGAAGAGTGCAGTCGGCCTCTGCCCTCCATTGGTCCCTTGTACAGAGCAGGATGTCCTGCAGGTCATACCAACAGAAGAGCTGGCATCAGGGCAGAGTGCCGCTGGCCTCTGCCCCTCAAGTCCCCTCAGCGTGTTGCCCCATCACCACAGCGAAATATCCAGGTGCAGTAACTGTTTGTTGTGGGTGGGCTGCTCTTGCACTTTGTTGTTGTGGGGGGGCTGCTCTAGCACTGGTTTATTGTGGGTTGGTGGATCGTCTAACGGAGGCACTGACCGGCAGAAGGTCAGGTGCCTGGTTAGACTTCCCCCCAAAGGGGAGATGTGTGACGAAGTGCCCTTCGCCACTTTGTCTTGGAGAGGACTGTTTGCCAGCCTCCTGCCCTGCGACTATGGCCCTGGGACATATTGCCCTTTAAACACAGTATTCGGCCATACCAGAGTGTATGTCACTCATTCTGGCCCTTTACATACAGGGGGGTCATTCGGTACTTGCCCTGTGTGAACCATGATACCACAGATAGCTATGCCATGAAGCCCATTCATATAATGAAAGACTATGGGAAAGACTTTAGCTACATGGCAATTGAACTGTGTGAAGAGGATCTGAGCGCTATTCGGTAGTTTTGTGCGCTCAGATCTCAGCTATCTGGGGATATGTGAGATGTGAGTAAATGTGAATTGCAGTAATGCCGATGGGTTAGAGAATTGACCAACAAATACTTTTGTCCGGACATCACCAGGCCGATCCGTTGGGATCAGACCGTGTATGCCAGCTTATGTCACGTGGGAGGTGTGTAACAGAACCCATCACTGTTTTACCCTGTTTTATGGTTATTTAATTCTTGGTTAAAATATGATCCTACTATTTTATACTGTATGAATGTTGGTTTATGCTCTGCAGAATATTGGCCCAGACTATTGCAGGCTTTGGCATGGGAGATAATCCTGTTACAGATAAGGAAGTCTATTGTATAAAGTGTTTTCATTCTCAGACATAAGAACAAAGAAGGATGATCTAATCCATGTCTGATTATATCAAAGTTGCCAGGTAGCCTCAGGGAGGTGTGACTCACCTATTGTCCCTATATGTGTATTGTGTGGCCAACTATGGGGGATATGTGAAATGTCTGTGTGTTATGTGAAAAAGATACTTTTACTAACTTTTGAACCCCTGGTCTGATTCATGCCATTTTTTAATATGCTGTTCCACAATTTATGTTGTTCATAAAACTGTACGTTTTATTTATGTACTATGTAAAATCATAAAGTTATAAAAATGTATAAAAATGTGTAAGTTTTAGCTGGGAGATAATTAACTCACTTATCTCTCAAGTAGAGGGGAGGGAAACTGTGGGCGTTACTATTGTGTTATTGGTTGTTTATACCTTCCCCTGGGTGTGTTCTGTTTACCTGACTGTAATAAAAACCATGCTGGGTGTGCCAGCAAGGGAG
Source organism: Discoglossus pictus (assembly GCA_027410445.1). Classification (NCBI taxonomy): domain Eukaryota; kingdom Metazoa; phylum Chordata; class Amphibia; order Anura; family Alytidae; genus Discoglossus; species Discoglossus pictus. The sequence continues at coordinate 174,585,151 of CM050169.1, read as the reverse complement.
TACTACTTGATCCTTCAAAACGTAGCCTCGTCTCGTTCTTGGAGGGGATTGCTATATCATACTGGGGATTGCTTTGCGCTGCATACTCCCTGGGAGCTTTAAGCTACGGCGGTTGTGGAGTCTGTGGTAGTGTGGAGTCCGGTGCGGTGCTTGTAGGCCTCGACGCAAACTAGGACGCGTCCATCAACGTAGGTACCCGGTCGGGGTGCCAGTAGATCCGTTACAGCTTCCATTGTATCTAAGACATATAACTGTGCAAATTTCCTTTGATCTCCTTCTTGTCGGTGTAAATGTGAAGTGCGGTGATAAATTTGTCCTTGAACTCTAAAACAATATGGACCATGTCCTGTGACATTTTCTGCTAATGTAGCACCCATAGAAGCAAATTAAATTGCACTGTTATAAGACCTGATTTTTTTTTTAATGTGTGTCTATGTGAAAGTCTTACCTTTCCTTTCTGACAAAAACTAACAAAGTCTCCGTCAGTTGGTCTTTCCTTGAGAAAATGAACAAAACTGACAAACAACATTGAGTAATCCACAACAATGAGTGTCTACTGTTAGTGCTGTAATGAAAGCAGTATCCTGAGCTTCCTCAACATAGATATCACTACAACTTTCTATATCTACATTGGAGTCATGTGTCTGAACATTAGTGTCTTGAGGCAATCTTGAATCATAAGGCAATGTTTTACAGACATGATTTTGTATACTTTTTCTTTTCTCTGAAGCACCAGCACACTCACTTTGTGCTTTCTTACTCATTTTTCTTTTATTTAAAAGTCTCTGTCTGTGTATCTTTCCACCTTTGCTTCCTTTCCCTTGCCGCTCTTCTTTTGCATTCAATCCTGATTTCTCCGTTGTCCACCATTGTAATCTGTAAGTGTAAATACAGGTATAAGCTCCAATGTTTTTTTGTATTGTACATATTGTTTTTACCTGCTCTCAATGCAAAACCTAAATAGCATTAATGAAATAATCAAATGATTTGTTACTTCAAATAAATGAATCCATTAAGTTTTTTTTTTTTTATTGGCATACATTAAAAAGGAAAGTGCTGCACATATATATATTGATAAATAAGATTTTTTTTTGTAATAATTGATTATTAAGTCATTAATAAATGAATATACGTTAATGAATTAATGAATAACTGACATCAATGGTAAACCTAAAGAGGTAATTATGTTTTGGTAACAAAGGGCAATCAGAAAGAGCTATGAGCAAAGTATAGATCGGGCTTAAAATAATTAGCAATTTTGTAATTTTTTTAATGTTGAAATCAATCAACTTATGAGGTGTAATTTGCGTTCATTAAAAGTTAATAAGGTAAGCATATATGTATGCATATTTTTTTTATTATTAATGAATAATTAAATACTAAGGGCCTCATCCATTTGCAATTTGTGCAATGAAATAGAGCTCTATATAAGCACAAAATATATTTTTTTACCGAAGTTTTTAGTTGGTGAAGACCTTAGTTTTGGATAGATGTTCATTAACTAAAAAGTTATGTAAAAATAATATGCTATGTCCATATATAGAGTCCTATTCAATTGGGCGAATCACAATTGAATGAGGCCCTAAATGAATATAGGTTAATTAATTAACCATTAACTGTCATCAATGCAAAACAAAAAGGGCATTATGATATCATATGCCTGTGAAATTGATGTTATTGCAGATAAAATCCTGCAGAGCTAACTCTCTGTCTTCAGTCAGGTGCAGAGATAAGGAGTCTGTGAAAATACATGAAAATCATTTTTAATGTCTGTATTCAATTAATTTGTGACTCATTGAAACTATGATGTTTAATCGGCATACATGCAAAACATAAACGCATAATCATCAATATATTCATAAATAAAAGCAGTATGATTTTTTTTTTTATGTAGCACGTGTCAAAATCTAAGAAACTGCTTTAAATATTTAAGTGCTTTGAAGGTCCTATCCCTGTCAGGTAATTATAAGCACTACAGATATGTAAGTGCTTTGTAAAATGTACATATTTTTTGATTTATTATAAATGTTTTTTTGTTATTATTATTATTATTATTAATTAATAGCTCCAAAAGCAATGTACATGAATGAGCAGAAAGGTAGATATATAAGTGCAGGTTAAAAAGTGTTATTATTTTTAATGCATTATAAAACGTAACCTTTTTTTTGTAATGATTACTAATTTTTAACCAATTAATATATTAATATACATTGATTAATCAATAACTGTCATCAATCCAAAATAAAAAGACTTAATCCTTTTTTGTTCCATAAGAACATAATTAGATTATAAACCTGTAAAGGTGATCTTTATGCTGTTCAAAGGGTGCAAACGTCACTCTCTGTGTTCAGTCAGCTGCAGAGATGATGAAACTGTCAAATAAGAAAGCATTTGTCAAATAAGAAAGCATTTGTAATATTTGGTTTAATCCCTATCAGGCAATTAGCAGCTACCCGGATATGTCAGTGCATAGTACAATATACTTATTGTTTGTGGTCCTTTTTTTAATTTTTTTTTAATTATTACTAATTAATGTAGGTTAAAGAGTATAGTATATATTTTTTATTGCATTGTAAAATACACATTTTTGGGGTAATAATTACTAATTAGCAATTAATAAATTAATGTACATTCATAATCAATTAATCAATGAATAAATATATTCTAAAAAGCTGAGCATTAATATATTAATAAACTAAATTATTATTATTAATTACTGTTATTTATTAATGATTAGTAATATACATTAATACACTTTACCTATTTGTATTTAATATTCAGCAATTAGTATCCTGAAGAGCAAACAATCTCTTTGGATTTTCCGGCATCAGAAAATGTGCACTCAGACTGTCATCACCAGAGGAGAAAGTAAAAGCTCTGTGGCAAGTGTTCCCTATATAAGCTTAAATTCGACTTACATTCGCGTTCTACCTCACTTTCAGATGTCCTGGCTGTTCTCCCGTGCTGTGTGTGATGTTTTTGTTGTATTTGTTTTTGTATTTTTTGCGTTTTTCTTGTTTTTTGGTTTGCAAGGCTCGGCCGTTAACTTCGTATTTTTCCTATCTCGTATTTTTTTTTTCTAGGTCCCGCATCTAATATTTTTAATTCTAAGTCCCGCGTTCGTCAACTGCTTGCAGCCTAAGGCAATCTTGCATTTTGTAAGTGTTTTCGAGGCTTCATTACCTCCACTGCTCGCCTCGATCCCCGAGGCTTACAGGCAATAAGCACCTTCAGCACTCATCTCCTAAGTGCTGTGAGTTTTAGTGGTTTAACAGCTTGCCTCGCTATGCGAGGCTTGCAGGCGATGAGTGCCTTTGGCACTCATCTCCTAAGTCGTACACATCCACGCAAAGCGTGACGATGTGTCGTGGTTCGACTATTATAATATGTGATATGTGATATATATATATATATATATATATATATATATATATATATTCTATCTCTCTTTTGCCCAACATAAATTAAATGATTGTTGCTGTAAACTACCTCCCAACAAAATCTACTACAAAGGCTAGAAACCGGAAACAGCTGTCTTTGGGTAGGTTTGCTGGCTTGGATAGATAGATAGATAGTTTCTCTTTTTCAACTCCTTCCAATCAAGCAGTGTCACGGACTGCAGTTCATATAGTCACATAGAAGCTGTAGGCCCCAAACAAAGCCTGCATACATTTCTTATTTCTTACAGCTTGCCTTTCACACTTTAGTCCAGCCATGCTTAAAATCGTCCACACGTATTTCTCAGCTCTTACTTTTGAAGGCTATACTCAGTTGGATCTGATTAAACTGCCCCAGGAATTAAATCTTTCAGACCTGTTTCAGACCTCCTGGGAAAAAAAGCTTTTAAAAGCATGTGGCTCATACAAATGTCACCTCCTCAGCTCAACACCATGGGTTTGTGAGACTTGAGCCGATATGCTGTTTACGCTGTACATTGCATCCACATTATGTTGACTACCATCTCTATGGAATCTTCCTTTATTCTCCTGGAGAGATTCTATTGTATCTGCTGAGGCTTCTGCTCTTCCAGCTCTTTTACTACCTTCTCCATTATTTTAGAAGACAGTTCTAGTCTCCAAAGCCATTGTGACAGAGATGTGACTGTAGTTCAAGGTATATATATTGCTATTCACTTCCAGTCCTCCCCATTATCATGCACATCCATCTTTTGTGCCAACTCCATTAAGGAATTCTGCCATGACTGCCTCTTGTATATTCTGCTTATCTTTATGACAAATGCCCAGCTGCTGCTGATAGTCTTGGGAAGATGTATTGTTGTCAGTAGTGTGCTCAGACAGAGCCATAATCTTACAGCTCTGCTCATGGACCATCAGTAACATGTTCTGTAACTTTGCCAAATATCCATTCTCATTTGAGGAATTAGCCTTCTTCTACCCCATATACCTCTGGCTGGGGCACTTGCGAGCACAGATGACCTGGCTCTTTCTGTTTCAGGTGCCACAATAGGATGGCCGGTAATCATCAAAGGAACTGTAGACATACACTCTGGTATCTTATTCTTCACAGGGTCCTCAAGAATGGCCTTTCCCAGTGTCCTTCTAGGATCTTCACATCATCTGTGCCACTATTCACAACAAGCACCCTTGACCACTGTGCTTCCCCTCCTACAATGTCTATAGCTCCTTATCTCTGTTAGAAAGGACACCTGAGGGTTGTGGGTTTTCTGGAATGTTTGCAACTCTTTTGAGCCTTTGGATTCCTGGCAAAAACTTATGATTCCAGCCATATCAGTTTTCCTCTTTTAACCCCTTTTCTTCTTATTTTTTCTTTTTTTCTTCTTGTTTTTCTTCTATCTTTGCCTCCAATGCTTCCAGCTTTTAATTTTCCTTCTATTCTTGCAGCTGCAGCATCTCTTCATTTACTTGTTGCACATCCAGTTCACTCTGCTTGCATTGGCTATATTGCTGCATGTTCAGCTGAAGAATCTTCTCTGTCTTGTTCATTAGGTCCTCTCTGTATAATTTTGGCTGTACAGGCAGACTTTCTTCCTCCTTTTCTCTTTCCTGTACAAGCTACTGCTTGGTTTGCTATGGTTTGCATATTAGCTTTGTGCAGACATCATTCTGCACTTGGTGCAGAACCTAGTATATGCCGAGCATGGATGTCATTGTTCGTCTTTTCTGGACTAGCATCTCTCTGAGTCAACTGTTTCTCCAGATCAGAGAGATCAATCACTCTCTGCTCTTGTAGAGTATATTATCATCAGTTCGATGTTTGTGACAGGCATTTTCGTTAGAATTTATCATTCTCCACCTCAGGCACGTTCACCAGGGACTGGGCTGGGTCTATCCAGGTTTCTTATGGAGGCCTCTTCATTGCTCTTACCCATAAGGTTTCTGCATCAGTTTGGGTTAAAATCTTCCCCAGTGTTTTGATAAACATCCTTTATACTGAAACAAGTTTGAACCCAGATAATAACAACACCTTGTCCTTTCTCTTTGTCCTTTGCTCACAGCATTTGCCCCCTTTATATCATCATTTTGCTTCAGGGGCAAAAACTATATAGCTGCTGCAGCCACCGCTTCAGCTACTTCAGTCAGCTCCTCATTCTCAGAGTTGAGCTTGTTGGCTTTCTGAGCTTTCTGCCATCAAAAGGTTCCCTAACTCCTGATTATCTTTTGCATCAGGTTCCTTCCTCAATCCCTCAAAAGGGGACCTCCATCGTGATCTTGGGTAGATAAATTGCCACTTGGGTAGAGATAATAATGCCACTACATACACCTCACATCATATTTACCCAGAAGACAGGAAGGTCGCTGTATAGAATATGTTTCTTTATGTCCAGTAGCTTTTCTTGGGCCTAAGAATGTAGGGTCTTACAGTCCAAGAATGTCCGTGAGTGGAATAACTGCACTCTAACATCTGTGGTAACTTAAACTCTGTCAAGGATCTCTTCTTTCATGTAATCATAATTGCCTTTTCCTGCCTTTTCCCTGCCTTTTCTGCATCAATGACAATGTAGGCTTTCTGAACTTCACTTGATTGGTTTGGGGCAATGATACTAAACCAGTGATTTTTGGACCAAGTTTCCCTAGTGGCAATTCTTTCAAAAATCAGGAAGTACGCTTTCACAACATGTTCCCTAGTAATTTTCTGTATAACATGACTGACTCTAATTCCTATCACAAGTTCTCTTAGTTTTTCCAAAGCTGCTTGATACTAAGTGACTTCCTGTAGCCAGTAATTTGTTAAATTAATTTTGTTTTCAGTTGTTCTGCTGCTGAGCTGCTGTAGCCATTATTAAAGTTTTTACTGCCTCCTCCATGCTGAGGCATGGCGGTCTTCAAAATCAAGCATTCCCTCTTCAGACACCAGTGTGACAAATCTCATTATCTTCTCTATTTGTGCCAGTGTTTCTGGCACTTTTATGAAGCAAAAAAAAAACTTGTAGGAGGCTTTAAATGTTTTTTTTAAATTTGACTAAATTAGTAGCCAGTTTTACAAAAATAATTATCAAAAACAAATAAGAGAAAATATCAGGCCTATCTCCCACTGTAGGACTAACTTTTTAACTCATTTAGAACTGCTTCATACCTCCTGGGGTAAAATCTGCTCACACAAACACACAAAAGTCTGCTCAACAAATCTGTTCACACAAATCTCTGTGAGTATTCTGTCACTATATATATATATATATATATATATATATATATATATAGTATATGTGTGTGTATTTATATATATATTGTAACAAAGTGCCCCCCAGAGGTTAGAGCAAAACACGTTATGAAGAGTTCTCCCCAGGGAAGAGAGAGTTATCTTCCTGGAGCAGTGCTAAACAACTAATTGAACCGGCAGGTGTAGTAAGCCTGTTAAAGTCACAGACAGAGAAATAGTATGGTCCCCTGCAATTAGGCTCTGTTTGGCCTAGCAGAGTGAGACCAGAGCCTCACTACAAGCTAAGAAGGACGCTTGTATGCATCTGCCAGTGAGAGTGAAGGCAGTGTTTTTGTCTGCTGGAAGCAGAAATTGTAACAGGCTGAGAGGAGCCTGAAAGTTTACAGTCTGGAGTAAAAAGCCTGTTTGGTTTGGACTGCTGCAGTTTGCACAGCTCAGAGAGCAAACTGAGAAGTCTGCAACAGGGATTGCTGGAGCTGCAGAGAAAAAGGATTTGTGCCACAAGAGCATTTACAGGGGAGACTGTTTGCTGCAGAAGAGAGGATTTGCAGAGGAGCTGCTGCAAGGTTTTTGCCATACAAGTTTACAGAGGAAACTTATTGATGCTATCCCAGAGTTGGGGGAAAAGCCTGGAGAGAAAAGCCTGTGGAATGAGGTACTATTATTGAGACTGTTAATATACCCCAGGGAGAAGTCTGTGAATGTAACAGATTTTAGCCTTCACCAAAAGAGGGTATTAAGGGTCTCTGGAGGTTAGGGTATCTGGAGAGTAGGGCAGGCCAGAACCCCATCCTATTGTGAGAAATTGAAAGACGACTGTTCAAAGAGTGGACTGTATATTTTTACCTAAAGGCCAAGAAGCGGATTCAGGGCTATTAAGAGTGTTCCTGATGTTAAGCCGGTACGTTTATGCAGAATTTTATTTTATGCTGGAGTAAGCTATTTCTTTTGTATTTTGGACTTTTTAATAAAAAGTACAAAAAAGAATCTTGGAATCTCTGTTGTTTATATGTATCTCAAAGGAGCAACCAGTCACCAATGGCCTCATTACCACAATATATATATATATATATATATATATATATATATATATAGAGAGAGAGAGAGAGAGAGAGAGAGAGAGAGAGAGAGAGAGAGAGAGAGAGAGAGAGAGAGAGATAGACATCTAAAAAATATTTTTAAAAAGACATCATAGTTATTTCTTAAAATTGTATTCTGATATATCTACATGTCTAAAATTCCTTAATTAACTTTTTTTTTTAATTGTGGAGAAAGAACTAATAATTCATCAAAGAAATAACTATAGATGTAAAAGTGTGTTTCATATGGTGTATACATTTAGTGAATTGACTGTAGTGATATTTGCCAAACTCTCTTCTTAAAGCTTAGCAGAGTCCATGTTTTGGGTTTAAAAGTTTGTAAATATAGGTGAAACAATTAATATTCAACAAGCTGTGGAGACTGTGTGTGTCTAATTTGTATAGATAGGAAGCTCCAGACGTGGAATCCTTGCTCACTGTGCTGTAGAGAGTTGATCTACACCTTACTGATAAGGCCCAGATAAGACCAAAATGTGCATCTGGGGTTCGCCGTTTCTCGTGTTCAGGCTAGAATTGCCTGCTATTTCACAGGTGGATCACTCTTGAGTGAAACCAGACTGATATACTACAGGATATTTCTCTTGTGAAGTGCGTAAGTGAGCTAAAGGAATGCTGCTCTCTGAGTAGATTACTATATCTATAGAATATACCTACATTTGTAATGTTGGTTTCTGACATCTACACCAATCAGACACTGGAACATACAGCATGAAGTCTATTGCAACTGTCACGCTCCTAATTATGTAAAAGAGGTGGAGCTAAGTGACACTGCATATAGGATAACTGCTTGCATCATTAAGCTGAAACATTATAAATCAAGTATGCATGTACTTTCATTTTAACAGCCATTATTTTTATATTACAGTAGTCCACATACTATAATGATAAACAGTAATATAAACATAAACCCTAATTATTAACCATATCATTATAAATCATATCATAATTAAATACAATAACTTAATGTTATGCCACATCATAAGGCTATTTATACCTCTTTTGTAGTTGTTGTTTTGTCATTCAGTCATACCCAGCTTTCCATGACCATATGGACTGCAGTACGCCAGGCTCATCTTGTGTCTAGTTGTACTTATCCATAAGGTTTTCTTGGGGAAGATACTGGAGTGGGTTGCCAATTCCTTCTCCAGAGAATCACAATTTATCTGACCTCTCTATGACCTGCCCATCTTGGGTGACCCTACACAGCTTAATTGAAGTACACAAGCCTCTACACCATTGCAAGGTAGTGATCCAGAAGGGAATTTATACCTTAGCACTGACTATATAATGAATCCACACCCAGAACTAATATTAAGATTGCATGAAGGCTTAAAGAACCAGTGTAAGCACTTTTTTCTTAAACCTATATTTATTTAACCATTAATTAACATAAAAATAAATTTGCAAACTGCAGCAATCAATGTGTTAATATATATAATAGAACTCGCATGGACTAGAATATTATATTTATTGATTTTTTCATATTGCATTATTTCTGGAATGCGGGCCCGATCGCAACTCGGACTTCAAAACTGTAAGTGATTGAAATTTAACCTCCATGTTTTAGTGACGTAATGATGACCGTCTCTTTTACTATTGGCTCTGTATAAACCCATAACTATGGGTTTGAATAATTTATCATGTTCACGCCCGGAAATGCTCCATGCCTAAGCATGCGTAACGGATTTAGATTCCGGCCATGTCGTTGCGGCCTTTTCTAAATGAATCGCTCTATAACTCCTGCAAATTTTAAGTCTGCAGACTTACGGGCTGTACAACGGCCCTTGCGGGCTTGGAATTTAATAGGGCCCTTACTTTGCTGCTGTTTGCACATTTATTTAATGTTAATTAATGGCGAACTAGCAGAAAGGTTTCACATGAAAACTGTGTACACTGGCGCTGTAATTTTCACCTACACTTAAAAAACAAGGGTAGGTTTGGTGGGAGTGTTTGAACAGCAAAGTGATATAGATATTAGGGAGCAAAAATGCAAGGAGAGAATAAGATGCAAAGAGAGAGTTTTATGGGTTATTTAACTACGGATATGATTGAAATACATACTTTTTCACAGATATATATTTTGGGAAAAGTGTGTAGCTCAAACAGAAATGTTATATTGGGAGAATAATATGCTAAAAAAATAAATAATAATATGCTGGCAGTGCTCACTATGTTCTAAAATACACTTATCTGCATCCACACACTCACAATCACACTTCTCTAAACCTATTTGTCCGGTGTGTGAGCCCCCACATACCTTAGATATAATAAGTTTACAGAGAGGTAAAGAGGGTGAACAATTGCTCCCCTTTGAAAATCACATTTTATTTGCAGACTCACCACTTGTCAAGGGTAGCAGGACATGCTGTTAGTAGGATGTCCAAAATATTGAAAAACATGACTTCTTTTATTGGAATACCTGGACCAAAGGAACACCTACTCAGAACCTGATGACCACAACTGAAGCCCCCTTTGGCACCTGCTCCTATGTTTTTCATCTACTGCTAGAACACAGCAAAAACAAAAGTTCTATTTAAAAAAAAATACCAATTGTGACAAGTTACCATTGGGTTTGTGCCAGTATTTCAGGAACTTTGATGGAGCAAAGCAAATCAAAGAAAATAATTATCACAGCTTCCACTGAATAACTAATAATGTTTCCTCACTAACAGCTCTTATCCAGCTAAACCTGGGTGGAAAAAAAACAGTACAATCGTTTGTTCGAAATCACTTGAGCAGATTATAATAATTCTAATGAGGGTGTTTATCAAATTAAAAGAATAATGAAGAAACACTTGGAAATTAATGAGAATATTAATGTAGCATCTTGACATAACTCATATGGCCCTAGTGTTATTCCTAAACAAAATAGTAATTTACAGAATATTTACCTTTTAAATACTTTTTATTTGTACTTTAGTAAGATGTTTCTAATTGTGTCATTGACTGAACAATGAGTTTCTGTTTTTGTTTTGCCAGCAGCTGAATAGGGAGTTTCTGTTTGTGCTTTGTAACCAAAAAGTTAATCTTACCGAAAATAGAATGGGAGGTTACAATTTAATACATCATGTTGTTTTGTATTTACATTTATTGCATTAATACTTACTCATATGACCATTGTTTAACACCACAAACAAGTACATAGAAACATGAACATACTCAAAAGGTGAACAATCTTTGTTTTCATACCCTGTGTCAGTGCTGTCCAGATTCTACGGTGTGGGGACCAGATTTTTATCAGCCATTGAGCTGGCAGGCTGATTAAAACAGTAATTTAAAGAAATGTATATGTAAATATAGAAATTATTATATTTACATGTTTTCTATGAAATAACAACAAATTTAGGAAATTATGTATCATATCCAAGTGGTTAAATAACATTAGTCAGTGCTCCACAGAAATCAGCTGGAGGGCCGCATGTGGCTAACCTCCGGCAAGTAGGAAAGCACTGTCCTATGTGCCTAAAATGTTACTCACAAAAATGTAAAATAGTAGAATATTGAAAATTCTTTTTGCTTAAGAATTCACAAATGTTCTAGCTATTAAAGTGTTCAAGTCAGGAAAGCTAAGCTTTGAAAATTGTGAGGATAACAAAAAAAAACAATAAATTAGGAGACCAGAGAATTTTTTAAGAAGGCAAAATACATATTTACTCCTCTCGAGTCTTGTGTTTTGATGTACACAGAGTCTGGCTCTGCCCACGCATGATGTCATCTCCCAAGTAAATCTAGAAGCTGCTAGCACTGACTCATCTTACACAATACAGTATGTACAAAGAGGCTCCTCCCCTACATACCATATACGAGAGCACATGGAAATCTCTGGAACCCCCCAGAGAATTTTTTAAGAAGGCAAAATACAAGTCTTGTATTTTGATCTGCAAATAATTTAAATAGAGTCTGGCTCTGCCTACGCATGATGTCACCTCCCAAGTAAAACTAGAAGCTGCTAGCACTGACTCGGTCTCAGCTTACACAATTCAGTATGTACAAAGAGGCTCCTCCCCTACATACCATATACGGAGACTACATGGAAATCTCTGGAACTCCCCAGAATGTTAACCAGTGAATATAAGTAGCTGGAACTTTGACTGACTGCAGTACAGAGAAAGAAGATAACAGAGACAAACAGACTCCCTACAGCTAAACTCTGACAAGTCACTCCGAGAGAATTTTGCAAAACATGTTTCCTCTAAGACTGCTCCAGTCTTTGCACTCACCCCTGTCTGTCTGCAGAGAGCCTTCGCTTACACTCTGGCCAGCTACAAGGCTAATCTTTGGCCAGCTAGAAGATGAGATGCTTAGCATGAGGAACGATATGGAGAGGAGAATGCAGCACATAAATCAGGCTTATCAACTACACTCTAAGGATATGGAGATGAGACAGAGATTGGAAAAGATTAGACAATCTCTGTATAAAGAAGCTGGGAACATAAGTCTAAGAAAAGCCAAAGAGGAGAAGAGAAATTTTGAACTGACCCTGGACATGAGCCACTTTTCTCCTGATGAGCTGACTGTGAAAACAGAAGGAAGAAGACTCATTGTGACTGGAAAATATGATAAGAAAAGTGATGCAGGTGATGAAAACTACTTTCATGAATACAGAGAGTGGAAGAGAGAAACTGAGCTCCCAGAAGGTGTGAATCCTGAGGAAGTGTTGTGCTCTCTGTCTAAGGATGGACAACTCCATATACAGGTTCCTCACATGGAGCTAGAAGCTGCAAAAGAGAGAGAAATTCCCATAAGTATCAGTCAAGCACCAGAAGATAATCAAGAAAGCATACATCAGGCCCAGTCCAGCAACTCAAAAGAAGAGCCGGAGAATTGACTGAAAACATAAAAGGATTGATTAGATTAATATTTAGAATGATATCCCTTCTAGTAATTTTAACACTAATATGACTTTTTTTTAAAATTGTTTTTATTGTCAGCATATATATGACATACAGAGTTACATTTTTGTTCATAGACATGTTTTATAAATATATAACAATGACTCTATTTTATAATTTATTAATTGTTTACTATATTCTTAAGAACATTTAACATATTATGTGTATCATTTGCATATATTAAGAATATAACTACTGTATTGATCATGTAATCCGTCTCCTCCCATTTTTAAAATTGTCCTCATTATTATCATGTAAATTAGTTGTAGAACATTATCAGGTTTGCTTATTTTACCTTTACTAAGCTTCATCAATAGGTTTTACTGGAAATTTTTCTTATGCCATTTTTACTAATTACATTTATCCCATAAAGAAATTAGTTTCTTCAGTCTGGGATTTTAATATCTGGCATTATGGTATACATAATATTCCCTGCAAGGTAAGAGTGAGTATGGGAAAAAATAAGAATAAACTTAAACCAAACAAATTAACATATAACTTATATCATATGACACCTTGGTCATTTTTATTATTTTTTAATTTAAGGCAAATGAATAATGCCAGTCCTTGTGTTCCTTATCTGGTCCCCCACCAGGTCCTTCCTTGTTGGTCCCCGATCTCCAGTTCTCCACCTTTTTCAGTTGTCTTTTACTTTTTTATTTTTTGGGTGTTAGGTTATAGCTGTGATCTGAATGCCTGTGTGGTCTATCCATGGGCCCCATACCTCTATAAATGTGGATATAGTATCTGCAGGGGAGGGTGAAACTCATTTGTCGCAATGAAATGTATTTTTGCTTCGATTGCCCCTATTTTTACGGGAGTAGAAGGAAATCAACAAGGCTTGCAAAAGGACTATTAGACTGGCTAAAATAGAAAATGAAAAATTAGTTGCAAAAGAGAGTAATACTAACCCTAAAATATTTTTTACGCTTATAAATGGGAAGAGGGCCAGGATGGAAGCTATAGGAGCATTACAATGTGAAACAAGCCATCTGACAATTAGTGACCAGGAAAAGGCAGATGAGCTAAATAGGTTCTTTCCTTCTGTATATACATCTGGATTTTGATTCTGGATGTGGCCTCATATGCTCTTCACCTTCTCCATTATAATGGCCTGGCTGAGAGACATATTACGCCCCATTTAAATATCAATTCAGATGGACAGCCTCTTCTCCATCTCTTAAAGGGCGTAGCACCTGGAGAGGGTAATCTTCTTCGCTGAAGATGCAGTGCTGGTAGTCGCCAAAGTCCGAATCTTATCCTTGTTCTTAAGGATGGTGTGGATTTTTGAGGTTGGCAATTGAAGATGCACCCCAATATTCACTTGCCGCTCTCCTTTCTCCAGGCAGACCAGCAGTTGCAACTTCAAATCCCGAGGAATGCTCTGGCGCTTAAGCTTAGCCTGCTCAGACATCTGTAAAATAGTACAAACAAATACAATTAATGGAGATTTTAGTAGACAATTAACATTCACATTATGAGAAAAATAGAACAATTAACATTTTCTGCACTGTACCTTGCCACTGGATGTTGTCGCCAGGATTTGGGGTCCCTGCAGGCAATAACTCTTTCCACTATGACTTTCTCTCCCTTACAAAAAACACAATTAAGGTAGATTTTATTAGAAAATTCACAATTAACAATCACATTATGAAAAACAATGGAACAATGACAATATTCTGTACCTTGCCGGCGGATGTTCTCGGCAGGATCTCGTGGTCCCTGATGGCAGTCACTTTCTCTAGATGTGACTCTATCTGTGTTACCCAAAAAACACAATAAAAGTACATTTATTAGACAATTAACATACAATTAACAATTACATCATTACAAACAATGAAACAAATAACATATTATGTACTGTACCTTGCCTCTGGATCTTGCAGGTAGGATTTGGGTGTGTCGCTCTCTCTTTTTCTGGCTCTCTCTGGCACTCTCTGTCTCTCTCTCTTTGGTTCTCTCTCTTGGTCTGACCCTCTTAACACTGTGATGCTGTTAAGAGCGTTAAGTGGGGTAATACTGTAATTAATATACTTTTCTTATTTCTCAACATGGATATAACACTTTACCATTCTTGTGCTGTAAAATTCTTGATCAAATACTTCTTCAAAAGTCTTATTATTATTATTTATATGAGAATTGCACTCCTAACAAGCTTCACATAATTGTGTCACTCCATATACCCTATTAAATACTCCATAAAGGACAAGGTAAAATTATGTTTGATTGAACCACAAGTATTAAACTATCACAAATTACTATTAAATCTCACAATTTGTTAATCCATACTCAGTATTAGTTACTCCACTGATGACAAGACATAAGTGAACTTAGATCAAACAAAGAGTCTAAGACTCAATCAACACACATTCCATGAGACACATTAGATATCAAATAAAAGAGGAAAAGTAAAACCCTTATTTAATCCACTTGGGGTCTTTACGTCTAGTTGGAAAACACACTACGCTTCACACTGTAACAGTATTTTTTTCCAGTCTCCCTGATGAAATGTATGATTCATTTTGTCAATGCCAATGAACTAATGGCACCAGGTATCATCCCCATGCACAATCTTTACATGCTTTGCTATGGGAGTATCATGATTATTGAATACTGAATGTTCTGGTTCAAGCACTCAACGATGTAGCCACCTCTCCATTTTGCCTCCATACTTAAGTCAACATGAACAAATAATTTGGCAGATAACTGCTGAAGTAAGACAAGAAATATGTTTTTTGATCAAATTTTTTCTTGTAATCGAAGAATTGAAGAAACCTTAGGTTTCTTTTATTTGTGGACTAGACTTACACTTGCCACATGAGAAACATCCTTTGTTTTCCTCATTCAACCAATTTGTTTTTCTAGAGCACTGAAAATTAACCTGTCTTGCAGATTATTAGCTCGCCTAAAAGTTATATAGATGGATATGGAGTAAGGGACTTAACATGATCCTTATCCAATTGTAATATATGCCAATATTTCTTTAATGATTGCTCTAATAAAATTATATTGTTGGTTAAGTCGACCAATCAGCCTTACTGTTTGCTATGTAATAACTTGTGCTTTGTCCATTGATTGCCCGGTTACAATATGCCAGACAACACCTTGACACGAAAAGTGGATGGCAAGATGAATGCAGCATGTTAGCAGAAATACTGGCAGACCATTTGCATTCTTCTGCACGAAGGCTGCGCATGGGATGCTCTTGGACTTTGCAGCATGACAATGACCCTAAGCACAATGCCAAGTTGACCATCCAGTGGTTACAGCAGAAAAAGTTGAAGGTTGTGGAGTGGCCATCACAGTCTCCTGACCTTAATATCATCAAGCCACTCTGGGTAGATCTCAAACATTCGGTTCATGCAAGACAACCAAAGACTTTGCATGACCCTGAGGCATTTTACCAAGACGAATGGGAAGCTATACCACCTTCAAGAATTAGGGGCCTCATAGACAACTATTACAAAAGACTGCACGCTGTCATTGATGCTACAGAGGGCAATACACAGTATTGAGAATTAAGGGTATGCAAAACACAGGATCATTTCATTTTTTCCTTGTTGCCATGTTTTGTTTTATGATTGTGCCATTCTGTTATAACCTACAGTTGAATATGAATCCCATAAGAAAATAAAGAAATGTGTTTTGCCTGCTCACTCATGTTTTCTTTACAAATGGTACATATATTACCGATTCACCAAGGGTATGCAAACTTTTGAACACAACTGTATTTCGAGTTACTCCATTAGACTTTGACACCCAAACCCTATGTTAATAAGATTTTACGGAACATTCACAAATCAGGGCACTGCCGTAACTGCAAAAAGCAGAAAAAAAAGTACAGGTACCAAAGACCACTCACAAGTATTTTTCAAACCCTTGATAAGTCCCCCAGAAGAATTTAAAGTGATTATAGCACAAAAACACTATAAAATTATGAAGTGTCAACATTATTTGATGCTTAACAATCCAATATCAACATATGTGTAAATTAAAAAATATGATATGTTGGTATTAAGTCTGTTTTATGATATAAGATCCAGAGTAACACACAACCCAGTTGTTAATACATACCACAAAACCATGTTGCCTAGGAACAAATACTTGTTCTGCATTGTCTATTAATATATCATATTTTAACACAAAATAAACACATCTTTATTTTTTGAATTTTAAATACAATTGTCACATTTTTAATATCAAAATATATTAATAAATAAACAATTACTTCATATGTATCTCTGTTTCCTTACGTCCCACTAATTATAATATTCAAGACGTTCCCATTTCCTATTGGCTCCTAGAGCCCTGTCATCTGTAAAGTTACTCCCTACATAGAAATATGTTGTGGCTGAGGCAGGATTTATGGCTGTGGGCTGAGTGCCCTAACCTGGGGGAGGAAAAACTTAGAACTTAGGGGAAAACAGCTCTCACAGCCGATTTACAGCAGTGCCCTAATTTAGAGCATTTGATTTACATGGAGGCATATCTCTTTATAGTAACCAAAGTCAGAACTGATTTAAAAAGAATCACCACATCCCTTAGATCTGTAAGAAGCTAGTTGTTATGATGTTATAACCGTTTTCATACTAAGCATGGTTATAATCTTAATGTGAAAGTGCCCAAAAGGGGTTAATTCCCTAAGAGGTCTGGATATAATAAAATTACACGTCATCACAATAATTGTCAAAGTATATTTTTATTCACTTCAGTTTCAAGCACATTTCCTTATTTAATTCCCTTTCATTTATTATTTCAATATTCACAATTATACATAAGCACTGATTTCAAGAATATAGACAATACTTACCAGTTTACACAATTATTTACATACATAAGGATCTTCAAAGTGGTGACATCTAGTGGTGGATAAAGGTTTTCAGATTAGACATAGGCAAAAGAGTTGTAAATTGTGCACACAACATAAATTTAACTATAATTACTATATTAAAATTTGGGTCATTATTCAAATTGGGAATCTGCCGGGTTTGTGATTTTTATATAATGTGTTATATAATAGATTTAAATTGATTGAAAATGTATCATAGCATATGTGAAAAATGATATGAAAACTGAGGTGTAGCTAATTTTAATCATTCATGTTCTCAAGATAAAATGTTAGTTGACTTAAATAAAAGTTATAATTTAAAGATTAATTCAGGGTTGTTCACTTTGAATAGGTGTTCTTTCTTTTTCTCTTTTGTAGATTTATGTTTATCATAATCCAATTTGCCATAAAGGGGTTATTTATAACATCTAGGAGTCAGTAAATATTGTTGTTAGAGCTCACAAAAATAAACCCCACAAAAAGAAAAAAGAACATCCAATCAGAGTAATACCGGCCCAGAAAAATATTTAAGATTGAACTTTTATTGAAATTTGCTAAAAAATTACTTAAGGTAAAAAAAAAAATGTTTTGAAGTTAAAATACAAACAATTAAAAAACTCAATGGTTTAGCTAGACCAAAAGTGAAGTACCTCACAATGGTGATTATCTAGACATCCATTGGTCAAATTTCACTAGTAAATACCTTATAAACTGGATCCAATAATCACTTTTTAAATCTATGTGTTTTTGTTAGTACAAATATTGTTTATTACAGTCATATAAGGATCCAATACCAAATACATATAACCAGAATAACCCACTCTGCCTTTTATAACTTGTAGTCCCATGTACTTTAATTTGGAATAAATGTAAAGGTAATTTGAATTTATTAGAAAAGACAGGTTCCCATGTCTCTGGTTATGTTTGATTATTTTCAAAAATAATTAGTCACTCACAAAATATTCTAATAAATACTTCTGGTGAATCGTTATCATAATAAGCAGTTGGTGGATGATATCAGAGAGCTTTAACTCTCCTAGTGGAATAAATATGTCAGTATTTAGAATGTTAAAGCGGTACATAAAAAAATACTGACATAATCATATCGCCTTGTTCCCCCCCGCGTCACCTACACTTGCAGGGAAGAGACAATATACAGTCACAGCTCCAAGTAGTGGCTCCGCTACGAGGAGTGGGAGAGGATGCTGAAAGAGATGATAGCTATAGAAACCGATGATGGCTATAGGGAATCGTATCAATCACCTCAAAAGGACAGTCTTTTGTAATATATGATCATAAATAAGTTGCTCAATAGCAAACCTAAATTATATATAGCATATTTTTGGAAAAATAGAACCTTAGGCCTTTAGAATGATGTACTCTGAATATTACTTCACTTAATAAATGGAGTAACGTGAAGCCTTCTTAATAGAATATCCATCTGGCTTCACTTTGCTACAACCTTTTATTCACATTGCCCTTTCCATTGTCAAGAACAATTTTCTCGATTCCTCAAAATCTTAAAGAAAGTATATCAACTTCATTTTGCTAGTTCATACCTCTGATTATAGTCGAGTTAATGTGCTCTTCTTTGTTTTTGTTTCTTTTTGTTTCTTTGTTTTTGTTTGTCTTGATGCATTGGAGACCACAGCGGCAAACAATTAGACAAATTACTGTCGTAGTACGGCATTTGATTGAATCTCTGAACTTATAGTTACTAAATGTAGATGTTGTCCACATATGAGTACAGATCCTACAGCCTTTACAAGGTATCGAGCCTGGCAAACCTTTAGACAATAAATAACCCTGTGTGAGGAATTGACTCTGCTGAGTTTTGAACCCTGGTCCCCAGGCTGCTGAAGCTCTTCCCTACCACTGCGCCAGCCTGCCTTTGTGAATTTCCTTGAGATCTGATAAACCTTGACTCTGCTAGCAATAGTATCAGTGACAAGTCTCTTCAGCTGTGTCTGGTCAGGTGTCTGGTCCTTGGCCTATATAAGGCACTTCCTGTCTATTTACCTTGCCAGATTATTGTGGTTCCTGTTTCACCTACAATTTGCTGAATTGGATCATTGCTGACCTAGGCTGCTGGTCTCCAAAACCTTGTGATTCCTATATCATTACAGAATAATCTTTCCCTTTCATGGAGACTGCCGGGTCAGATTCTGCATTGGCCCAGCAGGTTGCTTTTACTGCAAGAACTGTGCAGACCCAGGCACAGACCATTCAAGCGCTGCAGGACCAGGTAGCTGAACTGCAAAATAAAGTTCAGTCAATGCACATTGAGTATATATTAGCTACAGGGCACGTTATGTTGCGGCTGCTACTGTTACACCTGCACAAGATGCCTGTTTGCCCCTACCAGAAAAGTTTGGAGGAGATCACAAAAGATTTAGGGGTTTCCTGAATCAATGCAGTTTGCACTTCATGATGTTACCTCACCATTTTCCATCTGAAAGAGAGAAGGTGGTATTTATTTTCTCCCTATTCAAAGATGAAGCCCTGGCTTGGGGCTCCCCTCTTCTGGAACAGGACAGTCCAGTCTTGGGTAATTTAAATTACTTTCTTGAGGCCATGTGCCTAGTTTTTGATAACCCCAATGGATGTTCTACAGCAGAAGCCACTCTCCTTCATTTGCATCAAGGGAGGCGCTCTGTGGCTGAATATGCTGCTGAATTCAGACAGTGGGTTGCTGATACTACCTGGAACTAATCAGCCCAGAGGTTCCACTTCAGAAAAGGTCTCTCAGAAGCTATAAAAGATGAGCTAGCTCGTGTTGATCTTCCTGCTGACTTTGATGCATTTGTGCGTTTGGCTATCCGTATTGATCGGAGACTTTCTGAAAGAAGATTGGAAAGACAGGGCTCTTTTAGACCAAGTGCTACTCCTATTTCCTATTCAAGAATTTCTACTCCGACCCCACAAACACCTACAGACTCTAAAGCCTGAGGCTATGCAGGTAAATCTAATAAGTGGGCCATTATCCAATGAAGAAATACAGTGGCGACGCACTCACAATTTATGCCTGTATTGTGGTAGTGCAGGGCACTATGCCATACATTGCCCTAGCAAATCCAAAAAAACAATAGCTATGGCGGCTGAGGGTGCACAGATTTGACAACAATCCCAGATTTCAGATCAACTGGTTTCTGTCACACAACCCTTGTTTTCTCTGGCTCATGGTGAAGAGGGTATGTTGACTCAACATCCTCATTTTGTGGTGCCTATCACGTTGCAATGTGGTGATCGTAAAATTTCAACTACTGCTATGATAGATTCTGGAGCAGGCGGAAACTTTATGGACATCAAGTTTGCAGCAGGAAATAGAATTCAGTCTATCCCTAACTCTTCACCTGTGTTAATGGATACAGTATATGGTTCTCCACTTACGTCAGGCCCGGTTACACATGAGACTGTGCCCTTAAAGTTGACTCTGGAAGTGAATCACCATGAGGCTATATCTTTCCACCTAATTTCCTCAACACAGTTTCCAGTGATTTTGGGGGTACCTTGGCTTGCTCTGCATAACCCACAGATTGATAGGAAGACCAGAACTTTGTCCTTTCCTTCAGAACACTGCATAATGAATTGTCAACCCTCTAAGGTAACACCTGTTGCCACAACAATTAATGAAATGGTTGCTACAAACTTGACTAAGCTTCCTCTACAATATTGGGATTTTACAGATGTCTGTGATAAGAAGAATGCTGATCAGCTTCCACCCCACAGGCCTTATGATTGCCCAATAGAGCTGTTACCTGGGGCTGCTATCCCATTTGGCCGTATATATTCCCTTTCTGAGCCTGAATTGAAAGCTCTTCGTGAATACATACAAGAAAATCTTGCCAAAGGCTTTATTCGACCATCTACTTCTCCAGCAGGAGCTCCTGTATTCTTTGTAGAAAAGAAAGATGGCAGCCTACAGCCATGCGTTGACTACAGGGACATTAATAACATCACTGTTAAAAAACGCTACCCCTTGCCTCTCATTCCTGAACTTTTGGAGAGACTTCGCTCAGCTAAAATATTTACGAAGCATGATCTTCGGGGGGCATATAATCTGGTTCGCATAAGACCAAATGATGAATGGAAAACAGCTTTCAGAACCAGGTACGGGCATTACGAATATCTAGTAATGCCATTTGGGCTTTGTAATGCCCCTGCAACATTCCAGCATCTTATCAATGATGTACTATGAGATCTCCTGGATCAGTTTGTTGTGGCATATTTGGATGATATCCTAATATTTTCTGATAATCTGAAAAACCACAGAAAACAGGTCCGTATAGTTCTGGAGCGCCTTCGTACCCACCACCTATACATTAAACTGGAAAAATGTGAGTTTGAACAAACAGAAATTCAATTCCTGTGGTATGTAATAACTCCTAAAGGTTTAAGTATGGACGCAAGTAAAATTAAAGCTGTGCTGGACTGTCCCATCCCCCAAAATGAAAAAGATATTCAGAGATTTGTGGGGTTTGCCAATTTTTACAGGCGTTTCATTAAGAATTTCTCTGCCGTTATTACACAGATCACTGAACTTGCACGTAAAGGGACTCCTTTTCAGTGGTCCGATAAGGCTGATACCGCATTCTCCCGATTAAAGACTCTATTTACATCTGTCCCCGTCCTGGTACATCCTCAGGCGGAATTACCATTTATTGTGGAAGTTGATGCTTCTGATTCAGCTGTTGCTGCTATACTGTCTCAAAGGACTGGACCTAAGATGCTGTTACATCCGTGTGCCTTCTATTCCCGCCAGATGGTGCCAGCAGAAAGAAACTATGACATAGGGAATAAAGAACTATTGGCTATAAAAGCTGCCTTCACCGAATGGAGACATCTCTTGGAGGGAGCTACCCATCCAATTACTGTCCTCACAGATCACAAAAATCTGGAATGTATTCGATCAGCTAAGAGACTGTCAGCCAGACAAGCACGCTGGTCCCTATTCTTCTCGAGGTTTAATTTTTTGGTTACATACCGTCCTGGCTCCAAGAATGGTAAGGCGGATGCCTTGTCTAGAATAGCTGACCCCCTCCTTACTACCGTAACCAAGACCACACCACTGCGCCAGCCTGCCTTTGTGAATTTCCTTGAGATCTGATAAACCTTGACTCTGCTAGCAATAGTATTAGTGACTAGTCTCTTTAGCTGTGTCTGGTCAGGTGTCTGGTCCTTGGCCTATATAAGGCACTTCCTGTCTATGTACCTTGCCAGATTATTGTGGTTCCTGTTCCCTTCAATAAAGCTTGTTCCTGTTTCACCTACAAGTTGCTGAATTGGATCATTGCTGACCTAGGCTGCTGGTCTCCAAAACCTTGTGATTCCTATATCATTACACCCTGCTGTTTTCTAGCAGAGTGACTTTGTACTACTTTTTCTTTCAGGCTTGGAGCTCTTCTATATAGATAGAGCCCTATTCAATTGGAGCGAATGTGAATTTAATAAGTCTTTAAGGCGATCCAGCGTTTCCTACGTTTTTCTAGGCTAAGTCCCGCGTGTTTCATTGCCTCCACTGCTCACCTTGCTTTGCAAGGCTCGCAGGCAATGAGTGTGCTATGCGTGTTAGTGCCTTAACGGCTCGCCTTGCTATGCACACTCGTGAATATAAGACAGAGATTCAATCAATTGCTGTACTACAGCAGTGATTTATCTAATTGTTTGTCAATGTAGTCTCCAATACATCGGATAAACCAGCAGACAGTTACGACAGCTACGAAAAAGAGTATTGAAGCACAGTAACTCTATTAATAATCACTCTGATATTCCAGTAGCCAGACATATTAACCAACAGTATGAAGGCAATATACTTTGTTTGAGATTTTGTGGAATCGAGAAAATTGTACTTAACAAAAGAAGGGGCAAAGTGAATAAAAAGTTTTTGCAACGTGAAGCTAGATGCATATTCCATTTAAAAACCCTTTCCCTGCCAGTTCAAATGAAGCATTCACTTTTACTCTATTTATTTAGTGAAGCAATATTCAGCGTATATAATTTAAGTTAGCTATTAAGCAACTTATTTATGATCATATATTACAAAAGAGTGTCCTTGTGAGGTGTTTGAGACAAATGAAAGTAACCAGTTAGGGTTCTGTATTATTCAACAACATATCAGGAAGTAACTCATCAGAGAATTTGGATTCGTGGCGTATTTGTTTACTTTTGTTATATAATTTTCACACACCTAATGAACATTCAATTAACTATAATAATTGTAGTAAGTGTGTAACGCTCCATGGGAGCGTACACACTTACCACTCCCTAAGTCCGTACAGAGCTGCTTGCATGTGCAGCTCTGTACGGACGCTACGCACCTGCGCATGTAGTGCGAGCGTATGCGCAAATCGCAGACGCGAGTGCGCACACATGGAAAACATAGGGAAGGGAAATGACACAGTGAGGGGGAAGAGACACAGGGAAGGGGAGAGGGGGAAAGAGACACAGAGGAAGGGGAGAGGTGGGGGAAGAGACACAGGGGAGAGGGGGCAAAGAGACACAGGGGAGGGGGAAGAAACACAGGGGAGGGGGGAAGAGACAATGAGGAGGGGGGGGGAGAGAGACAAGGGAGGGGAGAGGGGGAGGAAGACACAGGAGAGAGGGGTAGGAAGACACAGGGGAGGGAAGAGGTGGGAAAGACACAGGGGAGGTTGAGGGGGGAAACACAGAGGAGGAGGGAAGAGAAAAAGGGAAAGGGAGATGGGGAGACCCAGGGGAGGTGAGCGGTGGAGGGAAGAGACACAGGGGAGGGAAGGGGGAGAGAAACAGGGAAGAGAGGGGAAGAGATGGAGGAGAGGGAGAAAGTGACACAGAGGAGGGGAGGGGGAAGAAAAATAGTGGAGGGGAGAGGGGGAGGAAGACACAGGGGAGAGGGGAGGAAGAGACAGGAGAGAGGTGGGGGGAAGAGACACAGGGGAGAGGTGGGGGGAAGAGACACAGGGGAGGGGGGGAGAGACACAGGGGAGAGGGGGGAAGAGACACAGGGGAGAGGCGGAAGAGACACAGGGGAAGGGAGGAAGAGACACAGGGGATGGGAGGAAGAGACACAGTGGAGGAGAGGGGGGAAATAAACACAGAGGATGGGGGAAATTACACAGGCGAGAGGAGGGGGAGACACGGGAGGTGAGAGGGGGAAGAGACACAGGGGAGGGGAGAGGTGTGGGGAAGAGAAACAGTGGAGGGGAGGAAGAGACACAGGGGAGGGTGGAGAAGAGACACAGGGGAAGGAGGAGAATAGACACAGGGGACGAAGGGGGAAAGAGACACAGGGGAGGGGAAAGGGAGAAATAGACATAGGGGAGGGGAGAGGGAGAAAGAGACACAGGGGAGGGGAGAGGGAGAAAGACACCAGAGGGAAGGAGGGAGACAAAGGGGAGGGGATGGGGGGTGAGACACAGGGAAGGGGGGAGAGACATAAGGGAGGGAGAGAAAAATACAAAATGATACCATCATTTTACTAGTCCAATATTATAGCTGTCGTAATTGTGAGATGTCGTCACACAATGTTAAAAATTGCGGGCATCGCGAAGCAGGCGCTCATTGTGAGGACCGTAGGACTTAGGCTGCAAAGCCCCGAAGGCCATAGCACTTATCGTGAGGGCCGTAGCACTTTGCTGCAATGAGCATGGAAGGCGATTATTGCAGCTCTCGTGATAGTGTCTTTTCAGGGTCCCTCTGTCCCGTCAGAGATGTCATTTGCCCGAGTACACTCGACCGATGGAGGATGGTAAGAGATTGAAGACGCCCCTAGAAGCCAGTAACACTTAGCCAAAGCCAGTAACACTTAACTGAAGCTAATAACACTTAGCGGAAGCCAGTAACACTTACCTGAAGCCAGTAACACTTAGCCAAACAACGCCAGGCACGCGGATTCCCGCGATGAGCGCCGAAGGTGCTCAGCGCGTCGTGGTGGGTTGCAAGAAGTTTGCAAGGCCCGTAAACTACACAGGGGAGAGAGGCTCACAATAAGCGCCAAAGGTGATCATTGCAAAGAACGAAAGATGCAAATTGGACGACACCTGCAATGAGACCCGTAAAGTAGATGGGGCTCGTGATGAGTGCCGAAGGTGCTCAGAGGGGGCAGAGCCTCGCATTGTGTGGCAAACAGCATAGACAGCCTTAAAATTTTCTTGCCATAAATTTTGACGGGCAAGTCGCTACTTTAATATAATGATAGTTGTCAGCAATTTAAAAAAAAAATGTCAATACACTCTTAAGGGGTTAGAATATAAACATTGTGTACCAAAATGTACTAAAAAAATATGTCATGCTTTTGGGCAGTTAATATGCTGATATTATTAATATTAATAATATATATTGATATTAATTTAATTTAAAATGACCGATTTTATGTATTTGCCAATTTTAATTATCTGAATTCTTACTACATGATATATAAGCTTTGGTCTCTAAACAGTACTATATTATGCAAGAAGATATTTATTATAAAGAATAAAATAACAATAAAATCAATATCTTTCAATTTAACAATCAAGATGATATAAACAATTGTAACAGATATAATATCAAGGTACTACAAATGATAAAGAATCAGTTATTATCCCATAGTCCACATAATCATATATAAGACATGACCAATGTGCTTAATATAATTGATATGGTAATTATGATATCAGAAATGGTTTGATTATTTTTGGTATGTATTACAAATATCTATGTATTAAGATACCATACCATTTTAATATTATATCAAACTTGTAGTCTAATTATGATATCTCCAATTCAAAAAGAAAATGTTTTTCATTACACTTAGGTACTAAATCAAAACATGTTGGATTGCTATACCATCTGATATTGATAATATTTATAAAATTAATCTTAAGTTGTATGTCAACTTCCAAGTTACAAAATTATGGTGATATTGTTCTAATCAGATAAATATTGATATGGAAATCTACTTTATAGTAAATTAACAAAATATGTCCATAATTATAAGTTACAAAATTATGGTGATATTGTTTTAATCAGATAAATATTGATATAGAAATCTACTTTATAGTAAATTAACAAAATATGTCCATAATTATAACTTATACAATACCAAAATTCAATGTCTTGTGTTTGGTTCCATCAAATGACAAGGCCCAAGGAAGTCTGAACCTTTTCTTTTGTTTCCAAAATATTCCCTGTTCTTTGTATGTAAGTGTGTAAATTATTTTATGAGTGAGCTGTGAATATCTGCATTTTGGTAGTGTCCCAATAGTATGTGCTAGGAGTATGTTATGAGTATGTTTCCTAAATGTGTTTCTGAATGTTTTTACTTAATGGAGTCTGTTTCTCTTAGGCCTCTTTACAATTCCTTTCTCCCACTTTATTCTTGTCAAGCTTAATTTTCTTATCAAGAATCCCAATTAATTTTTAGCTGTTTAGTAACCAATCAGAAACCATGATGATGTCAGAGCTGCCCAACCAATGAGAAAAATATATTCTTGTCCCCTAGAATCCTATGGGACAAAACACAATGTCAATTGATATATTATCACATTAGATGGCAGCTTTGTGCTATCAAATTTGAATCAAAAACCAAATATATATTCAGAAATAACCTTTTGACCTTAACTTGTAAAATGAACTGTATCTACTTACAGTTTGACATTTCAATGTAAAACTACCACATGTTACATACCATAGACAAATGTACTAAAAGGGAAACCAGACACTATGGGCCTCATTCTAATCGGGGCTGTAAAATGGCCGCAAGTCTGCGATTCTTGCGACCGGCCTACAGCCCCTCGTAGTGCTAAGTCTATGCTGGTACTCAATTGGGCGGCGCTGCAAGGATGTCCCCTTACAGTCGATCTCAAACCATGCTATTGGCAGTAAGCACTTCCGTGCTTGAATAGGATCATGGCCGAAAGGCCGTAACTCGTGTTTTCAAGTCACAGGTTTGCGTGCTTGAACCACGAGTTACGGGCTTGGAGGTCATTCAAGGCTGTAGGTCTTACTTTCAAGTTGTGGATCTTCATAAGTAAAAAAAAAGGTATCCTGTAGTTTTATTAAAAGAGAAAGTGATGTTAGGTCTTAGAATTATTAGCACAACATTCTCATGTTCTATTACCATCATTAAGTCCAACGGGCTTCAACCTCCAAGCCCGAAGGTTGGATTCAAACGTCCTAGGGGCTTGGAGGTTGAAGCCCATCAGACTTTATGACGAAAATTGAACATGAAATAAATTATTTTTATTTGCCGATTTAAGGGTAGGGGAATGTTGTGCTATTAATTCTAAGACCTAAAATCACTTTCACTTCTAATAAAAGTACAGGATAGCTTTCATATTTAAAGTATTTTATAGAGAATAAAGGAACTAGGGTAGTTTATGGATGGATGGTTCTTAAAGAGCTAGTAACAACCAATGTCCCATATCACATGCAATCTTCCCTCATATGGCAAAATTACTTTGCTAATCCTTGGGAAGCTTGAAAACATGTGTGTTTTTTATATATGTAACGGATCTACTGGCCCCCCGACCGGGTACCTCCGTTGATGGACGCGTCCTAGTTTGCGCCGAGGCCTACAAGCACCGCACCGGACACCAAAACCACCACAGACTCCAAGGATAGTACATCAGGAACAAGCGTTCAGTAGTTACAGCTCAAGGGAGTATGCAGAAGCATAGCAATCCCCAGTATGATATCGCGATCCCCTCAATAACGAGATGAGACTACGTTTTGAAGGGTCAAGTAGAACTCTATTTTAATGACAGGGAATCTCCTTTTATGCAATGGTGCCCTCTGAAGGGCTACACCCACATAATTATCACAACAGCCAATTATATACATGGTTCAACCCCCACGTCTCCTCCCCTCAGATAACAGGTAAAACAGACACAATTTTAACCACATTCTGGATGTACCCCAAATACAGGGGGTACACCTTTAAGTCCAGCACCGTTCAATAGCTCTCACCCAGGGGAACAACATATACAAAAATGGCATGAATCAGACCAGGGGTTCAAAAGTTAGTAAAAATATCTTTTACACATAACACACAGACATTGCACATATCCCCCACACAATACACATATAGGACAATAGGTGAGTCACACCTCCCTGGCAACTTGGATACAATCAGACATTAATTAGATCATTCTTCTTTGTTCTTATCAGAGAATGAAAACACTTTGGAAAATGCAAGGATCCTTTACAACTTTCTTATCTCTTGAATCTCTGTAATAGGATTATCTATTAGCCTAGGTCTGCAAAAGTCTGGCTAATATTCTGCAGAGCATAAACCAGCATACATATTGTAGGATCATATTTTAACCATAATAATCATAAAACAGGGTAAAACAGTGATGGGTTCCGCTACACACCTCCCCCGTGACCATAAGCCGGCATACACGGTCTGATCCCAACGGATCGGCCTGGGGATGTCCGGACAAAAGTATTTGTTGGTCAATTCTCTAGTTTGACAACCCATCAGCATTACTGCAATTCACATTTACTCACATTTCCCATATCCCCAGATAGCTGGGATCTGAGCGCACAAAACCACCGAATAGCGCTCAGATCCTCTTCACACAGTTCAATTGCCATGTAGCTAAGGTCTTTCCCATAGTCTTTCATTATATGAATGGGCTTCATGGCATAGCTATCTGGGGTATCATGGCTCACACAGGGCAAGTACCGAATGACCCCCCTGTATGTAAAGGGCCAGAATGAGTGACATACACTCTGGTATGGCCGAACACTGGTTCCAAAGGGCAATATGTACCAGGGCCATAGTCGCAGGGCAGGAGGCTGGCAAACAGTCCTCTCCAAGCCAAAGTGGCGAAGGGCACTTCGTCACACATCTCCCCTTTGGGGGGAAGTCTAACCAGGCACCTGGATATTTCGCTGGGGTGATGGTGCAACACGCTGAGGGGACTTGAGGGGCAGAGGCCAGCGGCACTCTGCCCTGATGCCAGCTCTTCTGCTGGTATAACCTGCAGGACCTCCTGCTCTGTACAAGGAACAAAGGGAGGGCAGAGGCCGAATGCACTCTGCCCCACTGTCAGCTCTTCTGCTGGGGTACCTGGGACATATTCCGGCTCAGTAGCCAGGGAAACGTGTGGGGCCAGTGGGGGTTACCATTTCCTCTGTTAACCCTGGGGCCACATTAGAAGTTAGCTGGGCAGGGGAATTTGTACTTACCCCCTCCTCCGGTTGTCCCAGTGAGGGTAGTTGGGGATCTGGACAGGCTGCGGGCGCAGGGACCACGGTCCCATCTGCGCCGTCTGGGAGATTGGTGTCTCCCCTGGTTAGGGTAAACTGTCGCTGGGGGGGAAGGACGACACCTTTGGCGCCCTGGGGTACCAACTGCCGCTGTGGAGGAAGGTCGACACCTTCTGCTCCCTGGGGTACACACTGCCGCTCGGGGGGAAGGACGACACCTTCTGCCCCCTGGGGTTCACACTGCCGCTGGGGGGAAAGGACGACACCTTCTGCCCCCTGGGGTTCACACTGCCGCTGGGGAGGAAGGACGGCCCCTTCTGCTCCCTGGGGTACACACTGCCGCTGGGGGGGAAGGACGACACCTTCGGCCCCCTGGGGTACACACTGCCGCTGGGGAGGAAGGACGACACCTTCAGCTCCCTGGGGTACACACTGCCGCTGGGGAGGAAGGACGACACCTTCAGCTCCCTGGGGTACACACTGCCGCTGGGGAGGAAGGACGACACCTTCGGCTCCCTGGGGAACACACTGCCGCTGGGGGGGAAGGACGACACCTTCGGCCCCCTGGGGTACACACTGCTGCTGGGGATGAAGGACGACACCTTCAGCTCCCTGGGGTACACACTGTCGCTGGGGAGGCAGGACGACACCTTCAGCTCCCTGGGTTACACACTGTCGCTGGGGAGGAAGGACGACACCTTCCTTCCCCTGGGGTTCATACTGCCGCTGGGGGGGAAGGACGACACCTTCTGCCCCCTGGGGTTCACACTGCCGCTGGGGGGTAAGGACGACACCTTCTGCCCCCTGGGATTCACACTGCCGCTGGGGGGGAAGGACAACACCTTCTGCCCCCTGGGGTTCACACTGCCGCTGGGGGGGAAGGACGACACCTCCTGCCCCCTGGGGTTCACACTGCCGCTGGGGGGGAAGGATGACACCTTCTGCCCCCTGTGGTTCACACTGCCGCTGGAGGGGAAGGACGACACCTTCTGCCCCCTGGGGTTCACACTGCCGCTGGGGGGGAAGGACGACACCTTCTGGCCCCTGGGGGTCACACTGCCGCTGGGGGGCAAGGACGAGACCTTCTGCCCTCTGGGGTTCACACTGCCGCTGGGGGGGAAGGACGACACCTTCTGCCCTCTGTAGGGCCGGTAGAGAGACCTCGGTCCCATCTCTACCTGCCATCTGGAGGTCATCCCAGGACCAGTCAATGAAGTCTGGTTCTGCTTGTCGAGTAGGTTGGGGCTGCACAAGGCTGAGCAGGTGTTGGTAGTCCTGCTCCAGCTGCCACTCTCTCGTTACCAGGTGGGTCATGTCTTTGCTCACCTCGCCTTCGTCATCCCAGACATACATGCCCATCCGGTAGTCGTAGATGTCCCAAAACCTAGACCCCTCCGTGCTGCCAAGATCAATATCGTCCTCCAAGGCATCCCATAATAAACCCGGGCCATCATAATCATCCCCCTCCGGTAAGTCGTGTTCAGCCGTCCAGGGGGTAAGTCGAACGGTATGCCACCAGAGGGCCTGGTATGCGTTGTCTAGCCAGAGCTCTCGCCATACCAGGGTCTCTAGTCTTGTCACCCACTCATCCAGGGGCTGCTCTCCCAATAGATACATCCGCATCGCCACACGCTTCTGTAGCCGCTGCTCATCACTGGGGAGACTCTCACCTCGCCGCCATTGGGCATCTTCCAGGGCATCATACCAGAGTTCCTTTCTGTCTGCATCCCTGTAGTCCGCGGCCGCCTCCTCCTCCTCATCATGAAACGCTGTCTGAAAACTAGCCGGTTCCATCCTGCTGTAGCCAGGGGCGCTGTACGGATACTAGCGTTGCCCTCAATTTGTAACTCCAAACGTTACCGGTGTCTCCGTGCTGCTTTTCCTCTTACTAGGACGCCATCCCACCACTGCCAGCCAATGTAACGGATCTACTGGCCCCCCCGACCGGGTACCTCCGTTGATGGACGCGTCCTAGTTTGCGCCGAGGCCTACAAGCACCGCACCGGACACCAAAACCACCACAGACTCCAAGGATAGTACATCAGGAACAAGCGTTCAGTAGTTACAGCTCAAGGGAGTATGCAGAAGCATAGCAATCCCCAGTATGATATCGCGATCCCCTCAATAACGAGATGAGACTACGTTTTGAAGGGTCAAGTAGAACTCTATTTTAATGACAGGGAATCTCGTTTTATGCAATGGTGCCCTCTGAAGGGCTACACCCACATAATTATCACAACAGCCAATTATATACATGGTTCAACCCCCACGTCTCCTCCCCTCAGATAACAGGTAAAACAGACACAATTTTAACCACATTCTGGATGTACCCCAAATACAGGGGGTACACCTTTAAGTCCAGCACCGTTCAATAGCTCTCACCCAGGGGAACAACATATACAAAAATGGCATGAATCAGACCAGGGGTTCAAAAGTTAGTAAAAATATCTTTTACACATAACACACAGACATTGCACATATCCCCCACACAATACACATATAGGACAATAGGTGAGTCACACCTCCCTGGCAACTTGGATACAATCAGACATTAATTAGATCATTCTTCTTTGTTCTTATCAGAGAATGAAAACACTTTGGAAAATGCAAGGATCCTTTACAACTTTCTTATCTCTTGAATCTCTGTAATAGGATTATCTATTAGCCTAGGTCTACAAAAGTCTGGCTAATATTCTGCAGAGCATAAACCAGCATACATATTGTAGGATCATATTTTAACCATAATAATCATAAAACAGGGTAAAACAGTGATGGGTTCCGCTACAATATATTTAGCTCAAAAAAGTGTAATAAAACCAATTTAGAAAAAAGCGCACAATAAGTACTCATATGGTTATAAAAGAGGAAAAAAATTGTTTATATGGGGGGTACAATCAACATAACCAGGGTACGTGCGCTTTGTAGAAAATAGTCCCGACGGTCCCGTTTCGCCCCTCCTAGAGCTTACTCATGGGCTTTAATGACACCTAGTAGTCTAAGGCAATAAGGAGTGGAGTATTTAACTACTTACATACCAGATAATTATTACTATATGTACCCCCCATATAAACACATTTTTTCCTCTTTTATAACCATATGAGTACTTATTGTGCGCTTTTTTCTAAATTGGTTTTATTACACTTTTTTGAGCTAAATATATAAAAAACACACATGGGTGTGATGTGGGCAGATCCAGGGAGAGCAAGAGGCTTGTGGGAAAGAGGGGTTACCTACAGAGGTGTATTTTATTCACCTTTCTACTTTCAGTAACATGCTTTGTGCCTGATCAAATAATAATCCCTGATGATGATTTATGTACCAAACAGATAAGCCTGAATTATTCTGTTACACACAAACTTCATATATAAAGCTCACAGAAATTAGATATATAGTACTATATGTATATATATATATATATATATATATGTATATAAAACTGTTATTTACTACTTGATTAATTCCAGCTGATCAGCTAATTTATTATTGTAGTGAAGTCTGTTATACTGATTTAGACTGAATTTGGCCCCTACCATGTAATTCCAGTAGGGGGTGCATGTATAACACACATTAAAAAGTGAAATTCCTATTCAGTTCATACGCAACATTGTTCCAGTTTTCTTGAAATTGTGATCTGTGTGTAACATGCGGGCTTGCCCTGTCAGTGGTTGAGCATTAATACAATAGTCAAAGAATATATTCAGTGGCAACTCTGATTCAAACACAGAGAAATGTATTAAAAAAAAAAAAAAAAAAAGAAATGTGATATATTTCCAAATACACTTACAATATTGCCATCAATGACTTTTCATGATCATTTAATTTGATATTACCCTAGCAAATGCTGTAGCTGCAATAAATGTTTACCTGTGCCATTGATGTGATGTGGTCAAATTATCTCAATTGTTTTTATTATTATTATCATTATTATGATAAATAATAATAATAATAATACAAAAAAATCCAGAGAGTTGTTTAAAGCTGCATTACTTTGCATAACCCATAGAACAAATAAGCTGGTGAATCATCCTGTATTAAGTAAAAAGGGGGGCGGGGAGGTGTAGTAATGATAATCTATAAACTCTATGTTGCATTATATATAAGTATATGCATTTCAAGTGTCTATGAAAATAGAATTCAGCTGGTGGATGTCAGATAAAATACAGTAATAGTTCTACTTACTCAGTGAAATATATTGGATTTGTTCCTGCAAGTTACCAGATGTTGTTCAAAGCCAACTACAACACATGCACATTTGCACAGTTGGTGATAATTGTGAACTTCTTGCTCATTTCAATATAATCTTAATGAATAGGGTAAAGGGTTCTAAAATGAAGAGATGCATTTGGTTGCTACCAAACCTCTTCATGGCTCATAGTGAAATGACCCCAATGAGAAATTTTAGGTGAACGTGAACATTTTTCATTTGTGAACTGTGCTGGATTTGCAAAAAGATCACATAGGACTAGGATAGCAGGAAAGTCGGATGCAGTAGCAAACAGACACCCTTCTACACATTACACCTCCATTAGCCATTCATTTATTTCTCATATTTAGTCACTCTTATTTATTATCATAGTTTCTTCTTAATCTACATTAACCCTTATTGTTTTCTCTAACAGTATACCTTTATTATTATTATTATTATTATTATATTCTTTATTTATAACGCACCAACATATTCCGTAGAGCTGTACAGGAGTTGAGTACATGGCAAAAACAAAATGAACATATTACTGTATTTGAGCTTAGAATCAAATGTACTGTACATAGTGCTTGTTTCCAAGGTACTGACATAAGATTGTACTAACCTTTCTCTCAAATTTTCTCTGCTCTCTGTTCCACCTCTATACATGCTATACAACAAAATCACGAATATTCCAATTGATAAACAGCAGGTAGAAAATTCACTAAAAATCATTATTATCTACAAAAACATTCACCAACGTTCAAGTGGTCCATGGGACTCTCAGCATTTTACCAGATCATGAAGTGAAACTGTCCTAGGATAGTACTTAGATTAAATCCAGCCCTGTTTACATATTGGCTAACTCTTCCCAACCATATATGAGGTGTCAAACCCCTTATCGCATTCATGCAGGGAATGAAATTACTTAAAAGTGCAAATAAATGGGTCAATATGTGTCTTTATTACAATTTTGCAAATGAAGGTTAAAAATAAGTATATAGATAAATATTTAGAGCACCGCCTTCGTCAACTGTCTCCTGTCTGTTGTAAGAATAAAAAGGTCAGCTCTGGCAACAGTAGAGGTATTTATTTAGATTTCTGAATTAACCGCAGTAAAGTTAATGTATATCAGACAACCAAGTACTTCAAGCCCTCCCTTATTTTCTCTTCCCTCCCCATAGCTGGGCAGGACTCCCTACACCTCCACACACACGCACTGTGACACACATTCTCTCAGTCCAGTGCCTGCAAGATAGGGATCAGAAGGGGAAACAAGGACAGTCACACAGGGAACTGTGCTCAAATAACTGTACAAAAGCAACCAAGATCTAGAGTTACTATCCATCATGTCTGACAGTCCAAAAGAGGGATCAGCACAGACTGGCGAGGAGGTGGCACAAACACCTATAGATAACCCATGCACTGAGCTCAAAGTTGCCATGGAAAAATGGTAAGTTAACTTTATCTATTGTGCATATAGAAAAAGTGTAGTTGATGAAATTAACAGGTATTGAAGTGTGAGCCTGATTGACAGAAAATTAAGGCTCAAAGAGAAATATATTTCCAATTTTTATATTTTTTATTCTTTATATCTAAAGTAATTATATTAATCTGTTTATTGTAGTTTTGAAGTGGCATCAGCTGTAAAAAAAATTGTTTCCC